>JBAIZL010000001.1:123564430-123639430 GCA_036971475.1 Prosapia bicincta | reverse complement strand
TCTACATTGCACTCAGTTCTAAAGCTTATTTCCAAAGTAATAATCGGTTTGGTTTTATTTTCGGATTAACAGTTGTGAAGTATTGCCATTTTTCAATCATAGTTTATCTAAAATGATTAAATACAATCGATACAGTAAGAGAACCTAGTGCAACACAATGCAAGGGGAAAAATAAAGAGAGCGTATAAATAGTAACAAACAAAAATTATAGCCCAATATCATGCATTGAAAGGAAAATGGAAACTTACAGGTAAATTAGCTTTCTGTTTTGCCACATAATATTGTTATCCTGACATATAGCCTTATGTATTTACATAATTATATTAATTGTAATTATAAAATAAAAGAAACTAAAGTAAAATTTTTCTTTGTTGATTAATTAGGAATTGATTTTTAAAAAAATGATCATAGGATATTACTTGTTTGTTTTTCATTTAAAACGGCTTTATTGATATGTATGCTAGAGTCTAGGCTATTTAAAGTAATCAATTTCTTGTCCATTATACATTTTGAAAATGCTCTATGTTACCTTGTGGTTTAACTTATTCAATATTAAAAATACGAGAGATCCGAGCCAGTGCAGAAGCAATCCCACACGGAGGAAAAGGCAAGTATTTATTTTGTAGTTTTTCAATACCTTTTATTAGTTCACACTCTCCTTATAGAGCCTATATAAATAAATAAATAAATAAATATATATATATATATATATATATATATATATATATATATACATATATACTGTATATTTTGTTAGAATTTCCAATCGTTAATAAAATAAATTTTATTCAGCCACACAAGTTGAAATACATTTTTTTACATGTAGTGAATGACACTTGATGTTAATACAGTTTTTTCAAACATTAAATTAAATTTAACTTATTATTTTAGTTTTATATGGGAGAAAAACTTTACACAATAGGGTCAAGGTATGCAATGTAGTAATTCATCCTTTTTGGCTTAAAATAAGTGATAACTTTTCATAAAACAGCTGATTTTATGTTATAGGTTATGTGATAGAACAGCTGTTTTACCGCATAACATATGTTACTTTATTTTTATTATTTGTAATTATTTATTAAAAAGTAATTGAAATACAAATTTTCTTTGTTGATCTAAGTAGGAATTTACTTTCGTTTGTTTTAGTTGTTTCTGTTGTATTCATTTTAGTTATGTTCTCCTCTCATATATCAGAGCATATTCTTGCTAACCCAATACTAACAGACATTTATGTGTAATTCAAGTTTGAATAAGAAAGTAAACATAAACATATTTTGATTGTTTGTTAAACAAATAAACAACTGTAGTATATTGGATAAAAGATTTCCCTGGCTTCTACTTATCAATATTTGTTTGGGAAAATTAATTTTCCTTTAAAAGCACAATTTTATATAATAACAACACTTGCTCTGAAGCGTTGGGGAAGCGTCGCGGGATTATTAGGAGTGCAGGAAGACACGGAGCAGTCAATTAGAGGAAGTTGTGGCTCACGCGGTGACCGTTCACCAGCTCACCAAGGGTCTTTGACCAGTAGACAGAGAGGGTGGTGAACCGTAGCAATGTCGACTGATTTCATTTACATACCGCTCCACCGCACTGCGCGCATGGTGCGCTGCTATCAATATATTCCAATACCATCGTGATGCTCATTCCAGGAAATAGCGGCGTACACAATACATTGCAGTGTACTTAGAGCAAGTATTTGGGTTCGGAATGTCTTCTGCGACCTTTTCTTGTGAGAGACGCCTATTTTCTTAGTTCTACTGTTTTATATTCTTTCCTGTTGTGTATTAATTGTTGTTTGCTAGAAATTAGAAAATAATTTTCAATTTCTGTTTATTAAAATTCTAAGCATTTATATAATACTATTATAATAATGTATTACAATGAACGTAATGAAAAAAATCATTATATTGTAAGAACCTCTGGTCATAATCATTGAGTGTAGTTTTTTCACTTACCTCTTACACAATATTACTTCAAATAGTTTTAATTTGTGCTATATAAAGTAATATTAAAGGTTAACTTTATGTTTCTAAAATGTAACTAATTATAAAAAGGTTATTTCGTAAAACTTATTATTATATAGTCTAAATTCTGTTTTTTTATCAACCAGATACAGTACAAGATGTTTTGATTTAATTTATGTTTAATTTTAAAATGTTAAACTTATTTTTAATTGTTAATTTATTTGTAATTTACTGTAAAAGGTAACCCGTGAAATCCAAATAGTTTAAATTATTTAACCAAACTATATCGAAAAATCATAATACTGTATTTTAAATTAAAATAAATACTTCTAAGCATCTATATAAAATATGATTTACTATTTGATTTTACGTTTAATGTAATTATATTAAAAACTAAAGTAAATTTATTAAGTAAAATATACTAAACATAATTAAAGTCAATTCCTACTAAGGTCAACCAAGAAACTGTTATTTTATTTCCTTTTTTTAATAACAATTAATATAAATAAAGTAACATAACCTATGCGTTAAAACCTTTGTTCAACTACGTAACCTGTACGATAAAATCAGCTGTTTTATGAAATCATATGTTATCACTTAATTTAAAACAAATGGGTAACAAATAACTATATTGCATACCTTGCCACTTTTGTGAAATGTTTTTTCCCATATAAAACTAGAATCCAACACAAGTATACAAAAACGTACTTAAAATTGAGAGGTGAATAAAAAGTATTTTATGAACGATTGAAAATTTGAACAAGATATAGGCTATATAAGAAGAGTGTAAACTAATAGAAAGGCTGAATGAAAATCAGGGGAAGTACAAATTGCCAAATACGTGAAGAAAGACCTACAAGCATCAGCCATGAAACAACGTTCGTCTGTTTACTTGCGTACAACACTCGTCCTTAGATACTTTTCATAACACTTTTCATGCTCGATTATTTTAAGCTGAATCAGAAAAATATATGTAATAATATTTGCCTATATTATTGTTCCTATTTTTCTATTAAGGAGCAACAGTAAGATCGATAACTTTTAAAAATTTAGATTAAGGTAGTGTGTATCCTAAATCGTAGTAGACCTAAAAATTTATATCTGAAAAAATAAATTTATTAAAAAACCGTACAAACTATAGATGAAAGTAAATGTTTAAAATTATTAGCAAACAAAATTAATTTAATCTCTTACAGAAAGTATTAGGCCCGATAGTAGAGCTAATATTTGCTAAACTGACGCGAAGTGGTTAATACTAAATCTAAAATTTATCTAAACACTAAATACTTATTGCTAACGATTTAAGAGTAAACAAACTAAAACTAAATATTCAAAGATGAGAATAGAGAGAAAAATTAAGCAATAGATAAAAATAATAGGGTAAACGAAAGTCAAACAGTTAAACAATATAAAAAAAAGAAAAAATTGCAAAAAATGTAATAAACAAAATATTATTTATGAAAGTTCAACTAAATTCAACAATAAAACTAATAACGTAAACTTATATGTATAAAAGAAATTAGAAATAGATTAGAAAGAATAAGAAAAAAAAAATCACTTTAGGACAGAAAGAGAAAAAAAAGAGCTGAGACATGATCTTGTTATTTTCCCTACACTACACGTTCAGACACCTTGAAGATCACTTGTGTAACTCATCACAAGAGTACGCTTGCTTATAGTTATATCTCTACAAGACTGAAATAGCTGTGGGTCTTGATGTTGCGTCAACTATATATGAGTGATTAAAGAGTGATCAATGAGAAGAAAAATATATTCATAGAAAGAAGACAAGTAAATATTTAGAAATGCTTACTAAAAATATTTTCGATTAAAGTTAAATCTACCAGGCGTATCACCTTGTTGCAACGTTAAGTTTAGGAGAGGGGACGATTGGCGAGAAGGGAGGGGGAGTTGTTTATGAGATATTTTTGAATCTGTTCCGGAGGAAATGAATAGACACTCCGACTTCTACTTCCAACAGTATGAACAGTGCTTCAGTGCTTTGCAAACAATTTTCCAGGTTCCAGTTTGATATATAATATATATATATATATATATATATATATATATATATATATATATATATATATATATATATGTGTGTGTGTGTGTTTGTGTGTGTGTGTGTGTGTGTGTGTGTGTGTGTGTGTGTGTGTGTGTGTGTGTGTGTGTGTGTGTGTGTGAGTGAGTGTGTGTGTGTGTGTGAGTGTGTGTGTGTGTGTGTGTGTGTGTGTGTGTGTGTGTGTGTGTGTGTGTGTGTGTGTTCTTGAATAAGCCACGACAGTTTCTAAGAAGTCCTTATAAAATTTAAGATGTAAATCACTATATCTTTTTTAAAAAATTGGCATTTTCTTAATTTCATTAAATTTCCATTTTCATATTGTAAACTGTCGTGTTTTTGTGAATAATAGAAGAATATTTACGCGGAGATAGTGTAAAGTTGAGCAACGCGGGCATTGGCCAGCCAAGGAGAAGCGGTTCACTTGCGACACTAAACTCCTCACGACTTTAATTTGGTTACGAAGACGTCAGAGAACTCCACCAACTACGCAAAGCAGTTTCACTTTGCCACTTTCGAAACTGCCATTGATTCTGCTTCGCTATTTCTCTCTGAGCCTCTTATGTAAACCAAACTGCTTTCGCCTTTTCTTTCTTCTTCCTTTAATTTCGGTCATAATGTTTTGTCTATATGGCGAATTAGAAAGTTTGTTAATGTCTGCTCGCTTTTCCAATGAGCACACTGAGGAAGGAATTTCATAACTGTATTCCTTTTTTTCTTTAAGAGAGAGCAAAAAACAACAAAGTGTAAATACAACCTCGCTGGAGCTAACAAAGGAAGCAAAAGTAACGCATTTTAAATGTAACATAACAAAGTCAAACGGTCATTGTATGCTAAGTGGTCTTAAAATTGTACTAATATACAGTTTCTCTAGAGTTAAAAAATTTTTATTAAAAATGCCACTTTTCGAGATAACACTTACCAAAAACGATTGTTTCAATGAAATGAAATATTATATGGTGTACTGTTCTGTATAAATGGACGGTTGTGAAGCTTCTGATATTTCTAGCTTTTTCAGGAAGATTTAGCTATAGGAAGATTATCCATTGATGGACAACAATTCAGCCTTGTTTTAATTGTTAAACTTCATAATTATTACAAATTAAGCTAAATAAATGTCACCAAAATTGAGAGAACAGTTGAACAAGCATTAGTTTACTCATAATAGAATTTATTACAATGCCCTTCCCCAAATTTAAATCTAATAAATTAAATTTGTATTGTAAAAGGAGTCTCTGGTGATAACGAGATGGTTATGGAAATGTACATACGGGCTTATCTCAGCAGCTTTATGTATTAATTATTTATGATAAATCTTTATGGAATACCAAGAGGGATTCTTGTAAATAGTTTTATTGTAATTTTGCTAATGGATTTTATCGTTAGGTTCCGATCAGGAAATTATACTATAAAATAAAGTTTGCAATAACTTCAAGGTTTCAATCAAGGAGTGCAATATACAAGGAGAGGTTTAAGGACAGAAGAGGGTAAAGGATTCCTTGCGTACACAACTCTGAATTTCAGGAACGATTACTTTCAAAATACGTCAGGGTTACAGCATACTACACTCGAATCTGTTAAAGACATCTCTCTCTCTCTCTCTCTCTCTCTCTCTCTCTCTCTCTCTATATATATATATATATATATATATATATATATATATATCCCACTTTTACAGCAAGCATACTACTATTAAAGATATATATATCTCACGGTTACAGCATACTACGCTCGAATCAATTTAAGACCTATATATATCCCAAGGTTACAGCATACTACACATTAATCTATTGAAGACCTATATATATATATATATATATATATATCCTACCTCACGGTTACAGCATATTACACACTAATCTCTGAAAGACCTATATATACCCCACGGTTACAGCATACTACACACTAATCTTTGAAAGACCTATATATATCCCACGGTTACAGCATACTACACACTAATCTTTGAAAGACCTATATATAACCCACGGTTACAGCATACTACACACTAATCTTTGAAAGACCTATATATATCCCACGGTTACAGCATACTACACACTAATCTTTGAAAGACCTATATATACCCCACAGTTACAGCATATTACACACTAATCTTTGAAAGACCTATATATATCCCACGGTTACAGCATACTACACACTAATCTTTGAAAGACCTATATATACCCCACGGTTACAGCATACTACACACTAATCTTTGAAAGACCTATATATATCCCACGGTTACAGCATATTACACACTAATCTTTGAAAGACCTATATATACCCCACGGTTACAGCATACTACACACTAATCTTTGAAAGACCTATATATATCCCACGGTTACAGCATACTACACACTAATCTTTGAAAGACCTATATATATCCCACGGTTACAGCATATTACACACTAATCTTTGAAAGACCTATATATACCCCACGGTTACAGCATACTACACACTAATCTTTGAAAGACCTATATATATCCCACGGTTACAGCATATTACACACTAATCTTTGAAAGACCTATATATACCCCACGGTTACAGCATACTACACACTAATCTTTGAAAGACCTATATATACCCCACGGTTACAGCATACTACACACTAATCTTTGAAAGACCTATATATATCCCACGGTTACAGCATACTACACA
Organism: Prosapia bicincta; assembly: GCA_036971475.1. Lineage (NCBI taxonomy): Eukaryota > Metazoa > Arthropoda > Insecta > Hemiptera > Cercopidae > Prosapia > Prosapia bicincta. Next base: position 123,632,746 of record JBAIZL010000001.1, on the reverse strand, counting down.
CTAATCTTTGAAAGACCTATATATACCCCACGGTTACAGCATATTACACACTAATCTTTGAAAGACCTATATATACCCCACGGTTACAGCATACTACACACTAATCTTTGAAAGACCTATATATATCCCACGGTTACAGCATACTACACACTAATCTTTGAAAGACCTATATATACCCCACAGTTACAGCATATTACACACTAATCTTTTAAAGACCTATAAAGTTTTTGAAGTATTTGTGATCTAAGTACTTAACGGTGTATGGGGCAGGTGATTTCCTGGAATCTTTACTGATCGAAACATACTCTGCTGGAACACTAACTACTTTATTTATCAATTTCCGCTCAATGCAAGAGTGCATGGATTCTGCCTCCATTTGTGTGTGGCCAACTTCTAAGAACTTTTGTTCAATTACTATGTTGTTTGAAGGTGCAACATGGACCAAACACTGGCTAGTGTAAAACATCGATTCTGATAGGAACAGCCATCACTATACAGCACAATTTTCTCTTTCCCTCAGGCAATTTAATATTTGATAGAATGAAGTCTGAAATGATAGTTTTAAACTCATTTGAAGTTAAACCACAATCTGTCTCATTCCAGATGAAAAAGAACCCTTCCTTTGTATTGTCATTATATATTAAAAAATGTGTGCACCGACAACTTCATTTTATGGTACAGACAAGACAAAGTAGCTATAGGAGAAAGGAGTAATGGTTGTAAATCCATAGTGATTGTTACACAAGTTGGGTCTGTTTTTTTTCCAAGTCTTTTTGCACACTCGCTTCTTCTTTCTTTAAAATATGCCTTAAATACTATTCGCTGCTCACATTTCCAGCCTTAAATAGCTCACTAGCAACACAGGCATCTTTTTTTCCTACACACTAATCCAATGAAGATCCTATATATACCCTACGGTTACAGGACGCTACACACTAATCCAATGAAGACCCTTATATACCCTACGGTTACAGGACGCTACACACTAATCCAATGAAGACCCTTATATACCCTACGGTTACAGGACGCTACACACTAATCCAATGAAGATCCTATATATACCCTACGGTTACAGGACGCTACACACTAATCCAATGAAGATCCTATATATACCCTACGGTTACAGGACGCTACACACTAATCCATTGAAGACCCTTATATACCCTACGGTTACAGGACGCTACACACTAATCCAATGAAGATCCTATATATACCCTACGGTTACAGGACGCTACACACTAATCCATTGAAGACCCTTATATACCCTACGGTTACAGGACGCTACACACTAATCCAATGAAGATCCTATATATACCCTACGGTTACAGGACGCTACACACTAATCCATTGAAGACCCTTATATACCCTACGGTTACAGGACGCTACACACTAATCCAATGAAGACCCTTATATACCCTACGGTTACAGGACGCTACACACTAATCCAATGAAGATCCTATATATACCCTACGGTTACAGGACGCTACACACTAATCCAATGAAGACCCTTATATACCCTACGGTTACAGGACGCTACACACTAATCCAATGAAGATCCTATATATACCCTACGGTTACAGGACGCTACACACTAATCCAATGAAGATCCTATATATATACCCTACGGTTACAGGACGCTACACACTAATCCAATGAAGATCCTATATATACCCTACGGTTACAGGACGCTACACACTAATCCAATGAAGATCCTATATATACCCTACGGTTACAGGACGCTACACACTAATCCAATGAAGACCCTTATATACCCCACGGTTACAGGACGCTACACACTAATCCAATGAAGATCCTATATATACCCTACGGTTACAGGACGCTACACACTAATCCAATGAAGACCCTTATATACCCTACGGTTACAGGACGCTACACACTAATCCAATGAAGATCCTATATATACCCTACGGTTACAGGACGCTACACACTAATCCAATGAAGATCCTATATATACCCTACGGTTACAGGACGCTACACACTAATCCAATGAAGATCCTATATATACCCTACGGTTACAGGACGCTACACACTAATCCAATGAAGACCCTTATATACCCTACGGTTACAGGACGCTACACACTAATCCAATGAAGATCCTATATATACCCTACGGTTACAGGACGCTACACACTAATCCAATGAAGATCCTATATATACCCTACGGTTACAGGACGCTACACACTAATCCAATGAAGATCCTATATATATACCCTACGGTTACAGGACGCTACACACTAATCCAATGAAGATCCTATATATACCCTACGGTTACAGGACGCTACACACTAATCCAATGAAGATCCTATATATACCCTACGGTTACAGGACGCTACACACTAATCCAATGAAGATCCTATATATACCCTACGGTTACAGGACGCTACACACTAATCCAATGAAGACCCTTATATACCCTACGGTTACAGGACGCTACACACTAATCCAATGAAGATCCTATATATACCCTACGGTTACAGGACGCTACACACTACTCCAATGAAGACCCTCTATATATATATATATATATATATATATATATATATATATATATATATATATATATATATATAATATATATATATATATATATATATATATATATATATATATATATATATATATATATATATATATATCCTACGGTTACAGGACGATACCCAACGAAGACCCTATATATACCCTACGGTTACAGGACGATACACACTAATCCAATGAAGACCCTTATATACCCTACGGTTACAGAACGCTACACACTAATCCAATGAAAACCATATATATACCCTACGGTTACAGGACGCTACACACTAGTCCAATGAAGACACTTATATACCCGACAGTTACAGGACGCTACACACTAATCCAATGGAGACCTTATATATATTCTACGGTTACAGGACACTACACACTAATCTATTACAGACCTATATCCGAGTATACCCCACGGTTACAGGACGCTACACACCTATCTATTACAGACGTACATATACTACACGGTTACGGGACGCTGCACACTATTCTATTACAGACCTATATATACCCTACGTAACAGGACGTTACACACTAATCTATTACAGACCTATATATACTCCACGTTAAAGAACGCTACTCTAATCTATTACAGACCTATATATACCCCACAGTTACAGGACACTACACACTAATTACAGACCTATACATATACCTTACGGTTACTACATACCACACACTAATATATTACAGACCTATATATACGTTACGGTTACTACATACCACATACTAATATATTACAGACCTATATATACCTTACGGTTACTACATACCACACACTAATATATTACAGACCTATATATACGTTACGGTTACTACATACCACACACTAATATATTACAGACTTATATATACGTTACGGTTACTACATACCCCAAACTAATATATTACAAACCTATATTAACGTTACGGTTACTACATACTACATACTAATATATTAGAGACCTATGTATACCTTACGGTTACAACATACCACACACTAATCTATTACAGACCTATATATACGTTACGGTTACTACATACCACATACTAATATATTACAGACCTATATATACCTTACGGTTACAACATACCACACATTAATCTATTACAGACCTATATATACCTTACGTTTACTACATACCACATACTAATATATTACAGACCTATATATACGTTACGGTTACAGCATACCACACACTAATCTATTACAGACCTATATATACCTTACGGTTACTACATACCACACACTAATATATTACAGACCTATATATACGTTACGGTTACAACATACCACACACTAATCTATTACAGACCTATATTTACCTTACGGTTACTACATACCATACACTAATATATTACAGACCTATATATACGTTACGGTTACAACATACCACACACTAATCTATTACAGACCTATATGTACCTTACGGTTACTACATACCACATACTAATATATTACAGACCTATATATACCTTACGGTTACTACATACCACATACTAATATATTACAGACCTATATATACCTTACGGTTACAACATACCACACACTAATATATTTCAGACCTTTATATACGTTACGGTTACTACATACCACATACTAATATATTACAGACCTATATATACGTTACGGTTACTACATACCACATACTAATATATTACATACCTATATATATACGTTACGGTTACTACATACCACATACTAATATATTACATACCTATATATATACGTTACGGTTACTACATACCACATACTAATATATTACATACCTATATATATACGTTAAGGTTACTACATACCACATACTAATATATTACAGACCTATATATAGCTTACGGTTACTACATACCACACACTAATATATTACAGACCTTTATATACCTTACGGTTACAACATACCACACACTAATATATTACAGACCTTTATATACGTTACGGTTACTACATACCACATACTAATATATTACAGACCTATATATACGTTACGGTTACTACATACCACATACTAATATATTACATACCTATATATATACGTTACGGTTACTACATACCACATACTAATATATTACATACCTATATATATACGTTACGGTTACTACATACCACATACTAATATATTACATACCTATATATATACGTTAAGGTTACTACATACCACATACTAATATATTACAGACCTATATATAGCTTACGGTTACTACATACCACACACTAATATATTACAGACCTTTATATACCTTACGGTTACAGGACGCTACACACTATATTACAGACCTATATATACGTTACGGTTATAACATACCACACACTAACCTACTAAAGACCCATCTACTTTTTATATATAAGATTTTTTTATCACGGGGGTATTTAAGTTTAATTTTACTTCAACTATAAAATTTCTCAGATTACATGTCTTTTTTGGTCTCCAGGAGGTTCTAGGACTTCATAAATGAAGTTTTATTACTGACAACAATAATGCAGTGGTTGGAAAGTAGAATAAGTACCATAGTTTACACATCAATCTCTTACCATAATCAAGCAATATTTCCTTGAAATTAGTATTTGGTTTCTACAATATACAAAAATGTATAATGTACAATAATTACATTAAAAATGTTTGCTAAATTATTGATTGATTCAAGAAGACTTGGTTTACCTCAATGTTTATTTTACCTCAGATGTATTTCAAAAAGTTCTATTGTCGATCAATTTCATTTGCCACATTTAAACACATATTTTCCTCAAAATCCCCATGAATTTCACTGGATATTCTCACAAACAATTCGAGGCTTTCGTTGACCATCTGCGGTCCGTTGGTTTACGGATGGCAACCTCTGTTTAAAAGGTCCATAATTTTACTAACATATTGTTTTAAATATGAAAATATTAGTTTTTTCCTAAAATGTTGTCATTAAAGTTCTAGTAAGAAATCAGTTCTTAGCCTCAGAATATGTTCGTACTAAATGTTCAACATCATAAAAAGGAAATTAAATTACGCCGAAGATAAGGTTTTTCCATTGACGCAAAATGTGTCAGCGATTTCACGTTATCCAATATGAGTGTGTGTTTCTTCACTTAATGTTTGTATTATGTACGCGCATATATTTGTGTTGTGCGTTTTTATTTCCGTGTAATGCTTAAATTACCTTTAGAAAAGCCTCGCCCTCGAGCCGAGAAGTTGCTGAATCATTGCGTTTACAGAAACTTGTTAGAAAACGTCAACAGTACGTTTAGAATGTAATAGTTATAAATGTATGTAATGGGAGTGTTGCAAAGTATACCACCAAATGTTCTTAAATAAAATGAAAATTTGGTTTTATTCGACTACGTTAGACAGTGACAGATTGTGGCCTCTTCAAAAACCTTTTACTCCTGATAATTTAGTTTAATTAACTGATAATTTTCTTCTTTTAAATTACTAAATGGTAATTGTAAAATTATAACTGACTATAAAATAGATAAGAGGATAGTGAATTGTTTAAATTTTTGTTATGTCGACTCACCATTTAGGTAACTCTTCTTTTCCTGAAATAGACCAATTCTTTTCCTTGACGCAAGTTACGAGAAACCTTATTAGGCTTCTGAAGAAAATTTTTTATCCTGTAATTGATTTGCTTTATGTTGTTTTTAAAAGAAAATATTTGTGAATTTATAGAGATAGAAGAAAATGTATTTATATCTAAAACAGTTTTATATAATCTGAAGCAAATAATCATTCTAAAAACTTGTAATTTCCGATTTGACGAACGAAAATAGTACTATAATTTTCCCATTCAAGTATATAAGCCTGGTAACATTGTAAAATATTTTATATACTATTTGAAAATGTAGCTGTTTTAACGTAGCATATTTAAAGAAATAATCCTCCTAATTATATTTTAAAGACCATTTATTCCCTTCTTTAAATAGTTTTTTAAAGTATTATGAGCTTTAAAATGAATAAATTATATTTGCCAACATTCTTTTATCAGTGTAAAATAATGACGATTGAATACTGTTTCATATGCTGTAAATTTAAGGGTTTAATTATACCCCAAATGCTTTGGTAAGTGGAACCTATAAAATTCTGGAACTTCAACACCTTAATCCAAAATGAAACGTTATTAATAGAAGATGGTTTACATACGACCAGTAACATTCATTTTTAAAATAACGGCCCAAAGTACATTTTTTATGACAATTTTTCATAATATATAAAATATAGCGAAGTATGATTTTTCTATACTGGCATCTAAAGTGTTGGACTATACCCTAATCCAACAGTTGACAATGAAAAGTAGTGTTTAGAAGTAAATATAATATTTCTACATTGCTTATTTTAATTTGAGGGTGTAACGATGCAATATCTTTGGATTAGTTTTGGCCATTAAATCACATTAACCATTCTGTCATCATTTCAAGTTTCATCCATGACTTTCATGATAAATATTTGGAGCTTTACAGATCGAACCAAAATATTCATATGCATATGCATGAAACAACTTGACAAGATTTACCGATTATTAAAGGTATTTATAAATCACCAATCATATTTACACATAACATAACTGTTGTTCAGGAAGTTGCTCTTTGGATGTTTTCCCAGAATTACACGTTTCCCCATTGTAAACATTGTAAATGTTTGATTCATAGTAATTCTGAATTATTCTCAGTTTATTATTCCATTCACATACTTCCCTTGGATCAACAGATTTACATTGGTAAATGATACAGATAAAATTGGTAAATTAATACAAACACAATTATACAAATATTACGTTAAATAAATGGTAACCTAGTAAGGCCATCTTAAGGCCAAACCAGCTGTCAAAACGTCGCCGTTATTTTAAAAGTAAATCATACTTACTCATAGATCAACCACCTTTTATTAATATCAAGACTTGTGAGTGTATATATACAAACCGACATAAAATACTTTGGATCTAGATTGTTTAGTGTGATTATTCATTTTAGTAAAGACAAAACAATAAAATAAACAAAGCTCTTAATTTGTATATTTTGTATTACATCTACCATATTTGATTGAGAAACTCAACCCTAGTGTTCATGTTTGGCATTGTCTGTTATTTAAAACAGTAGATTATCCCCTTTACGGTGAGACTTACATGTGTATTTCTAACCTAGAAAATCGACGGATAACTTTCACATAGAAATACAGTATTGCATTATTAAATAAAAACAAAAATATTTTTAAAATAATTATTTTTTAATTATTCTTTTGTATACCTGTAGTGTAACAGACTTAAGTTGCTTTCACATATCTGTAGAGAGCAATAACAATTTTTTGCTGCAGATGGGTCACCAATAACAATTTGTTGCTGTAGATGGGTCACCAATAACAATTTGTTGCTGTAGATGGGTCACCAATAACAATTTGTTGCTGTAGATGGGTCACCAATAACAATTTGTTGCTGTAGATGGGTCACCAATAACAATTTGTTGCTGTATATGGGTCACCAATAACAATTTGTTGCTGTAGATGGGTCACCAATAACAATTTGTTGCTGTAGATGGGCCACCAATAACAATTTGTTGCTGTAGATGGGTCACCAATAACAATTTGTTGCTGTAGATGGGTCACCAATAACAATTTGTTGCTGTAGATGGGTCACCAATAACAATTTGTTGCTCTATATGGGTCACCAATAACAATTTGTTGCTGTAGATGGGTCACCAATAACAATTTGTTGCTGTAGATGGGTCACCAATAACAATTTGTTGCTGTAGATGGGTCACCAATAACAATTTGTAATCCATTTTGAAGAATTTTTAGCCGGCTGATAGTTCGCTCACCTAATCGATAGCGAAATCAGGGTTTGTACGCGATTGTCAGATTTGGGAATCCTGAAAAATACATTAGACAATGGTACGGACGAATGAAGCAAATTTTGTGGCCTCATTCTTTTTTATTTCTACCATGATTTTCCGATTGTTCTTGGCAATCATCGCTTGGTCCAACTTCAGCATTTCATTTGAGACATTCATTTCATTACAACTGTTATTTTGTACATGTTTCAATGTGAAAAAAAATCATCATTTATAATAATTAATTACAAAAAAAACTTTAATAAACTTCAGCCTTCACGAAAAATTCTTTCTCTGCGTAACTTAGCATTTGTAACATCGTTTTAGAATGAGAATTGTTTATAGTATTAGACATAAAAAGTTTAATTTTTTTCTATATTTTAGAAGGTTAAGTCATTAATTACATCCTGGTCACTAACAGCTTCACAGAGTTCAAAAGAATAACAGCTAAAATCAAACCATAAATATGCTGCTACAACACTTTGTAGCAACAATTAGTGCATTCATGGATGATGAGAGATTTAAATAATGTGAATAGAGAACAATTTTTTACATAATACTATAACATACAATTTATATAAAAATACACAACAGCAAAGAAAAGAAAATATTTTTGTATCATAGAATAACTAATAAGAAAAAAATAATATTCGGTAAAGTAAAATTGTCTGAGATTGTAATAACCTCGTACCAAGTTAAGGTGGCAACTGACACACCTAGTAAATGATTTTACTGTATATTAAATTAATTCTTATTATACTGACCTCTGTTAGGATTATTTGTATATATTCGAGTAAATGTTTCTACCTTTCCTAACATTACAATATTTTCCTATATTGATGCGTTTCGGCATGACTCCATTTTCAAAACTTAAATAGTACTTCTAAACAGTTTTAAAAATGTAGCCATTCCGAAACGGGTCAACAATAGAAAATATTATAATGTTAGGAAACACAAAAAAATTAAATATTAATTTGAACAAATAAAAAGTTGTTTAATACTGTTCAAGAGGTGGTTGGGTCTATTTTTAATTAAATTTTTGACTTTTACGAATAGGTTTTGCAAAATACTCTCGATACACGTAACTTAACAAGTGATTCAGATTATAATTATTTTGTAGATATGAGAAAAATATTACTCCATGATTTTGAATACCATTTTAAAATCTTGATATTTATTGGGTTATTGTATATTGGCTCTTAGGATGTTTGTGCTTTTACAAATATTATAAACGTTTGCAACATATATTTAAGTTTAAAAGTGTTGTAGCAGTTTCTTTTTGTTTAAATCGCGAGGAGGAGTTTAGTCCAAAAATAAACACAACAATGTAATTTAACTTTTTATGTAATAAAAAAATAATTTTAGGAAATGATGAAACCACCATTACAAACGTTTCAAAGAAATTTTCAACCTTAGTTACAACCTTTCCATTAACTTAATCGTAGTTTTTTAATTTTTTTTCCAGGGTTCACTTTTTCAATTGTATTAATCAAACCAACCCCTACCTACAGTTAAAACGTAGGTGTGACTTTGCTTGGGACATTGAACTAGAGGTGGATTCTAGGGGACCGGGTATCATACATAATATTTTTATAAATCGAAATACATGACTTAAAGACTTTTCTTAGTACTCAATTATTCTAAAAAGATGAATTTTTAACCGAAGGTAGAATAAAAAGGCCCAGATTGTTTAAAACGGTAAAAACAAATAAGTTTCCTACTTCGACAGTTTTTTTTATTCTTTAATAATAGTTTTATAACAATGAATGTTTTTTGTTATTGACATATGATCATGTAATATAAAGAAAATTTTTTAGTCAATTATTACTTAAATAAACAAAGAACAATTTTATTTGAGGGTTTTTTAAATAAATAATTGCAATTATTATGAATAAAGTAACATAAGCTATGCATTAAAACAGCTGCTCTACCACATAACCTACAACATAAAATCAGCTGTTTTATGAAATAAAATTATCACTTATTTTATGCCAAATGGGTCGAAATAACTATATTACATACCTTGGCTCTTTTTTGAAAAATTTTCTCTCATATAAATCTAAAACAATTAATTATTAAATTGAATTAATGAATTTTTATTTTTTAAAAACCGTATTAACATCAAGTGTCATCCTCTATAGCCTAAGTTTAACAAAAATGTATTTGAACTTGAGCGGATGAATAAAAAATAGTATATAAATACACACACACACACACCCAAATTCCTAATACAATATTATACGGAATAAGTAGATTTTTAAAACAATTAGTCAATGTTTTTATTCTCGATGATATTTCCTTACAAATATTATTGTATCTTCAAGGACCTTCTTTATGATGAAGAATACACTGATAATCGTAAGTCAATTAAAAATACTGGCTAACAATCAATGGAATCATGGAACCTTCGGGACAAAGGTCCAACTGTATGAATTCATTAGCGAGAATTAACTGCTGATGCAAGATGTAATAGGCCGATGAAGCCTTTATAAGCCAATCTGTAAAGACGCCATCTATCCGTTAAACGCCGTTCAAGGCCATCAATATTCGATACAAATTCATATTGAACACCCACTTACCGTATGATTGATGGATTCCAACCAAATTTGGGCGTGACTTGAGCCTACACGCCCCCTAATGCCTCTTCTCTGAGGTCTAATGTTTTCAATTATAAAATATGCACACCTTGAAACCACTCCTTGTACGACCAAGCCAAGTGTAAATTGGCGTCGTACGGTCTAAATTATCGTGCGTCACTCTTGCGTACGGATAACGGATGGCGCTATACAACTCTTTCCAATATTTCATACTTAATATAATTCAACCATTTACAAATGCATTTATTCAAAATGTCGCACGAACTGAATGCGAATCTAGGCCTACACTAAAACGGAGTCAGAAAATCATTTGTTTATGCTCACTTTAGGCGACTTGTAGGCCTAATGCGCAATGATGTGACGTATCAAAAGTCTTAATATAATAATTGTATTATTATTTGATTATATTAAAGTCATAGGAAGTAAATAAGATTAGCCTCCTTTAATTTTTTTTTAATTATATACTAGTTAAAAAACTATAAAAAGTTAGACTTACTTATACTTTCCCTTATTAGAAATAAATGACACAAAAACTGTCATTAAGTAATATTATTATTGCAAAACCATATTTTTGTCGCGAAAATATCAGTTACGTACACTACTACTACGTAGATTACACTTTTAATTAGATATTTTTTAAATTCCTGTTATTAGCTCACACTCTCCTGATATATATCTTGAACAAATGTTCAATCGTTATTAAAATACATTTTATTTATCCAATCAGGTTCAAATAAATTTTTCTTAAACCTATAGTGTATGACAATTGAAGTTAATAAAGTTTTTTCAAATATTTATTGAATAATTAAATTAAAAATTTAGTGGTCAATCCGGATTCGAACTATGAATATTTATGTTCAAAGTCTTTCGCGCTTTGGCACTGTGCCAAATTTCTCAAAGAAGTATATGAATTAATTTCACTAATCTGGTTGTCGTGGAAACCTCCATTGTGCAACCTTAAAACTGATGCCATGGCTAACACAAAATATCTTAAATAGAGCTGTAAGGTTAAAAATGAATGAAACGTTTAAAATAAAATTTAAAAAACCAGCAATAAGCTAAAAATAATAATTTTTTTCTTGACCTCAGTAGGAATTTTTTTTAAAAACATTTATGTTACTTGTTTACTTTTAAATAATAAATCAACTAGAAGGAACACAAATATTTCCGAGTAAAGGATATTCGTTGAAGCACCATTATTAAATCTTAAACTTTTACTGTATTTTCCTCCTTACGCAGAAAAATAATCGAGGTAAAATTAGTGCAAAATTCTGATTAGAATCTCAGAAATAAATTGTGTTATATGGCTAGTTTTAGACTCTTGAAGTATAGTGTAGTACTTAGACATTTCGTTCATAAAACCCTCAGCATGACGTTGAAATAGTGGCCCCTATTCCCCCCCCCCTTGTAAAACAAGTGCGCATGCAAAGAACTCTATAAAAGTGCGTTGCATATGTCAGCAACACGGGTAACTTTCAAGGTTTTGTAATGTCGCGAGGGTCCACCCGAGGGAGTGCTACGGAGGGACGTTTTTAAACCATCTCTGAAAGAGTAAAATGGTTTTTAAATCAATAGTTATTTAAAATAACTGATAAAATAAATTATTAAACAACTTCTCTCCCTCACTTTCACCCCCTCTCTCTGCCTCTTTCACCTTCCCTCCTTTATGTTGCAATTTTCATAATTACATACCTACTTACCTTTATAAATAATAATTTTTTATTGAATAAACGATAAACAGGTTCAATTATGTAATAAAATAAGTTTATTTAATTAGTGCAAGGTTTCGGCAACAGGCTCGTCTTTATCAGGGCTGAAAATAGTATTACATTGTTTATAAATACGCATATAAAATACAAGTACACTTACTACAATAAACATTACCACAATAAAGTAAAACATTTATTAAAATAACTCACCAAATTAATGAGAACCATAAATTCATATAAACATTATTTTAAAACAGTAACAAAACTGAGAGAATAACAATATTTACAAATAAAACACACCCAAAATAACAAAATACATCAAACAACCAATAGGATCAACCATAGGCCTACATATAAACACTAACTAATTCTTGGGTGATTTAAACTTATACAGCAATGGCTTGTACATACTACTTAACTTACGGAAATCGTTTTTAATGTTGATACCATTCTTTTGCAAGTTAATATTGACAACTTCAGAATAAGTCCTCTTCCTCCAGTTGGACTCATTATCTAGTATAATAAAGTTTTCACATTAACCCTTTAACTAAGTACAAAGAAAACACGAGAGGAAGAGGGTTTATCCTTCTTACTGCTATTCTCATGTCCACGTATACGAACACCAACCTATCTCTTAGTCTCACCCACATAAGTGACGTCACACTCCAAGGTACAAAGAATACACGAGAGGAAGAGGGTTTATCCTTCTTACTATTATTCTCATGTCCACGTCACAAACACCAACCTGTCTCTTAGTCTCACCCACATAAGTGACGTCACACTCCAAAGTACAAAGAAAACACGAGAGGAAGAGGGTTTATCCGTTTTACTACTATTCTCATATCCACGTATACGAACACCAACCTGTCTCTTAGTCTCACCCACATAAGTGACGTCACACTCCAAGGTACAAAGAAAACACGAGAGGAAGTGGGTTTATCCTTCTTAATACTATTCTCATGTCCACGTATACGAACACCAACCTGTCTCTTAGTCTCACCCACATAAGTGACGTCACACTCCAAGGTACAAAGAATACACGAGAGGAAGAGGGTTTATCCTTCTTACTACTATTCTCATGTCCACGTCACAAACACCAACCTGTCTCTTAGTTAAGTGACGTCACACTCCAAAGTACAAAGAAAACACGAGAGGAAGAGGGTTTATCCTTCTTACTACTATTCTCATGTCCACGTATACGAACACCAACCTGTCTCTTAGTCTCACCCACATAAGTGACGTCACACTCCAGACAGTTAATTTTATATACAGCATTATTTAAGTACAGGGAACCAGTTGCCGAAACGTTGCACTTATTAAATAAACTTCTTTAACTCGATATTCAACCTGTTTATCAATACTTATTTCATAGAACTATTTTGACTATTTTTTTATGTTTTTAATACTCTTATTGTTACCTAACAGTTTTTACTCATTGCTTTAATTTTCTTTTAACCCCATTTATTGCAATGAGATATTATAATATGATTACTTATATTTTTGCTATTATTTATTTCTTGTGATCTAAAAGACAACTTACGAGAGACGAGGGATGCGATTCCAATAAGGGAACGCTACTAATAAGGCAGTGTTCAATAAATTCTTGACAATCAACTTGTCACGAACCGATAAATGACGGGAGGATGAAAGACCGCTTATAGCTTTCTCTGCTGTCACTGTTTGTTTTTGTGACCAACTAAGTCGAGTGATGTAACTGTGAGCAGAGATATTTCCATAGAGGCTGAACTTTCTCCCGAGCAATATGGGGGCGTTACCTCGCCGAGTTCGGGCTTGTGCTCAAAGTGAAACCTCTCGTACTCCAAACAATTCGTTGGAGTGGTGTGACGTTCTCTTCACTCTAGATATAAGTGCACAAGTGTTATACTTTTGTAGTAAACAAAATAAATAATCGGATTTAGTTAGATGTAATTAGAGAAAATTAACGTTTTTTTATCCGAAAATAACACCACACACACACACACACACACACACACACACACACACACACCACACACACACATATACTCACACACACACACACACACACACACACACACACACACACACACACACACACACACACACACACACACACACACACACACACACACACACACACACACACACACACACACACACACACACACACACACACACACACACACACAAACACACAAACACACAATGGCTATAAGAAAGAACATGTCTAAATTCTGTTTAAATTTTGGTCTGATGTTATATTTTCGTATAAGTAAGACCTGATGATAATTATAGGTAAGGTATTATTTTTAGGATATATATATATATATATAAAAGTTTTTATTAATATTTCATTGATAGTTTACAATTTGTAATTCCTAATCAAACTAAAAAGCAAACAAATACATTTAAAGATTTGTAGTAAGAAATTAGCAATCTAATTGCTTGCCTACTGGCAATAACGCACACTAATTAACACTATAGCATAGAGGCAATCATTATGGGTGTTAAGAATGAAACAATGAGATGTTTCAGAATGTAGGGCCTCAAGCGTAAACATAATCGGCAGTTATTGTCTAGAAGTAATGAAGAAATACAGAAGTACCGTCCTTCGCCGCTAGGTTGCGTACTGGATGGTGGTAAAAGTAACGTATTATTTAGAGCAAGGTTCTGAGTGACTAGAAACATAATTTAACGGTAATCTGAACTGAAGATAATTGCCGATGACCGAGTGTAGCATTCGGCGTCACGATCACGCTATGACAGACAGCCAGGTCACACTTCCTCGAAGCCTGTCCCGTGGCACTGGAATTTACGTAAATTTTGCCTTCAGAGTTGTACATTATAACAACAACAAAAAGTTATTTTTACTAATTTGTTAACGTATAAAGACAGTTTTTACGTTTTAAAAGAGCAATAAAAATAATTTAAACTGTAAACTATTTGTTATCAGTTTTTAACTGCTATAGTTAAACGCATGTCATGATTTTAAGCCGAAATAGGCACTCACCGAATTCAGAGTAAATTAGGAGATGTAAGATAAGTTGAATTGTGCATTTTTCTGCTTCATTATTGTTAGATTATCTTCAGATAAAATGAATCTTTACATTAACCTAAAGTTGACGCATTTTGGAGCACCACAATCTTTCAGAAATATTTCTACACAGTGAGAAACAAAGTTTTGTCTTTCATGTAAGCATAAAGTAATTTCAATACACAATTCATATCACATACATACAAGGTATAGAAATTATAACGCAAAATATTTTATATGGAACTGACATTTTTATTACTCTTGAAAAAGGACGGTAAGGCAATCTGATGAAAAAGGCATCTTAAAGTTTAATATATATATATATATATATATATATATATATATATATATATATATATATATATATATAGAGAGAGAGAGAGAGAGAGAGAGAGAGAGAGAGAGAGAAAGAGAGAGAGAGAGAGAAAGAGAGAGAGAGATTGAGAGAGAGAGAGAGAGAGAGAGAGAGAGATAATCATAGGCCTATATAATCACATTTCCAATGTTTCTAGAACCGGTACTTAATATTATATTATATATAAATATATATACTATTACATAAAGTACGAGGCTTTAGATTAAATTCAGTTAGTTGTTAAAATAACCATCTGTAGAATTAAGCAAGAAAAGACACAAATAGTTTTTCTAGTGCGGACAAAGCAGGTACCATGTCATTATCCTTTTCCAGAAAAGATATAAGTTGAGTCCGGCAACCATAGACAATAGATAAGGGTCTAAGGTGGTTAACACAGGGAAATCCAGCGGCCGATATAGCCTGGGAAAATAACCGTGTACCGTTAGGTTTAGCTAATTGTAGAACTGTGGGAAACTTACAAAGAACGTATTGGTGGTAGTGGGAAAGATTAGATTTTTGAATAAAAACAAAATCATCGGGAAAGTTGAGAGAAATTTGAGGAGAGTCTCAGAGAAAGGCAGGCAGATTGGTGGGGACCAGGATGGAAGTGTTGTAAAGGGAGAAATTGATTAAATTAAGTAAAGAGTTTTTTTTATAAGTAAATTTTAAAAAGTGCGACGTAAAAGTTTTTTTAGAAAGATAAAGTAAGTTTTTTTGTGTGTCAAGTGTAAGTGCAGAAGGTAATAACCAAGGCCAGGATTCCAGGGACTCTTCAGAACAATAAGTATTATTTGAATATAAGTGTTAGCCAACAGACATCTATCTTTTAGTTCAGAATAAATTTTAATTTCATCAAAATTTATAAAAATTATTCTAGTTTCACCATTTATAATTTAAAAGCAAAGTTCCCGTAATAGCGACCCGAGAGCAAGAATAAAATTTTAATACTGTTTTTTTGCTATGTTATTTTATTAGAAATCTAAAGCCTCAGAAGTCCACCATTTATCATTGTAATTTTAGTTAAGATATCAATCCTGTCACTGTAAAATATTAATATAAATTTGGAATAATGTGTAGAGTTAATTGAAGAGAATAAATGCAAGTGATGTTTAAAAATTGATAATATTGTTAATTCTTTATAAACCTGAAGGTGTGACATTAATAGGTAAGGTAAATAAATAACATTTAAATATAAATTTAATTATAACAAAAGTTAAGTTATAATACATATATATACACTTAATCTTATTATATATATAAACATATTACTTATATTTGTATGTGTGGATAAAGATTATACATATATATATGTAGATGGAGTTAACTATGAACAGAAAATAATGAAATTACGGAGAAAATAGGAATTATATCACTCGAGAAAGACAGAGAAGAGAAACCGTCTTGAAAATTTTGAGTGCACAGAATTGCCTGATTTATGGCAAATAAAGAGGGTATACACAATATAACAGGAGTACTGGGACAAAGAGAAATTATGGCGCCAAGGTACGAGCGAGAAGATAGACTGTCTTGAAAATTTGAGAATACAGAATTGCCTGATTTAGAGCAAATGAAAAGGGACATATAGACTATGTTGAAGGAGTATAAAATATTATTTTAGTGGATGTTACTCAAAAGAAAAATATAAAATCATACACAATATTATGCCTGGCTTCCTTCAGGCACAAAAATCGTACTAATACTGTTTTGTTACTTTTAATTAATTACTAGTGCTTTAATAGTTGTGCACCATCCTTATTTCTCGTTATTTCAACTGTTTTATTCTAGTGGTCCATTTTCGATATCATGAATGTAATTTGTCTGTCATTTATCTTTTTTTTATCTTGTATCATCTGGTTTTCTTGATTATACTAGTTAATATTTCAAAAATATACTTGTGGAAAACTAGTTAAAAAAGCTTTAATCCTTATTTTGCGACTATAAACAATTCTTGTCTTTTGTAAGTGTAAACGAAATAAAATTTGTTAACTTTTCTTGTTTATCAAATAAATATTTGGTAATTTATTTATCATACATTAAATGTCAAACTATACAGTGCGTAATGAATGAGATGGGAGGGAAGTTCTCCAGTAATTAAATGCTGCTTGTTTTTTAATAATAACTTATATAGGAGTCTAAACTACGATGTATATACATATTGTAGCTATCTTTCCTTCAGCCAAGAACGGGACATAGAGTGTTCTACACTTTCATAAAGAAACTGCGGATTCAATTACAGTTAGTTTTACAGAAAGAAATTATCGTGGAGCGTGATCTAGGAGGCAGTGTTCGCAAACGTTAACACCTAACGGCGCCATTCTTCTCTCGGTCACAACGCTGACAGTTCATGGCTGGAAGGCAGATTCTTCTTTGTCTCTCTGAAATAATTATATATGTTTAGAGTTTTCTACACTCTGTAAATAGCTTATGTAGCATAATTCATTTATTGTATTTAGGTAATGTAATAACTACATTTCAACTGTAGAGCATAATTAAAATATTTTGAAATTATTAGTTACAACATAATATAAAAGAAATATATTTTTTTGTAAAAATTCAAACTTTTAATTTTTATTTTTCAACTAACCTGTGTTGAAAAAAGGTTTCAAGTACCATGATCCTAAAATATTTTTGTATTTTATGTCTGAATGTATTCATTCAATTTTCTGTTTTAGCAATATAGCCTACACTTATTACTCAACTCACGCCCAATATTAGGCTATAAAGGATTCTTTTATATTGTTGATTCGAAATACAGTTCTAATATTCTTAACTGCTTATCAAACGATTTCTCTGCATATTGTATCCTTTAAAAGAAATACAATATTTTTGTCAAAAACAAAAAAACAAACAAATTATATAAAGTAAGAGTTTGTAACTTCTATCAGTATAATTCCTTGGTAGTTTACTACTTTCGTCAAGTTTGATACAATATACGTGTCCAATACAAAAAATCGGTTTATAATACGGGATAATAGTTTTAAATTTGTAACTTGTGATTTCACAATAAGGAATTTATACTAATTTCTTTCTTACTCAGAATAAACACTAAATTTTTAAAATATAAAAGCATGGATTGTTTAGAACGAGTTTTGTTTTTTTTTCTAAAAATGTAGTCTAAACATTTTGTATAAATATTTTAAAGTTCTCTGCTTGAAACAAGGTAGCTAATATACCTATAGGTAGCTAATCGTGGTAATAAAAGGATAAGTGTTTCACAATTTGTTCAATTACTTTTTATAATTTATAGCATCTATTGTAACATTTTTAAGTAATCTAGTTTAAAATCTAAATAAAATCAAGACGTATGCCTATTCAATATAAACTTGTACCAATAAATCTTCTTTTACTTTGTATAAGTATCAATTTTCTTTGGTAAGCCACCATTTTTGGAAGGCGTTACGTTAATGAGGCTACTTTATGTCAGTTACTCCCTCAATGTTAATAAAATGACATAATATCAAAGGCGTTTTCTAATTTGAAAAGATAATGAAATAAATTACCTTGTTAGAAATAATTACAGATTAATTATAAATTTCGTATAGCTATGGTAAGTGTTTTCCTCTAGATAGATAGAATTTGGAATGCACCTAACTTAGTACTTTACATCAGAATAATTGCATTATTTGCATTTCCAATAACAATAACTATGGGCTATAGTGAAACCACTTTATTATTTAAATCTAGGCTTGAAATTAAATTAAAAAAATGCCAAAAGTTAGAGGAATAAAAGATAAAATTATGTCTAGAATGCTCAGTTGTGTAATTTCTAATATAATATTGAATCCAATTGAATAAATCTATTTTACGAAATAATATAATTTTTATTATAATAATTTGAATGTTATTTTATAAAATTATAATTATAAATGACGTGTTTCAAGATATTTCAGATGTTATTTTTCTGAGCTTCAATAGAAGTGAGTTGAAAATTTAATTAAAATTAACTACGTTCTAGGGAAAAAATAAAGAAACTATGTTTTTCCATAATGAATGAGTTAAGTCAAAAATGGTTAAATAATGGTTTATCAAGCAACTTAAAATCATCGAAAAATGTAACTTTTTTAAAATATAGGTTTGATCATATTTACGATTATTTGTAACAGACAGGTAACTAATATAATATAAAACGGTTACAGCTAATTGTAGAATTATTGTAAAATACTTTACTTCCCTCATCTAAAAATAATTAATGTGTACATACTTCTCATATTAACATTTAAGTAGATATTTATAATTTTCAAGTTCTGTAAATTATAAAATAATCCTAACAAATTCCAGTTAATTTAATTTAAATATTGTGTATAATTTAATTTAATATATATTTAATTTACAACACACTGGTAATTTACAAACACATTTTAGTTTAATTTAATTTGTATATTATGAATATTGTATATTGTACATTGTAAATATAACAATACCTTTAGAACAATGAAACAGGTTTTAAAAGTTTTGAGCCGATAATAATTGTTTGGGTAGTAGTTTAGGCAGAGCCATTCATAATGAGAGTCAAGTGGCATTGCGATTGCAGGCGGCATCTTCTAGTCAGACCGGCAGGTAGAGCCACCTCCTTGGTCTGGGCACATCCAGGTCAGCCAGAAGGTCGCTCTTTCACCATGTTGCCACTTCGCCAGAGTTTCGGAATTCTTTATATTTGTATTAGGCTGCACTTCTTGATATTATGTTAATTCTCGATTAGTACGACGACGATTTAGTAGTCGTCTTTTATTTATTAGTTTTCGCGCCATAATTATCTTAATTTCTTACGGGAGAGTTCTCGTCAAGATAGTTTCTGACAGCTATTAAATAATTTCAAAAACACGTACAATAATAATAAAATATTTTTAACTAAAAAATTTAAAATTAGCAGTTTTTGTGTATTGAGTTTATTAAAATTGTTTTTATTGATATCACTTGGCAAAAAAACACTATAAACAGGTATTTTTCCGCAAACGCTTTTACAGCAGATGCTGGAACCCACAGCATTGAACAATACACTGATCTAGTGCGAAAGGCGTCTTCTGAAAAATATCAATAAGTAGTGGTTTTTTGCTAAGAGATATCAATAAAAACACTTTAAAAAATTGTTGAATTTCTTAACACATTTATCTTCACTTCTGTTAGGAATGTATGCACATTTGAGTACATTTTTCTGACATCAAAATATTTCTCTTGATTATTTTTGTTGACGCGTTTGGGATTAACTCCTTTCTCGAAACTGTAATAGTAATTCTTTAGAACACTATTTATAGTTTTGAGAATGGAGTGAATCCGAAACGCGTCAACAAAAAAGAAAAATATTTTAATGTTAGGAAAGGCAGAAAAATATACTCAAATATATAAAAATTAATTACATTCTTTAAAGTAACGTTAGCAAACTGTATCTACTCATTCTCTTTTAGTCTAAGTTTCACGAAAAAGTAAATTGATCGCGGTAAATATATGTCTAAATGTAATTAGTAAACTATATTAACGCGTGCAAAATAAAATCAGTGGTTCGTAGACAAAGTGATATTTATAATATACTTTAAATAACTTGCTATTCAGTAATTTTTATATTTTAACCTTCTAATCAATACCTAAAAAATTCTGAATATTTATTTATCTTTTCCTTCATTTTTCAAGACTGGTAGGTATAAACATGTCTAGCAAAACGGTAGCCCTTGGTTTTCTTAAAAATCTCATAAAAGTAATTAATTTGCCTCATAATTATTGTTAGAGACTTGAAAAATTATTTAACAATGTTAAAACCAAAGATAGTTTTTAGATTTAAAACTAAAGTTAAATTCTCACAAATTAGCAGTTTACTCAACAGATTAGGATTAGTTACCATGTCGCCAGTATCAGTGACAGAAGTCAAGCTTACCGCTAATGATAGAACATCGTTGCCGAAACTAGTCTGTTACGTAAACGGTTAATTTTTCATTATATGCAGTTGGATCTTGGTTTTTTAAGAGTTTAACCTTGTACAATAATCTAAAAAGCTAAGCGTTAATGAATAATATATTCTTAACAATAACAATTGAATTATTAAATAATGTATCTGTGTTAATATTCATTTGTGTAATCTTAACAAGGTTAAGTTAATAAAGACACAGATCGCTTATTTATTACATGACTAGATTACACATAAAGTGAGTTGCATGCAGTATGCTTATAGGTTACAGCTTACTATATTGTACGATTGCTATTCACCAGAAAATTACAAGTTAAATAAGACGCCAATGACACTCTTACGCTACGTACGTCCCGTTTTAAATATGTTCTGATAATTAAACGAAATCATAATTAATAATATTAACATACAATGTTACGTCTATTAGTATTATTTTAATAAAACTAATAAGTGGGAAGAAGTGGTTTAATGTGTGGAGCATTCGACTACTCACACAAAGATTCCGAGCTCGATCCCTACTAGTTCCAAAAAAATTCTGTGAGCTTCTCCCTATCTCCAATTCTACTCAGCCTGTAAAAATTGCTCAAAAACTGGACAAAATTGGCTGTAGAAACTTGGTGGCCACCAACTAACCAATTATCCACTTCGGACATCGTATTAAAGAGTTAAGAGAAGCTATTGTACTATAACTTCTAAACCAGCTAATGGGAGGGAATTATTATTATTTTTAATACTAAAATAAATTTATCTAACTTTATTTAATGTTAAACAAAAAATTTTAATAGGACAAATGGTATTACAAATTTTTATACTACGTGCTACCTCACAGCTAGATTTTGAAAATTACTAAGGATTTTGTTATAGTTTTTCATTTTTGAATTTTGTCAAATCTAAGGTACATCTTTTAAATGTTTGCAAAATAATATTAAATTGTTTTAATTCGTTTTGAAATATTGGAGCAAAGGTAGAAAGAAATGTCACAGTTTAACTACTTTTAAACATTAACGAGCTGTAACTAAATGCTCAGTTAAGTTTGTATTTCAAATTAATTAATCGAGAAATATTTTCTTATTCGTTCGTGGTTACAGTTGTTATGTTATGAGGAAGTAAAATGATAGTTAACAAAGTCTATCGTATGTCACGGATAATTGGAGAAAAAGGTGACATTATTACAATAAACTTTACACATTTCAATTTGACTCACACATTTAGTAAGCTTATAAGTTAAACTCAACAAAAATAAATTCGAAAAGCTTTCAAAAACGGTTTAAAACAATTTGAGCGTGTAGGAATTCGATTGTTTTACATTCTTCTGGCAATTCGTTCCTATAAATGTTGTTTATGACTGGATCATGAAATTAATTTTAGAAGGTGAAATTCAAAGTTCTGTTTATTAGTTTTTTAAAACACTATTTAGACCTTTAGAGCCCTGATATTTACACTTCGTAGTACATCTACCAGCGTTTTCTTAGAATTATATCAAAGGATATTTTTATTTAAACCAACTTCTGCTAACTTCAATTTATATTACTAATCAGTTCTTAGCTAATACTAAGGTTCATCTTTCGTGTTGTAGTTCATTCGTCTTATTACAATTAAATAATTTTTAACGCAAATTAGTTTCATAATTGA
This sequence comes from Prosapia bicincta, assembly GCA_036971475.1. NCBI lineage: Eukaryota > Metazoa > Arthropoda > Insecta > Hemiptera > Cercopidae > Prosapia > Prosapia bicincta. Next base: position 123,609,212 of record JBAIZL010000001.1, on the reverse strand, counting down.
TTAAAAAAAACCTGCTGACTTTTAAAATATGATTTTACTGCATACATTTTAGTTTAATTAATTTGATTTGAGAAATAAAATGGATACATAAGTGCAACACTATGAATGCGATATAGTGAAATCTAATTGCCTTTTTTGCATGACAAAATTCAAATCAAAAGTAGACCTAAAATACTATCGACTACATTGAAGATAGACTTACTACTAGTCTAATTTTAGTTTTAAGGCTATTTTCTAGATAAACAGGTGAAATATCGCTTTTTACAAATACAGTATGATGGAATTTAGGTAACATTGCCAACTAAAGTGTTGAAGCAAAACTTTTTTTAAAAGTTATTAAATAACTTTGGGGTTGTAGGGGCAAATTCCCAAATTAATATTGAAACAAGTTTTAAAATTTTGTACAATAATTTTATTTTATAATAAAAATTAAATATAATATAATTTTCTGAACGGTGGGCTATTGTCAGCGTCGTTCTGTCAAGCAATGTTAATGGTTCTTTTGAAAGTTTTTCTGCCTGCATTGTTTCTGAAGACAACCCCTCACCAAAGGGGCCTCCCCCTTACGTTCATATTAAAACTACACAATAAAATAAGTAATGTATACACAAAAACTATAAACGTTATTAACCAAATCCTATAAACATAACCTTTAATACGGTTAATATACTTGTTTGTTTACAAATCATACTCTGATGTAATCACTACAATGTATTTATTATGGAGAATTTTGTAAGTTAAATTTCCTTAAATCTGTATAAATGTTGTAAATTGAGAAAAACCCTATATCCCCCCCGCTAATTGGTGTCGATACCAATTTGAGCCATTTATCAGCTCTGTATGACCTTCTAAGCTCCTACAATTTTTCTCTCAAAATTCGGCTTACGTAATTATATATATGGGCTAGGGGCTTGTAGGGGCAAATGCCTCTATTCTTATTGAAACAAAATTTAAACTTTTTTATCGTAATTTTATTTTTTATACGAATTAAATTCAAGCTTTGCCAAACAAAATTTCCTTCTAAACCATATTTTTTGTAAATGGGTTTTCAATTTGATTTTTTTGACCAATTCTATTATCAATATGTATCTTTAAAATCCATCTTGAGGTATTACCCGACCTAGTGCAAGCGTTATTGGTCACTTGAAGCCCTGCTCATAGAATTGTTTGCCTCTGCGTATTATTTATAGTTATGGAAAATGCAAGTCTTAGTTAGAGGAATTTGGTTCCTTTTCTTTTGAAATGGCATTTTAGGATCTGTTGATTTTAATTTAATTCTTGGTAAAAACACGTTTTCTTTTCCAGAACTAGTGATTATTTCTAATTTAATACACTTATTTATAACATACTCCATTTACTAAACCGTGTCAGTATCTTAAATTTGAGCCATCTCCCAGCTCTGTACGACCTTTTAAGCTCCTTTCTTTCAAAATTCGGCTTACGTAATTATAAACATGGATAACAAGTAAAATTTTGGCACGACTATTTACTAAGCATATAAAATCAGCATTAATTAACAAGTGAGCCTCCTCTTCTATTCACTTCGGAACCTTTATAACGATTTCTGCTCTCCGACGTTAATAATCATTTCAGGGTAGTTGTTTTGCAACAAAACTGCGATACATTATGGGTCTACGTTGTGAAATGCACAATTATTGGCAAGTACAGAGTAAAAGGTCAGTGGTCTTTACTTAGTCGTGACAATAGGCTTTGTCACACAGTCAGCAGTTCATTTGAATTCGAATCGGGAGATCAAGTGTGTTTAAGCCGGGCATTGTCTAAGTAATAAATTTAAAACATCATGACATCCTACCCACGCCGCTGCAAGAAGAAGACACAATAGCTGATTTAATAAAGAAAATCTTTTTGCTTTATTTTAGGATTTATCTTTGTTTACATCGGGTGGAAATTGTTTCTCTTAAATATCTAATCTTTAAGTTCAGTATTAGTCAATAAGCTACGATAGTTGATAGATATTTAATTGAAAAAGTTAGTAAGTTCATTAAGAAAAACCCTTAAGTTATTATACATATAATTGTGTGTGAATTGTATGCATTAAAACTTACGTAAAGGTCCACTGATTTCTGACGAAAGGGTAGGATTTAGTGATAGCCAGCAAATCCTATTCCTCGGCCAAGGAAGCATTCTAATAGCTTGAAAGTTGAATACAAAGTGAACAATGAACGATGCGAGAGGGCGAAACTTAAGTTTCTGGAGCCTTAAACTTGGAACCGTTTCTGCTAAGGGACATATAATCCATTCTCCATATTCCGCAGTAGGGTCAGCCACTCGTAACCAAACCAACGGCGAAACAAATCGAAGGGTGTGTAGATGCTAGTTGTACGGGTTTTCCTGTTTTGTAAGCTAATGATGCTGAGCATTTTCTTCCATAGGTCATTAAAAAGTACAGTTGTCAATGCTGTAAATGAAAATTAAACTCAAGGTCATTTGATAATAAAATATACTCAATCATTATATTACGAGATATTAGATGATTTACAAGATAAAAAGACTACAGACTTATTGTAATTTGTAGCAATTTATTTATATCCATTGTATGAGTAATCTTACATTATGTGCATGAGTAACTTAAGGTCGAAATTACTTCACAAAGCAACTACATACCTAGTTTAACCCATCTGCCATTTTAGGCTAACAAATTTTATTTTGTTATTTTTTGTGTGAAATATGTCAATACTTTTTTCCAATATATCCTCCAAACCTGAAAATATTAAAGCATATTCATTTGTGCTTTCTTCGCAGCAATATTGATTAAGACTTTTCCAGCAATAAAAATCCATTATTTACTATTTCAACACATGACAATTTACTAGTACGAATTGGAAAGATTGTAGACTGAATATAAAACCTAAATTGTAGACAAAATACATTCACAATCAAATACTATGTTTGAACACATAACTAACAACTATTATATGAACAACAGACCCACATCAATACAACACACCTGAGCAACAGTCTTGTCCTTGACTCACAATATTGAACAATGTACTGATCTATTGTGAAACACGTCTGCTGATAAATATCAGTAAGCAGTAGTTTTTCCCAAAGTGATACCAAAAGTAGCCACTCATAAAAACACCACAAGATACACAACACAAAAAGTGCAAGCTATAGAACTTAATTATGGGATGACTACAAATTGTAAGCCAAAGTAGATATGGCCGTTCAACAAAAAACGACCAGAAACAAAGCTTTTATAGAATTATGTCACAGACCTAGGGGTACGGAGAAGGGGACTGGGGAGGTATTTTGAAATAATCCATCAACACCCCCCTCATATTAATTACACCTAACGAACTCTTATTATTCGTGTGAAAATGGTCAATATTACATGAGATATCACGTTTTAAAAATAATATTACTTAAAAGATTCACATTCATGTGTTTAAAAAAAAAATGTTATTCGTTATTTTTTTGTCTTATAAATCGCAAACTTTCAGCGCAAACCCTTAATTTAAAACACATTTTACTGAAATAAAAAAAATAAATAAAAAAACTTACTTAGGAGGCTGAAGAAGTCGTAGGACGGAAACGTTTCCTCCAAGAATAAGTTAACAATTTAACAACTTATAGTTAACAGAATATCTGGTCTCAAGTAATTTCAAAATGTAACAAGACAAAAAAACAATAAGGAAATTCAATAAATTATAAGTTTGCGATTCTAACTTTGACCCTCTGTTATTGTTGCGAGTTACGGAAAACATTTTGACGTAATGGAAACCGGGGACTACGCCTCTAATCAAAGGCATTATAATTCAATTTGAAACCCCTCTGTTGTGTCGAGATATAAACTTCATTATCGGAATGTTCCTATTTGCGTGTTTAAACTCATTTCCTTTTTGTAATACCTTTCATACCAATTTCAAAACATATTGAACGTCCGTGAACAGTTCACAAACGGATTCAGTTCCTTTTGAGTGAATCATCTCACTTTATTTTATGCTTTGAGTATAAGGGCTTCTAAATAGTGGCGCTGAATAAATACATAGAACAAAATGTAAGTAGATTAAACTACCCTTTATTTCAAACCTCCTGCAACCAAAGCTAAGAAAGGAACAAAGGTTTTTGTATGAGGTAATATTGTATTGGTCATATTGCTATAGAATTCATTGTTATAATAACTATGTAAATGATATTACTTTGCAGTCAATATTTAATATAAAAGCAGTTGACAGAAACTTTGCCACGTCCTTGCTGGTATTCTTTGATTGACTTCCTGAAAGATAAACACCGCTTCAACGACCTTGACAGAGCCTCATCCTTTTATAACAATTTATCTTTGCTAAACTCATCAAATACCGACATACAAAGTCATGTCAGCTGTTTAATGCGAAGGCCGAACGGTAATTTACCTGGAGCGTTTCCAGCGAGCAGCCATATTGTCGTGGAAGTGATAGTTTTAGTCTCGAAATGCAGGAATATTATTATAATGTATATTATATAATTAGTTAGATGGCGATAGAATATGCTTGTCTAGCATGTAGAAATATTTTCTATAGAAATCTACAATTTTGTGTTTATAGACGTTACAAAAAACAAACGAAAAAAACCCAAAAATTCGAAAATTGTATCACAAACACAACAAGACGAACATAAGTAAATGTCGCTGGAAGAAAAGCATGAACACGTATGCTGCAAATTATTCTTTAGTCAGCGAAAGAAATACATAAACTGTTAAAATATTTACGATTTATTCCGAGTTCGGTAGTAAAAAAAAATTAACTAATAAGATCAATGTAGTAAAGCAGATAAAAAAATGTCGACAAACCTTCAAAAAAAAGGAAGATATAGAAGTGAAGTAACGTAAGGGCTGAAGGTAAGGGAGGAAACAGATAGGGAGATATCAATGGAGAACGGAACGTGTTTAGCGAGGTGCTTGGAGTGTATAGTTAAGGCGCTGTGTTACAAACCATGTGATGGTGAAATCTTGGGATCGAAAATCAGAAAAGGAAATAAGGTAATACACTATGTATGAAGATCTGGGCTGATGATTCGCTGAGAGACAGCTTCGAAACATACAAAGATTTTAATTGATTTGATTTTGTAATCAAACTTGGTTACAACATTCAAGGAAGTCAATTTGATAAAATTAATATTTACCAAACGTCGAATATCGAGTACTGTGAGATCAAACGTCGAATACTGACGTTGGTCTACTAAAGGAAGACTAAAGTATAGGCCTACACTAAAAGTACTAAAAGGCACAACGCGGTAAACTCATTCCTTAAACAATATCTTCTTCACTCTGAGTATCAGCATGACTGACGTTAAGGTTGCCTAACTGCTTGATTACTTTTGCATTGAATTTGGAAATCCATTGTGAAATCAAGTAACTTCTTTCGAATTACTCTAACATTTCCGTAGCTCTTTTCACGAATCGCATTTCTGTGGTAATATGGTTGTAATTATGTTTGTCTGTATATTTTGTATTAATTCACTAACATACTTTTTCTTGAGGTGCATATAGAAATTGTGTTGAAGCGAGAGGTTTGTTAACTCTTTTCTACCCAGTTTTAACCAACAGGTCCTTAACACTTATTTTTCTTTTGCATATGATCCTTTTACTCCACCATATTTTTCAGCGTCTTGCTCAAGTCCTTTGCTGCGGTAGCATATGGGACGTCTTTTTCGTTTAATTAACTATTATTGTTGGCTATACTGTATTGATGTTTGCCAATTTAGTTTCACTGGGTTAAGTTTTATTTTCGAGAAGTTGAACGATTTACGTACTTCTGAGTTTCGGAATTTCACGACTCAAACTACCTCCTAATTTTCAAGGTCGAATTATCAGCAGATCACAGACGACATTAAAACAAATACACAATACGTAAAAAAAGGCACAAGGAAGAGAAGGGGTTCAGTGTTATTTACTGCCTGGCACACTAAAGGAAGAGAAGGGGTTCAGTGTTATTCACTGCCTGGCACACTAAAGGAAGAGAAGGGGTTCAGTGTTATTCACTGCCTGGCACACTAAAGGAAGAGAAGGGGTTCAGTGTTATTGCCTGCCTGGCACACTAAAGGCAGAGAAGGGGTTCAGTGTTATTCACTGCCTGGCACACTAAAGGAAGAGAAGGGGTTCAGTGTTATTCACTGCCTGGCACACTAAAGGAAGAGGAGGGGTTCAGTGTTATTCACTGCCTGGCACACTGAAGGAAGAGAAGGGGTTCAGTGTTATTCACTGCCTGGCACACTAAAGGAAGAGAAGGGGTTCAGTGTTATTCACTGCCTGGCACACTAAAGGAAGAGAAGGGGTTCAGTGTTATTCACTGCCTGGCACACTGAAGGAAGAGAAGGTGTTCAGTGTTATTAACTGCCTGGCACACTAAAGGAAGAGAAGGTGTTCAGTGTTATTCACTGCCTGGCACACTAAAGGAAGAGAAGGGGTTCAGTGTTATTCACTGCCTGGCACACTAAAGGAAGAGAAGGGGTTCAGTGTTATTCGCTGCCTGGCACACTAAAGGAAGAGAAGGGGTTAAGTGTTATTCACTGCCTGGCACACTAAAGGAAGAGAAGGGGTTCAGTGTTATTTACTGCCTGGCACACTAAAGGAAGAGAAGGGGTTCAGTGTTATTTACTGCCTGGCACACTAAAGGAAGAGAAGGGGTTCAGTGTTATTCACTGCCTGGCACAATAAAGGAAGAGAAGGGGTTCAGTGTTATTCACTGCCTGGCACACTAAAGGAAGAGAAGGGGTTCAGTGTTATTTACTGCCTGGCACACTAAAGGAAGAGAAGGGGTTCAGTGTTATTCACTGCCTGGCACAATAAAGGAAGAGAAGGGGTCAGTGTTATTCACTGCCTGGTACACTAAAGGAAGAGAAGGGGTTCAGTATTATTCACTGCCTGGCACACTAAAGGAAGAGAAGGGGTTCAGCGTTATTCACTGCCTGGCACACTAAAGGAATAGAAGGGGTTCAGTGTTATTTACTGCCTGGTACACTAAAGGAAGAGAAGGGGTTCAGTGTTATTCACTGCCTGGTACACTAAAGGAAGAGAAGGAGTTCAGTGTTATTCGCTGCCTGGCACACTAAAGGAAGAGAAGGGGTTCAGTGTTATTCACTGCCTGGCACACTAAAGGAAGAGAAGGGGTTAAGTGTTATTCGCTGCCTGGCACACTATACCAGTAAGCCTACTTTTTGACCTTCAACTTGGGTCTAATTTCAACTTTGTTTAACGTTATGTCTGACGATATAAGAGAAATGTTGTGTCGCTTTTTCCATTTTTAGCGTTCTCAGGATTTACAATTAAATTCCAATTATTAATAGAAGCCTTTTGTGAAAAATCGCTAGGCCTAAGAGTCAAAATCACGATTTGGGCAGATTCACTTATACACTTGCGCCATCAGACGACAGCCTCCTTGAAGACTGCAGTTGATCGGAAAGCTCTTTGCTGGCGGAACACTACATTCGTTCTGAAAACATTAGGTAATAATGTATACTAAAAACTAATTCTATGTTTAGTTTATAGTTTTGCCTTGATTTAATTAAATTTTTACACTTTAGGAATCTTTCAGATCCGTTAATTTATAATATACAAGACTGTAGAGACTATGGCCGCTATGATTGTCGTCTAACAACCGACAATAAGCAATCAGGCTAGTATAGAGTTGTGAAACTCCCGCTCGGTTTCGCACTCCAAACCGAATCCCCCACTCAGTCACCTGAATGTAGCGATTTTTCACAAAGTGATTTCACTGTGACACCTAAATACTCTTTAGACCATTCCATCTACCCTTAGAAAAGGAAGAATGATCTCCATGTTCCTGTTATCAGCAACGTTGCCACCTTCGCCACCAGTTCTTCTCCAAAATTCTTAATTCACTACTCTACCGACGATTGAGAGATTTTCAGCTGACTCTTTCATATTGAATACACAAGAAATAATTTCTGTGATAATTCATACACAATAAACATATTATATTATACATTTGCACCTTCTGTTATGCACGCACAGCTCTGGCAGTTACCGGCAGCTATGACACTATCGATTATTATAGGAATATTGTAGGCCCAATACCCTCTCTCCCCCCTCTCTCTTTCTCTCTCAAAACAACTCACTACCCCCTGCCTCCTATTCACAATCACAATGACGAACCAATAGAGTGATTTGAAAACATTATAATTTATAAAGTTGATAGTATATTTTTTTATAACCTCCTCTATAGATGAAAAAAAAAACAATTGCTACCACTAAAATGTAAATTGAACATTTTTCCGTTATAAAACATACACTACCTAAGAATTTTAGGACTTATAGAAGCCACATTTTCTCATATTGCATTCAAAGAATTTCCAGACTCATCTAATCTCCACCATGACGGAAAAGAAGTCGAAACTTGTTCTTTTCTGATTGGATCTGGGATAGCTTTTTCCAGCGTGTACTAAAGAATTTCTATGAAATACAATCTAAAGAATGTAGAATGTGAGTAGAAATGTATATTATGTAATGTGTTCTATTAAATAATGTGAGTAGAAATGTATATTATGTAATGTGTTCTATTAAGTAATGTGAGTAGAAATGTATATTATGTAATAAGTTCTAGTTCTATTAAGTAATGTGAGTAGAAATGTATATTATGTAATGTGCTCTATTAAATAATGTGAGTAGAAATGTATATCATGTAATGTGTTCTATTAAATAATGTGAGTAGAAATGTAAATTATGTAATGTATTCTATTAAGTAATGTGAGTAGAAATGTATAATATGTAATGTGTTCTATTAAATAATGTGAGTAGAAATGTATATTATGTAATGTGTTCTATTAAGTAATGTGAGTAGAAATGTATATTACGTATGTGTTCTATTAAGTAATGTGAGTAGAAATTATCTAGCTTCAATGAGAGTCAACTAGCTTTAATGTTACAGAAGAGACAATTTCTGGCCTTGGATTCATTTTCTCTATAGTGCATCAACTGTACAGATTCATCTCTCATAGTTTCTTTCTGAATAAAGATGAATCTTCTATACCTCCTTACAAAATTAGTTTCAATCCCACTCATATATTAAGACGATAATAACTATAATAATAGACACAATAAAAATATCCTAATAATAATAAATTGTTTGTTTTAAAAAAAACTGCCCAAAATGGGAATTCAAGCTACAAGTTTTAAAATAAATTAGAAATTTTAAAATCTGTGCTTTTTTCAAATCTTACCGACGAAAAAAATTTGGTTATAGTTTTGAGTCGCAAATCAAACTTTTTTGCTTATATTTTCGATCTGTATTTCATGGAAGTTCAAACGGATACTCAGGTTTGGACAACAAAAGTAGCACATTTGTCCAAGAAACGTCAGTTCCAGCTACATTAGGCTTAACTGTGGATCTTCTTCGGAGAGAGGACGAGTTCCTCCGAATCCGTTAATCAAACCAGGAGATTAATGAGCTAACTGTTCCTTATTTGATTGACCCTGCAACGCTATTGTTCTATCACTTAATGACGTATGTATTGTTTTGTGTTTAAAATAAAATAGTGGATTTAAATATTGGTCACAATAAAACCTACAAGATACTCGCCTAGCTTAACTGCAGTTATTTTTAATTAGTAAAATTATTCCAAACTATAGCGTTTTCATTTTAAATCTCTACTTTGTTTGAACAAAATAATCATTTGTATATTTTAACAGCAACGTTATTTTAGCGATTGTTGAGCAGCATTGGATTTGAAAGAGTTTTGCACTTCCCCCAAAAATAGTAACTCATGATTTATGAGTATTGTCTCATTAAATTTAATCAAGAGCATATTTCCAAAACTCTGCACTACTAAATATATTGCTCTAAATGGGTTGATAAAACTATTTTAAATCAAAGAAGAACACATTCTGAATCAGGGAATAATCAAGTGGATTATTTTCAGAAATTAAGTTTTCTTATTGCACTTTTCATTTTTAAAAGACATGCAGTAATTCCATCCTTTTAATGTTTTAATGGAAATTACTGATTTCTTAACAACCAATTAAATGGGGCTAATTGGTAGGCATCCCCTTCACCCCGGTAGTGGTAGGTTAGGTAAGGCACCCTGTCCAAGAGTTTCTATATCTCCTTCTCCTACTACCAGGCTACTCTTATTTAGTGTATCATAATTACCTGCCATTCCCAGCATTGTCTCACTACTCGTTGACGCGTTTCGGAGGATCTCCATCATTCAAACCTTTTTATGAACTGTTCTTCCCTGCATAGGAATCGTCTTTAATCTTATCTAACTATATTTCTCTTTGTTATTTAACCGTTATCCCATATCGGTTAAGCTTATTCAATGCCCGGTCTATTGTTTGATCTATTGTATTGACTTTGGAGCCATTGTATTAAATTTTTAAACATTACAGTTACATAAGATTAAAAACGAATCTCATGCAGGGAAGAAGAGTTCATAAAACGTTCTGAAGGAGGTCCCCGAAACGCGTCAACGAGTAGTGTGTCAATGGGAATGGCAGGAAATTATGATACTCTAAATAAGACTCCTAGCGGAAAAGCAGAAAATTATCAAAAGTACCAGGGTATTATTTACGTTCTCTTAGTCCTACCTGATTTTATCTACCCGTCAGTTTAATTCTTCTTACAAGGGAATGTACTGTGTATAAACGAGTTTATGGCTTCGATAGACGTAATTTTAGACAGCGAGCCTAAATGGTGATCCACCTTATATCTTTAAATATACCTCATTTATGCTTCGTACGCGATTATTTACATTTAGGTTCATCGTCTTTAAACTCTACAAAAAATAATTTATTTCATGAAGCCATGTATAAGGTGACATTGAACAAAATAAGTTAGGCTACTCGACATAAAAAATATGTAGATCTATTTTATAAAAATCAGTCATTGTATTTTAATCATTTAAGTTCGACATTTAAATTATTTTATTTAAAAAAGTATACGGTCTAAAACAGTTAAGGGTAATTTAATATTCAGAGATTCTGCTCCATTTATTTGTCTTGTGTGAGGGATATAACGAGCTTACTCAAGAACAAATCATACAGCAAATATTTTTAAAGAGTCACATACGTGTTATTATTTATAGAAATGTCAGCTGTTGATTGTTTCAGGGATGACGTAAGGAAGTCAGTATGCAATTAAATCTGGGCCTTTCGTTATGAGTTAATAGTTTAAAATAGAGTTTTCTTAAATTGGCGGACACAACAACAGTTGTCTTACGTCTTCAGGTGAAAGGATCGGTGCCTTGACATTTGAAATAATCAAGCACTGAGATAATAGTCTGAACCATTATTTAGCCCAGTTTACACTACTGACATACTGCTCACAGAATTCAATTATGTCTTATCCTAACGAAGAGCGCTTGTGGTCACATTATATTTGAAATACTACTTGTTGCAACAAGATAGCCACCATGTTTACACGAACGTTCATTTTCTCCTTTACAAATTACGTTTAGGTTATTAATATTTTCAAGACGTTTTTAATTAAAAACTTCTCGATTTCTATAACAAACCATTCTCTTTGCTAACACTTATTACACAGAATTACCTGCATTTTAAATACACAAATATCTGTAACAGCAAGTGTTTTGTCTTAGATTCAAAACATCAGGGAACTGAAGTAATCTTTAGGTACAAAACAAAAGTGAATATCAGACGCGATTCAATAATAGGAAGACTGATAAAATAATATAGTTAAATGATTATTTCATTATTTTTATGAATAGTATTGCTGTTATAAATGGCAAACTATTCAGGCGTTTATTCATAGCGCTGAGGGTAATGAAGTTACGATCACAGTTCGTCAGCAGCTCAGGAAATTGTTATCAGAACAGATGACAAAGGTTTAAAATAAATCATGTATAATAGAAAATAAAGAATTCTCTTCTTTGGACACTGAACAATTTTAGTAAAGTTTTTCCTAACTATAGCAACTTTAACCAAAAACTATATGAATATTTTGGCCCAATTTAATATTTTTTATTAAATTGAATTTTTATATCCCTATCAAAATAAAATAAAGTGCAAAGGGTTGCCGATTTTTACGCCGGAAGGAATTGAAAAGGAAAATCATGAGATCCATGAGGCATTGGCTCCAACCCAGTCGTGTTTACTTTTTTATATTCCTGTACGAATTAGAGAACAGGTGACGATAGAGGTGACCATAAAAAATAAGTATGTCAAATAAGCCTACAAATATACTATTGATCCTTTTATGTCTACTTCTGTATGTTTTTTTTAAAATTATAATTTGTTTATATTTTTCAAACCGGCATAAGCTAAACTATCGAGTGTCTATAATGAACGGATGGAATTGAGTTTTTTTGTAAGCTTGTTTGTTTGAAAACGTTTGACGGTTGAAAGTGCCTTTAAAACTGACTGTGCATTATACAACTACACCTTGTTACTTGTTCACTAATGATGCCTGCCTAGTATGTTTTAAAAAATTACTTTAAATGTAGGATCGTTTAATGTAAAATTACTAAATTTCAACGTAAAAATTCCGCCGACATTCAACAAACCCAAGTCCATTAGACACTTTCATATCGTTACTTTAACCGAACCATAACATAAATTAAACTAAACCTAAACCATACCAAACTAAACAGCCTTATCGCTATCTCTAATACACCTTATATTATTAATAAATACAGAAAAACCTCTTAACCACAAACTTTTTTTAATTTACCCTAATGTACATTTCAGTTACAAAGTAACCATCCTCAGAGGGATAACATACAAAGACTCTTTGTATGTCAGTCTTTGTATGTTATTCCTCTGAGGATGGTTACTTTGTAACTGAAATGTACATTAGGTTAAATTAAAGAAAGTTTGTGGTTAAGAGGTTTTTGTGTATTTATTATTAAATTCAACCACAGTATATTCCTAATAAATAGTAACCTTCTATTATATATATATATATATATATATATATATATATATATATATACACCTTCTTATATATATATATATATATATATATATATAAGAAGGTGTATATATATATATATTTATTTATATATATATATATATACGCTCATACAATATGCCATAATAACATAAGACGATGGGGTAAATCAAGTGACAAAGACCAATTGGACTTACAAGAAATTAAAACCAAGATAGAGATGACAATTGAATTAAAGAACTAGAACCTAACGGCATATTTAATGAAAATGTTCTACAAAACAAAGCATTTTATAATATGTTATGGATCTTCGATAAATCATATTTTGTAATTGTTAAAGATAATCATGCACTTTATTATTTGTGAGCAAGATACCTTTGACTAGCTAAGAAATAGAAATTTAACAACCTTTACACTGTAGTAATTCCTTGTTTTAATGTTTACAAAGTAAATTATAGTGTGTCGTTGCTTCATTTTTTATGTACAATGTTAGGTAGTGTTGCATGTTGGAGGTTCTTATCTTATTTTTCCTTTCCCTACTCAAGGGATTCTCTTTCTATTCCATATCCTATAAATTATAATTTCACACGTACTCTTCGCTTGGTAATCCTTTTTTCAAGTTTTCTTTCAGAACCTTCATACCACCTGTTTGGTTTTTCTGTCTCCAATTCCATCCACTCGAAATATATGAGGCACACACAGTTTTTGTTCCAAGAAGCCTAAATTACTCTTTGTTGCAGAATAAAGTGTGGGCATTGGAATAAAATATAAAAAAACTGTCATAAAACACAAAAACCCCTTAACTACAAACTTTCTTTATTTTACCCTTATGTACATTTCAGATACCAAGTAACCATCCTCAGAGGGATAACATACAAAGACAGTTTTTGTTATCCCTTTGAGGATGGCTACTTGGTAACTGAAATATCCATAAGGGTAAAATAAAGAAAGTTTGTGGTTAAGAGGTTTTTGTGTATTTATTATTAAATTCAACCACAGAATATTCCTAATAAATAGTAAAAAAGCAGTGTTTACTGTTATTAGGGACAGGTGTTACGTGTTGTATGAATGAACTATTTGTCAATAAGTGGAGCTAGTATACTTATATTCTGCGAGTGTACAACTGACTTATGAGGGCGTTTATAAGGAAAATGTTAAAAACTAAAATTTCAGTAAGATCATAGAACCTAAATTACGAAAATATAAAATACGTTCTCTTTGGTATAATTTATTTTTACTAAACGGTATTTAAAAACTTTCATATTATATATTTTTCTAACTCTTCTGAAAAACAACTTTAGATTGTTCACTCTCTCTCTATATATATAACATGTTCAAATTTTCAATCGTTAATTAAATACTTTTTATTCATCCACTCAAGTTCAAATACAATTTTCAAACTTGTGAATGAAAATTTATGTTAATACAGTTTTTTTTAAAATATCAATTCATTAATTAAATATAATGAATTAATTATAGTTTCAAATGCGAGAAAAAATTTCACAAATGGGCCAAGGTATGTAATTTTGTTCCATTTGGATTAAAATAAATGAGGTAACCCCTAATTTTATAAAACAGCTGGTTATATGTTATGTTATACGATTGAACAGCTGTTTTAATGCATAGGTTATGTTACTTTATTTTTATTAATTGTAATTATTTAATAAAAGTAACAAAAATAAAATTTTTCTTGTTGACCTCAGTAGGAATTTACTTTAAACTCTTTTGTTTATATTACTTTTTTCAATTTATTGATCTATTATTATTTATTAAACAGATTTTCATCAGTAGGATTTTATTGTTTTTGAAATCTTTAATTAAACAAATTTGTTTGAGGGGGAAATTTTATTAAATCTTTTTTTTTTAAATAAAAGTTTTTATAATTGACACAAACTAATTATAATAATTATGAACCAAAAAGAAAACCGTTATCATAGAAGATAGATTCATTTAACTTTTGTCCTTCAACTGTTATCAATTTCAATTATATACGAGGACAAATGTCTGCTTACTTATCAAGGTTTATTAAGCGATGGTGTAAATAAGACTTACGCCTGGTGTTGGGACGGGAATCAGTCCCTTCAATTGATTCCCCTTAACTCACTTGGTTCAACATTATGATTCATTGCTGGGGTTGCTCTTGTTGAGTAGGTGGTGAGTGGGGTTGAAAGGACAATGGTAACGCAAAGCGAGGGTTGTAGGAGAACATGTGGTCTATTAGACGGAAAAGAATGAATCAGGGCATTACTTGTGCGACATTTCCAAAATCAAGATCATGTCGATTACTAAATATTGTTTAAACGAAAATAGGTGAATGTGTTTAGTCTGAAACTAAATTAACGCTAAATATAGTTGTTTAATATATTATAATGTAAACAAAAAAAGAAGATGTATATTACACTTTAATAATTATGTAATAAATACTCGTATTGACCATTTTTACAAAAATAATAATAATAATAAATAAATAAAATATAGAAACTTGAACATTTTATACTAGATCATAGTGACTATCTTTAAAATTGTTAAACATTTGTTGTTTCTAGTACTTAAAAACAAAATATATATATAGGCTATATATATATATATATAAAGAACATAAGTCAAAATACAAATACAAGAATTATAATTGAATTACATATATGTATATATATATATATATATATATATATATATATATATATATATATATATATGTATGTATATATATATATATATATATGTATGTATATATATATATATATATATATATATATATATATATATATATATAAGACATGAAGTAAAGAAATTTATTATTTTTATTTTAAAAGTTGCAATGTCAACTGTCTGTAAATTACAAGCGCTTTGAATATTTGAAGAGAACTTAACAAATAAATATATCTAAAATATATTCAGTAACTAAATCTTAAAATTTAGTTAGTACAGAAAAGAATGTAAAATGTCAACTTGGAACCATTGTTTGTGCTTGGTAGTGTCTAGGATATGCCTTATCTCAGGTATGTGGAGTGTGTTGGAGGGATCGACTCTTCTCTCTGGCAGTGATGACAGTTACTTGAGCAATGAATGCCTCTACCTGCTTTCTACAGTCACCAGTCATAGAGATTTGCCTTATGATGTCATTCCACAGGACGGGAATATGGAACAATCACGTAATCATAAAGTCCTTGCTGCTGCATAGATATC
This sequence comes from Prosapia bicincta, assembly GCA_036971475.1. Lineage (NCBI taxonomy): Eukaryota > Metazoa > Arthropoda > Insecta > Hemiptera > Cercopidae > Prosapia > Prosapia bicincta. The sequence goes on along the minus strand of JBAIZL010000001.1, from coordinate 123,593,160 downwards.
TTTAACACAGATTGCGTTTTAGCGCTTTTATTGCAATTTAATTGATTTGAATCTTAGTGAATTCTAATGTCTATTTGTGTTTGAACTGTTTAATAATTTACAATGAAGAGTTGGAGAAATGACTACAGTAGAATATTTTGAAAAATTAATTTATATAAATTTGAGATTTATATTGTAATATTGATAACAATATCCACATATCAAAAATCTCGCATGACAGGTAAGGTAATTTTATTTACTTTATAACATTTATTCAAGAAAAGGCATTTTTCGACGTCATATTAAGCGATGTACCAAAGCATATACATCTAATGATAACTTTGGCATTAGCCTTTAAATTTGTTAGAGGATTTGTTCAATGGAACAAGAATTAACTTTAATAAAATAATTAACTATTTAAAATTCTATAGAATTCATTAACATCTACTAACCAGTATCTTTAATCCAAATTTGGCAAATTATAAACGTATAGTGTAACAATAGGCCTAAGACACACTTTATCCTTTAACTTGCATTACACACGCGCGCACACACGCACTTAAAATCATTCATGCACACTTTTGTTCAACAGAATGGGATCATGCAGATGCACCCTCCTGCAGGGGGTTTCAAGCTTGAAACTCTAACTATAGAAAAGACAGGTCGAAAATTGGGGCTGATGAATATAAAAGTATGTACAGAGTGTTCCAAAAAGAAAGCCGAGTTATCACCTAACTGATCTGATAGGTGTATAAACACCAATCTGAATATTTGTTGATTCCATCTTCACGTGAGCTACTAGTTATCACTAAACACTTGTAAATGTTTATAAACTTGCCTATAGTAGCACTTACTTATATTTGTTGAGGAAGCCCGTTTCGGGAGATGTGTTTAGGGAGTATCGGGGACCGTAACTCACGGTCTGAGTTACGATCTCAGCTGACAATGGGACACATCTCCCGAAACGGGCGTCCTCAACAAATATAAGTAAGGGCTACTATAGGCAAGTTTATAAACATTTACAAGTGTTTACCAATCTGAAGTTGAAATAACATTTGTTTATCGTGTTTGAAAGTTTCATTCTCAGCGTACTTGACGGATATAGCAGTTTTCGTAAATGTGCTGTTCTCAGAAGAAGTGACGTTCCACACAAATGGTGTTATTTATTGTCACAATTGTCGGATATGGAGTTCCTATTCGGAGGAACAACCTATTGTGCAGGTACACGTGCGCGATTTCCCGAAAGTGAACATGTTGTGTGGGTAATGCCCAAGTGATAGGGTTGTATTTTTTATAAAAAGTAAAATTAATGTGATAATTTATCTTGATATGCTAAAACAATTTTTGTTTCCTCTAACTGAAGAGGGATGGCATAAAGCTGTTAAGATTTGATACTTACGGTTCATAACTCTTAAAAGACCCGTATGACTACTAAGCCCCCTTCAAACAAGTTAAGATAAAACGACAACTGAATGATACAGGAGAGCCCTCAGCCGAGAATTTACCTGATATTTTAAGAGAGATGAACAGGAAGAACCAAATTACCAATGAAGTATTGAGAACCTAACAGAACAACTGGAGTATATTCAGCTTATGCACCAGTGGTTCTACAGAAAAGTTACAGTAGAAAATCAACAATCAAGAAGAGAAGATGGTTGATTATTGATTGGCATTAGCTTATGTAGAAGTTTAGCATACGTATTATTATACAGATTAATTTTACCTTATGTGCAATTTTAGAATTTAATTGGAGATATATTTTATACACTTTTGTTTTTTGCGCCTTGACAAAGCCTATACCCTGAATAAATAATCAAACTAAAATAAAATAAAAATGTATGGAAGAAGGGTCCATTTACAGAAGCAATTCAAGAAATATATATAATTCGCTATATATAGCGAAGCTATTATTATACCTAAGCTATTTAAAATAATGTTTTACCTTATAGCTATATTTAGGTTATATTTAATTACCTTACCTTTCTATAGTCACACTTTTAAGTTTCTAAATAACTAACAATCATATAATATTTAACATCACTTGAATTTATTCCTCTGACATTTAATTATTACACAGTATACCAAATTACATTATTTTTATGTAGTGACAAATATTGATTTCTTAACTAATACTACAATTACTAAAAAGGCGGACTCTTGAGGCTTTAGGGTTTTAATACAATAAAGTTAATAATTGCTGTATTATTTGCTCTTACTCTCTGGTAGGTACTATGGGATCTTCCTTAAATTAGTAAGTGGTGAAAAAAACTAGATTAATTTTTTATAACAATGATTTTATATTTGTTCTGAATTTACTAAGTTTATAAAGCACTGTTGGATACATTTAATGTAAGAAGGATTGTACTTATTGTTTGTTGAGTTCCTGGAATCTTGACCGTTGATAACTGCTTCACTGCACTTTTTCACATAACTTACTTAATTCCCTAATTCTTTACTATCCTACTAAATCATTTACGTCGCTATTTTAAAATTTACACCCAAAAAACTAATAATTCCCTTAACTCTATTAAACAAATTATCCTTTTTTAAACATTCCTTACACTTTGTCCCCCCCTCCAATACGTCTGTCCTCTTCTGAAGTTCCTCCAAGACTACCTTTCTGATGATCTTTTTTTTAAACTCATCATATCTTCCCCCTTACATTTCAGTTAAATTTGGTGATTCCAACACCTTTTACAAATAGCTTTCCTAACGGTACAGTGTTCATATTCCAGGTATTTTGGTCATTTGAAAATTTTATCTTAAAATACTTGGACCCTTCTTTGTCAATAGGTTCCCATAACACCTTTTTCACTACCCCCAAATAGACCAATGGTTAAGTACTTTGTCGGTACTTTAGTAAACTATTCTTGTCGCTCTTTGCTTAATATTTCTACAGATTAATACCCTTTTTGGATACTAACTAAATTTATTCTATAGCCTGATTATGTTATAATATATATAATATTTTTTTTTATAATGTGTTACGTATTTAGCTTATAAGGCTTATAAGGATATTAGGTCATAAATATGTCACATAAAATAGTTGCAAAATTCAAACTTGTTTTTATTCTCAAAAGTAGGATTTAGTTACATATGTCTTTCATCCGCTCACCCATTTTAAATGTACACGAGTGTAGGTAGAATATACATCAAAGTGTTCAGAGTATAATAATGTAGTTTATTTGAATTTTACTTATAAATTTAATGAGTACATCGTTCCTTACATTCGACTGACAGAAGCGCGCTTCAAGTTTAAGGTTTACGCGTGGGTCCGACTCCTCTAACAATCAATAAGGCTGATTACTTTTGTTGGCAATAAACAAAGTGGCTTTCATCGTATTCGGCTTACACAATATTCCAGCGCAATGAAGCCACAGCAGTGCCAATGTCCCCTACACTACAAGGGGAGGAATTGGAAACAGCTTTATCCCAATATCGACTCACTCTATACGGCTTCTCTGGCACCCCGCGACGTTTCCACAATTATTTGCACTTAGTAATAGTAAAGATAGTCATCAACATTATTGGAAAAGTTAACTTTATTGCAACGAATCCGTTATCACTCCATTTGCAAACATTATTAAACTCATGGATTTATTTATTTAAACTCTAAAGTTTCTGTTTCTAGAAACGTAGAATTAATAAGAAAAAGTCTGTTATATATGAGGAAACTTTAAATATCTTCTAAAACTACACTAACATTATTGTAGTACTTAATGAGATTTTAATATTAGATAAAATTTGTATTAATCAACTTCGGTTAAAATATATATATATATATATATATATATATATATATATATATATATATATATATATATATATCACTTTCACTATATGTACTTAAACAAGAATCTTACTCGTACTTGGTATTTATGCGAGTTAACTTTCAAAGATTGATAGTATCTCCATTATCGAGCATCACTGACAGGTGGTTGTAGTAGACTGAGAGCTATATGAAATTTCCGTTGTCACACTGTATGGTTTACCGTTATTGTTCTATTTTCGGAATCACTGCACTGTGGGAGTCTTTTAGTTTGTTTTGGGGTTAATTTTGTCTATTAGGTTGAATAATTTATTATTTTTTGATTTGATTTGTATTTGTTCGTTTATGATATTATTTTTATGTTTATAAATTTGTAGTTGTTTCCAGATTGTCATTTTGAGGCCTTTTTGCACTTTTGTATTAGGTGTACCTTTTCTAATGTGGGGAATGAGTGTTTGTTTTTGATGGTGTGTGTAGCTAAGTTTGAGTTGTAAGTTTAAGGTTTGATGTATGCATTAAGGTGTTTTTGATATCTGTCTTTTAATTTCTTTTTTGTTTGGCTTATGTATATTTTATTACAGTCTGGGCATTCGATTTTGTATATTCCGTTATTAAGTGTGGGAGATATTTTTTCCGGTTGGTTTATTTTATTTATTATGTTCCCTGTGTTTTTGTAAGCAATGTTAATATTACTATTTTTTAGTATTTTAGTTATTCATTTTATGTTGTACCCTGTGTATGTGAATGTGGCCTTTTTTGTTATTGTTTGTAGTGTGATTGTTTTAATTTATTTTAAATTCTAATTAATCTATAGTTTTTTTTATTGTATCCATTTTTTTGTGCTATTTGATAAATTATTTGTTTTTTTTGGCTTTTTATTCATTTTTTAAAGGTAGTTTTAGCATTCAGTATAATAGTGAGTTGTAAGCAGCCTTTTTATATTGTGGGGGGTGGTGGTTAGAGTAGTTTGGTATTGTATTAATGGTTTGTGTGGGTTTCCTATAAATTGTGTATTCAATGCTATTTGTATTTCTGGTTAGTGTTAGGTCTAGATAGTTTATTTTATTGTTTATTTCTTACTCCTTGGTGAATTATATGTAAGGGTGTATGTTGTTGATTTCATATAGGATGATATTATTATTTATTGCTTTATTTTGTGAGATGTATAATCCATCGTCAACATATCGTATGCAATGTCCGTTGGGGTCGTGTGTTTTTATGGTTTTTGTGATTAATTCGTCACACTAAACAATTATTACTCTTAGTGGTAGTAAACGTATCGCAAGTAAATAATTGCTATTACTTTTTAGTAATTATAGTGAATTATTAAATGAATCTAGGAGCCTAATAACTATTACTGATTGTTACTATTAAATCTTACCGTTTTGTTAATATAATAGTGATGAAAAAGTGTTTTACAGATAGATTTATTAAAACAAAATTTAATATTTTTATAATTAAATAATTCATAACTAAGTGAATACTTGAGAGTTTACTTGCTGATGCGTTTCGAAACAATCGTTCCTTTTACGAAGTTAAGCCTCTGACTTATTTAATTATATTTTAATTCGAATTCAAGATGATAGCAACAAGCAACTTTAATATTGTTTATAATATTAATCATATAAACTTAGAGAAAGATATGCCATGGATTTTGTTAACATTTTGTTGCTTTTTTGAAATAATGTAAATATTTAGAAAATAAAAGTAAAAAACCTAATTATAAATCAATAAGTATAAATTTATGCATTAGACGTGTCAGTACTACCAACAAAAAACTTAAAATTTGAATGTTTTAAATATGTGTTACAAGTCTCAATATAAATGTTTAACTATTCTAAAGCTGAAAACGTTTTAAAAGTGGTTCCAAAGTTTTTTTTATGAACTTGGCTGCTTATATTTTATACAAATTTATAAATAATATAATAATTTTTAAAATTAACTACCTGAATAATTATATTTATAAAAAATACAAACAACAGTGTTTTTTCATAAAAAAGTAATTTTTAGAACGATTTAGATTTTAAATGTTTGTCAGAATATTGTTCAAACACAACAGATGTAAAAATTTGTGTTGTGAAGGGTAACAGAATGACTACACTTTAATAAAATAACTGGGACATTTCTGAGAACGGACTGATTCAAACATGACAGTGGCTTTATCATTTGCTAAAATTACCTTGTTTTATTTTGGGGGTATCATTACACCCATACATATTAACCAGCTGCCAGTATTGTTGCTTGTAATAGAACGCTACTGTTGATCCCTTATCTCTGGAAGATTTTTGTGAATTTGAAAGCGTCATTTAAACTTCATTGCTTAATTGTATCAACACAACATGTAAGTTTGCTTTCGTTCTTCAGAGAAATACACTTCTGTTGGTGTCCTGAATAAACTCATTTTGAAATATTCAATACACAGGCTCAAAAAAGTGGGAAACTTAGTATCTCGACAACGTTTCTTTGCCTACTACTTTCCTTCTTTTAATTTGATTGTTATTCTAGTATGCAAGCTACAATTCAGTCCAATTCGTCTCCAAATCGTGTATTTTTTATGTTTATAAAATATATAAACATTAATATAATATCACATTTATTATAACTACTTCATTTTCGTACGTTTTATATACAGCAGTTCCTTTTCAAACTTTACGAAAATACCGCAGATTTTAGGTTTTTTAATAGTAGGCCCCTAATTGATGTTTGCTTAAATTACAATAATTTGACAGCTTCAAGAGATTAAATTAATATTCATCTGTATATAAACTCAGTGCATAAATATTCAGAACATAAAATGATGAAGAGTATTGAAGATTCTATTTGCAGATAAACATATAGTAAACAACGAAACAACTTGAGGCGACGGCATCAAGGGTAAGCCTGATGCTGCATAATACAATTAACTAAGTAAATACGTTTATCGCAGTTATTTCCGGCAATTAGTTCTTCATCAAGAGGAGAGGGGAGACACACCTCAGGCGTTTTTTTACGATAGGGAATGCTCATGTTATTCACCCTATTTAAAGTTAAGCACTTTCAATATTATGAATGCAAATTGATTTGCTCTTCACAGTAATGAAACAGATTAATTTTAATTTGGCTGTGAACAAATTCAAATATGTTTCCACAATGTTTTAATGAAAGAGACTTCCATGATGGTGACTCATTTTCGCCTATTGGTTTTACTAGCTGAGTAATTGATGACATAAAACACTAAACAATTAACATTAACAGCTGCCAATAAACATCTGTAATGCTATTGCAGCTGTTTTTTTTTAAAAATAATTTCAACAATTTAAAACTTTTACATTTTTTGTATCTTAACCTTTTGTTCAGTTTACACATCATATGATGTGCAGGTGCCTTGGTGCTGTTTGCAGTACTCGCATCAATTGAATTTCTATATCAGTTTGTTATTCAGTGTACACATCATGTGATGCTTGCTTGTCTGATTTGTGCTGCTATCTGTAAGCGTCTTGTGGAATTTTTTTGAAAGACTTTATGATTCTCTTTGTCTGTATATCCTTGTTCATCATATGATGTGCGTGCTACAGCTGTTGTTAGGTTAGAAGTAAGATTACTAACATTGTACGTTCGCTAGCGTGTGTTTTTTACTTTGTGTATTCTTTTATGTTAATATTACATGATAAATAATGTCGTTTCAAAAAGGACTTGTTCAAGAAAAGTGACTTCCTATATGTATGAAGAATGCAATGTCCCATTGTGTACACATCCGTGTTTCAAAGATTATCTACCCAAAACATTTTTTAGAACTGTATTATTTGGAAATTAATGGTGTGTCTTATTTATAATATGTTATATGTGGACTTTTATTTGTTTGATCTCAAGTTATTAGAATTGTAATTTTATAATTTTTGAAATTTGCTTATATGGGTTTGCAATATTTTATAACTTTGTTCATAACATATGATGCGTGTACTTTAAAAGAAATACAATTTAAAAAGTAGGTTATTTTCTTGAAGTTTTTCTTTTATTTGTCCAAAAATACTATTCATTTATTTAAACATTGAAGAAAATTCCATTTTTGAATTTTTTTAAAACTAAAAAAAACTTACTATTTAGAACCCATATCTATTATAATGACTCGCTGACCAAAAGGTTAAATAACAGAAACATTAGTGGGCGAAGGTAATTCACGTAATTTCATAAATTGGTTTAATATTTTTCATAAATTTATTTATACGAGCAGATCTTTGCAAGTTTACCTAGTATAATACATTAACATAATTTACGTTAAAATATATTATATGATATGATATTATTTTTCCTTAATTTAATTATGCCATTTTATTGAATACTCATGAATAATATCTCGATGTTCTTCTTTAATGAAGATTTATGTAATGGATGGTAATCAATGTGGTACCCAATATTCGTCTTCCTGTTTCGATATTTATAGATCTATTAAAAGCCTGAACACTCAATCACAAATAGCTTCTTTTTCTTTCAGTTCCCCAAACTATCGAAAGTTGGAAACATCTTAGCTAATTTAACCTTTTGACGGTGCCTCCAACTTAAATATAAGTCGCGAGTTTTAGCAAGAGACTTGCCCAACAGATGCGGCAGTGGCATTTAGAGTTGCCCGCAATCTCAGTGTTTGTCGAACCTCACTGCTATACTTATCGGTCTGTAACAACCATTGTCTTCTTTACTATTGTGCGTAGATGCTAGGCAGGGGTACACAGCTGCCTGGCTTTCCACCTCCACTAATCGCGGAACTCCCAAATATGTCCCATATATACTAACCTTCTCTTTTTATATGTTTTATAATTAAAATGCGTGTCCCAATCATTTGTTATCCTGTCCATATTTTACAGATCCTCCAATAACTCCACTTATCAAATGTAGAATGCTTTTAATATTTCTTCGTCTTGGCATTATTCCAAAAGAGTATATATAATAAAAATGAGTAATCATAACAACACAACAACCTCAGTCTCAGATTTAGATTAATACTGTCACCGGCAAACGAGAAGAGCCCTGGCGTCGAAATGAGTCACCCTTGGTTTCAGTTCTGCGCATGCGCAGTCGATGTATTCCTGGCCTACAAACATAGACCTAACGGTAGTTTTTAAGTAGATATATTAACTTTTGTGAGTAATATAAGTATGTACAGATAAGTAAAATTCTTGATTTTATTAAGAAAAGACCTACGAAATAAATTATATATGATTCTGTTTCTGCATTGTGATTTTCTGTAAATCTGACATTTTGTGTTAAAAAATGTTTTTCGGGATGACCTTATCGTTTTGACCTGCCTTAGGACAGGGCTCTTCTCGTGCGCCGGTGAGAGTACCTCCACACATGGAAACCTTTCGTTAAAAAAAGCCGTTGTCTTGCAATAACTCCATTTCTTCAAGGCCTAAGATAATTTTCAGTATAATGGCCAGTGTGTGTTTATTTTTTGAACCTTATAACTCCGGTTGCTACAGCCCAAAGTATTTTCCCACTTATTTATATATTTACTTCTAATAATTGTCTTTTTTAGATGATTTTCCTACAAATGTTTCCCTACTGTTCTTCCTATAAGACTACATCATCGAGCCGGATCCTGAAAGTCTATAAATTAATTTATTTCCGTAATAATAATATAATAAATAATTAAAGATAAACTAAAGTTTTTCATTTTTTTAATACAGTTAGCAGATGTAGAAGGAATAAAAATAAATAGGTACAAACAATATTATTGGATTTTTAAAAAAATGTCTATAACAAGACTAAAAATAAAAGAAAGTAGATCCATATTTTTATGGATTAATTAAACTATCTCAGTGTTAAAGTATTACACATAAATTATTACTTCTAAAGATTTTACTAATATGTAGAGGAGGTCTGTTACTAGATGTATAATAGAATGATATTCGCATAGAAATACATTTTGTTACAAAACACATAATTTGAAATGTATTTTTATTAATAATTTCATTAAATCATTAACATTTCTTTGATCAAAATCTCAACGTAATAGTTGCATCTAGTCAATGTAACTTCTGAGTTTAAATAATACTAAAAAATACTTCATAACATTATTTCAAAAAGCGATAAATTTCATATTATAGAAATAGTTATTTATTTCAAGTTCTCATAATGTCCAAACAATAGGCAAGATTTTTAAAACACGTTCGATTTATAATTGTACTATAATGTAAAGATTTAAACAATATTTGTAAATTTACATTTTTTATAATTACTTTTTTTTAGGAAAATTTAAACAATAAAGTGTTAAATTCAAGACAAAATTATTTATTTAGTACTTTTATGTAATTCTTAATAAAATTAATTTATTGTTAACTATTACATCCAGTTTTTACAACTGTCAATGTAGAACTGTTAAAACTAATTATAATCATATATTATACGATTCACTAGATTTTTAGAAATAGATGTAAAGCCTGCCGAGAAATAAAATGTTTTAAAAAAAGAAACACTTTAGGAAAGAAAGGACGATTGTGCTTTCTTTGTAGCAAAGAAGATAAAGAAATGTTACACGCAATACCAACGCGTTACGGATAATTATCCCTCACTTTACAGCTTGCCCTTGTGATGTTATTTGGCGCCTGAGTTGATGAGCAAACGCCTGTCATCCTCCAATTACTCACTACCTAATCGATACATTGCCGTCGACATTGTACCAAACGTGATACCAATAATAAGGGACGTTTTGCTCCACTTACGTAACTATGACCGTACTTTACACATAAATAACAGTTTTGTTTGAAAATATTCTTTAATACTTTAAATACTTATTTATTTATATATTTAGTAATATAAATAAAAATTATTTAAATTAAATCCCTATTTAGGCCAACAAAAATTTTATTTTAATTACTATTTATTAAATAATTACAACTAATATAAATAAAGTAACATAACCTATGTCCTAAAACAGCTGTTCTAACTCATAACCCATAACATAAAATCAGCTGTTATATGAAATCATATGTTATCACTTATTTTAAGCCATATGCGACGAAATAACTATATTGCATAACTTGACTGTTTTCTTGAAGGGATTTCTCCTATATAAAACTAAAATTAATTCACTATATTTAATTATTGAATTGTTATTTTTAAAAACCCTATTAACATCAAGTGCCATCAAATACAAGCTAAAAAAATATGTATTTGTAGCTTTTAACTAATAAAATTTTGAACAAGATTTATATATATATAAAGAACAAAAGTCAAAATACAAATACAAGAATTATATTTGAATTTACAATTCAAAGCTTTTCGTTGGCTAATAGTACCAACATCATCAGGAATATTAAACAATTCAGAATTGTTTAATATTCCTGATGATGTTGGTACTGTTAGCCAACGAAAAGCTTTGAATTGTAAATTCAAATATAATTCTTGTATTTGTATTTTGACTTTTGTTCTTTATTAATACACAAGAAAACATATTGCGATATATATATATATATATATATATATATATATATATATATATATATATATATACATATCAAAACAACTAAGGTTATTCAAATACAAGAATTATTTATAATTTAATAAATTTTTCTTTTATTAAAATTATAAATAATTCTTGTATTTGAATAACCTGAGTTGCTTTTAATTATTAATCAAGAAAACATATTATATATATATTATATATATATAATTAGAGTAATAGAATAAGTGAATTTTGCGATAGGGCGTCCTCATTTCGAAAAAGTGTCATTAAGCGACACCCTTTTAAAAGTGACAAACAAAATCTTTTACTAACAAATTACTGACATTAAATGCAGTGAAATTGGGAAAATTTCCTTTTGAAATATTCTATGACTACCTAATATGTATGAAAATAAAAAATGGAATGATTACGTAGACAACAATTGGAAGAAATGAGATTTTTTTTTAAATATTTCTAAAAGTTTCATATAATTAGTATATTTACAAAAGTATTTTATTTGTTAGAATACTTTCAAATTGGTGAAATAATACACCAAATTGGTGTTAAATATTATTACACCCACTCTCATCAGCGTCTAAAGCGTGTCGTAAATCTGCCACAATAGACTGAGTGTTTATATTTACCTGGTACAATTAAGGATAAAATGATGAATTGTTATTGTGATCCAGAGTGCTCAGACAGTTTTTGACCAATATGTTGAATCAGAAATCCTTGGGCCAGCATGAAGCAAGTAGGCCTACATGCCAATAAGTGATTCAGAAGAGATGAGTGATGTTTATTCAGTTTCTTTTATTAGCACACACCCACCTTAAATATATTTTGTTAACATTTTTGATCGTTAATAAAATACTTTTTATCTCTGCTCGAGTTCAAATACATTTTTTTAAACTTGTAGATGATGGCACTTGATGTTAGTATAGTTGTTTGAAATATTAATTGAATAATTAAATATAATAATGGGTTAATTTTAGTCCAATATGACCGATAAACCTTTTACGAAAGGGGAAAGGTATGCAATATAGTTATTTCTTCCCATTTGGCTTGAAATAAGTGATAACACATGATTTCATAAAACAGCCGATTTTATATTATAGGTTATGTGGTATAACAGCGGTTTTAATGCATAGGTTTTGTTACTTTATTCATATTTATTTAATAAGAGTAAGTAAAATAAAATTTTTTAGTGTTAACCTAAGTAGCAATTTTCTTTAAAAATGTTTTATATATATTGTCCTGTCATTTTCTCAAGACCGCACCAGGGATTTTGTGTACAGCTACATAAACGGAGTATCTACGCAGGATATTTATAAATATGTACTGAATAAATGCTACAAATGGATATGGCTAATAATTCCCAATACTAATTCACACCAATTGTTATTTTTAAAACTTATATCTATTATTCATATTAGTATTTACTGAGTATTACGTTCACATTCTTCTTGATGCTTGCAGGATTTTGAAATTGCTGTAGCTCTGACGATTCCGTAGATTTTAATTTCAGTACTTTAATCTGTGGCTATTAGTACATTCATCATTGTCTAGGCCACAGATCATTACAAAGATAATTGGTATGTTCAATGGATGATTCCCACTTACGATGGAAAGATTCGGAGATTGACAGTTGAACTATGATGTATGGAATACATTACTTAATTATTTCTCAACAATGAGAATGTAACTGTAAAACCTCAACGGAATTAGGAGCCTATGAAACCTTTTCTACCATAAATCAGGATCAGCAGTCGGACACTTTCTATGTAGTCTTGCTAAAGGAATAGGTCTACAGAGAAAATTGTAGACCTAACTCTACGAGAAACTCGTATTGGAATTGCAGCCTGATTAGGTATTTTGCTACCTTCCCGTTCACTAACACTGGAATTATGTATTTTCCCTATAATACAGCTTACTCTTAACATATATCCTAAAGCGATGCATCTGATGACTGTAAAATGTTTGTGTAATTTCTATCTTAAAACACCAAGAAAATGTATTTCCGTTTTTATAATTCTCTAAATCAGCCTTAATACTTATCCCATACAATATCATCAAGTTCTCACGAAGTGTAATTTAAAATTCAGAGTAATTTACAAAACGCACTGCACTACCTTTGGCACAGACGTCATCTGTTTCAAGTGGCCTATGTTGTAACTTTATCGCGTCGCCATGACAACCACTTGCCTCAACTTCAATAACCTTATAATTGCAATTACAATGTTTACTATAAATATAATCCTTTTCTTTTTTATTAGGGTTAAAGATCAAGAGCATCTGCATTACCATTTGTACTCCTTTGTTAATTCGTAATACAATCAAATTTCTACATCGCTGCAAACTGATTTCCCTTAGTGTAATTTGTTTTCAATACAATCATATTTTGAATGATTTCAACTGTTGTATTCTGCAAAAGTACCTTATCATATTGATTGGTCTAAGACCGCTATATGTTTTGCCGACCATTTAGGCACCAATTAACTACAAACAACGTACATAAGTATAAACTAAATGCTCACAACACTTAATATTCAAACATACTTTAACAACAAAGTCGTCATCATTAATGATTATTGTACACGGCCAGTGACCACTATTGAGTATTTGTATTACACTGGCAATGTGAGTGTTACGCCTTATAAGTAGGCCTATATATTTTTATACTTGTATTCTAAACTTTTATGTTACTTATAGATTTGAACTCACAAGTATTTCTTGGCTCAAATAAAACGATAAATAATAAAACGCGTCAAATGTAACCACATTACACAATTTACTAATGTAGTTTTTCGTATTATATAAATAGTTAAAAATAAAACCTGACAGACTCTCATAGCGAATGTTACTGTCCAAGATGCTCAACAAAACTGATGATGATAGTAGTCATCGTATTTTCCCAGCATTTAAGAAGAAATTAAAGTAGGCTTTTATAAAACCATGCGAATAGTGATATTAGCGAGATTCTGGCTTTTATTCATTTCCAGACATAAGTGAAAGTTAATTTCGTGATTTTCCACGATGTTTCAAACTGCATTGTTACATCAAGTTTCTAATATTCAATAGTTAAATTATTTATTGTTTTAATAACTAAGTTACTTACTTCTTTCTTTTTGTTGGAAACTTCCGAGATGCTATGCCGTCGATGACCTCGGTAGTTCCCACTACCAGTGCCTACCTCTTCTCCATTAAGACTCTCTGCAGGCTGTGGTCCCGCCCCATGTATGTGACCAGAGCCTCTCTCGCCGTGAACTAAGAAGTATGTGCTAAAGTGATTCCTTCTCAATTTCTCAACGTTCACACTGTGCAGTTTCTTAAGATTGTATTCTACCAAGTAGCTGTCTGTTACTATATGGTCTATTCTTGTGGCAAACGTTGCTGCCGATCTAGAGACCTTACAGCAAAGGTTCTGTTGGCTCTGTTTGGATTTGGAAGAGATTCTGTTCTCCTTACTTTAGTAAGGGACTACACTGAGGTAGGAGTCAAAGCAATTTCTGTTGCTTCCTTGGTAATGTAAAGTTGTCTCGTTCTCTTCTACTTACAGTGGGCAGGAATCCTTTGTAATACTTTACTTACGAAATAATATAATTGAGTAAAATGAGTAATGCACATGGATATTATCTTATTGGGGGGAGATTGATCCTCGTTAGTGCCGAAGATTTTTTATACTTTTCCTGACATTCCAGCAGTCATAGCTTGTAGAAGTCAGGTTTTACTTCTTTGCATACCAGAAAATCTTACAATAGTATATCTGATAGTTAGAAGAATTTTTAAATGTCGACAAAATTATTAGTAGCATATTATATTGATATTAATATGAACTTTAGGAGCTTGTTATTAACATTCAAAGATGTTTTGAGCTTTAATTTTATAATAAATAATGTTGCTATTATTAGCAGTCGTAGTATCATTTCCAGTGATAGCAACAGTACCTCAGCAGTAGCAGTACAGTATCTGTTGCAGTAGAATTAGCCGCACCCAGGAGGAACAACATTAATTAGTGGCCAGGTAGTACCAGTAAGGTAGAAACCCTAGTAGCAGCTTTACCAGCTGCAACTACAGAAGCAGTATTGGATGTAATTACAGTGGAGTATTAGCGCAACAGCGCTGCAGTACTAGTAGTAATAAACCCTCATTAGTGTAGTAGCAGAAGTAACAGATCAAGTATTTAAATTGGCAGTATTATTAATAGAACATTAGGACAGTATAGATGTAATAGTAGTGGTACGAGGATTAGGAGGTGGAAGAAAAGGAGGAGGAAAAGTAGTAGTAGTAGTAGTAGTAGTAGTAGTAAATCATCATCAGTGTAGTAGCAGCAGAAACAGATCAAGAATTTAAATTGGCAGTATTTAAAATAGAATATTAGGACACTATAGATGTAGTAGTAGTGGTAATAGTAGTGGAAGAAGGATTAGGAGGTGGAAGAGAAGGAGGAAGAAAAGTAGTAGTAGTAGTAGTAGTAAATCATCATCAGTGTAGTAGCAGCAGAAACAGATCAAGAATTTAATTTGGCAGTATTTATAATAGAATATTAGGACACTATAGATGTAGTAGTAGTGGTAATAGTAGTGGAAGAAGGATTAAGAGGTGGAAGAGAAGGAGGAAGAAAAGTAGAAGTAGTAGTAGTAGTAAATCATCATCAGTGTAGTAGCAGCATATACAGATCAAGAATTTAAATTGACAGTATTTAAAATAGAATATTAGGATACTATAGATGTAGTAGTAGTGGTAATAGTATTGGAAGGAGGATTAGGAGGTGGAAGAGAAGGAGAAGGAAAAGTAGTAGTAGTAGTAGTAGTAGTAAACCATCATCAGTGTAGTAGCAGCAGAAACAGATCAAGAAATAAAATTTGCAGTATTTATAATAGAATATTAGGACACTATAGATGTAGTAGTAGTGGTAATAGTAGTGGAAGAAGGATTAGGAGGTGGAAGAGAAGGAGGAAGAAAAGTAGTAGTAGTAAATCATCATCAGTGTAGTAGCAGCAGAAACAGATCAAGAATTTAAATTGGCAGTATTTAAAATAGAATATTAGGACACTATAAATGTAGTAGTAGTAGTGTTAATAGTATTGGAAGGAGGATTAGGAGGTGGAAGAGAAAGAGGAGGAAAAGTAGTAGTAGTAGTAGTAAACCATCATCAGTGTAGTAGCAGCAGAAACAGATCAAGAATTTAAATTGGCAGTATTTAAAATAGAATATTAGGACACTATAGATGCAGTAGTAGTGGTAATAGTAGTGGAAGGAGGATTAGGAGGTGGAAGAGAAAGAGGAGGAAAAGTAGTAGTAGTAGTAGTAAACCATCATCAGTATATTAGCAGCAGAAACAGATCAAGAATTTAAATTGGCAGTATTTATAATAGAATATTTGGACAGTATAGATATAGTAGTAGTGGAAGGAGGATTAGGAGGTGGAAGAGGAGGAGGAGGAAAAGTAGTAGTAGTAGTAAACCATCATTAGTGTAGTAGCAGCAGATACAGATCAAGAAATTAAATTGGCAGTATTTATAATAGAATATTAGGACAGTATAAAGGTAGTAGTAGTAGAAGGAGGATTAGGAGGAGGAAGAGGAGGAGGAGGAAAAGTAGTAGTAGTAGTAGTAAACCATCATCAGTGTAGTAGCAGCAGAAACAGATCAAGAAATTAAATTGGCAGTATTTATAATAGAATATTAGGACAGTATAGAGGTAGTAGTATTGGAAGGAGGATTAGGAGGAGGATTGGGAGAAGGAGGAAAAGTAGTAGTAGTAGTAAACCATCATCAGTGTAGTAGCAGCAGTAACAGATCAAGAAATTAAATTGGCAGTATTTATAATAGAATATTAGGACAGTATAAAGGTAATAGTAGTGGAAGGAGGATTAGGAGGTGGAAGAGGAGGAGGAGGAAAAGTAGTAGTAGTAGTAGTAGTAAACCATCATCAGTGTAGTAGCAGCAGAAACAGATCAAGAAATTAAATTGGCAGTATTTATAATAGAATATTAGGACAGTATAGAGGTAGTAGTAGTGGAAGGAGGATTAGGAGGAGGATTGGGAGAAGGAGGAAAAGTAGTAGTAGTAGTAAACCATCATCAGTGTAGTAGCAGCAGTAACAGATCAAGAAATTAAATTGGCAGTATTTATATTAGAATATAAGGACAGTATATATGTAGTAGTAGTGGTAATAGTAGTGGAAGGAGGATTAGGATCTGGAAGAGGAGGAAAAGTAGTAGTAATAGTAGTAAACCATCATCAGTGTAGTAGCAGCAGAAACAAATCAAGAAATTAAATTGGCAGTATTTATAATAGAATATTAGGACAGTATAGATGTAGTAGTAGTGGAAAGAGGATTAGGAAGAGGAAAAGGAGGAGGAGGAAATGTAGTAGTAGTAGTAAACCATCATCAGTGTAGTAGCAGCAAAAACAGATCAAGAAATTAAATTGGCAGTATTTATAATAGAATAGTAGGACAGTATAGAGTTAGTAGTAGTGGAAGGAGGATTAGGAGGAGGATTGGGAGAAGGAGGAAAAGTAGTAGTAGTAGTAAACCATCATCAGTGTTGTAGCAGCAGAAACAGTTCAAGAATTTAAATTGGCAGTATTTATAATAGAATATTAGGACATTATAGGGGTAGTAGCAGTGGTAATAGTAGTGGAAGGAGGATTAGGAGGTGGAAGAGAAGGAGGAGGAAAAGCAGTAGTAGTAGTAAACCTTCGTCAGTGTAGTAACAGCAGAAACAGATCAAGAATTTAAATTGGCAGTATTTATAATGGAATATAAGAATAGTATAGAGGTAGTAGTAGTGGTAATAGTAGTGGAAGGAGGATTAGGAGGTCGAAGAGAAGGAGGGGGAAAAGTAGTAGTAGTAGTAAACCCTCATCAGTGTTGTGGCAGCAGAAACAGATCAAGAATTTAAATTGGCAGTATTTATAATAGAATATTAGGACAGTATAGAGGTAGTAGTAGTGGTAAAAGTAGTGGAAGGAGGATTATGAGGTGGAAGAAAAGGAGGAGGAAAAGTAGTAGTAGTAGAAAACCATCATCTGTGTAGTAGCAGCAGTAACAGATCAAGTATTTAAATTGGCAGTATTTATAATAGAATATTTGGACATTATAGAGGTAATAGTAGTGGAAGGAGGATTATGACGAGGATTGGGAGGAGGAGGAAAAGTAGTAGTAGTAGTAAACCATCATCAGTGTTGTAGCAGCAGAAATAGTTCAAGAATTTAAATTGGCAGTATTTATAATAGAATATTAGGACATTATAGGGGTAGTAGTAGTGGTAATAGTAGTGGAAGGAGGATTAGAAGGTGGAAGAGAAGGAGGAGGAAAAGTAGTAGTAGTAGTAAACCATCATTTGTGTAGTAGCAGCAGAAACAGATCAAGAATTTAAATTGGCAGTATTTATAATAGAATATTAGGACCTATAGATGTAGTAGTAGTGGTAATAGTAGTGGAAGGAGGATTAGGAGGAGGAGGAAAAGTAGTAGTTGTAGTAGTAAACCATTATCAGTGTAGAAGCAGCAGAAACAGATCAAGAATTTAAATTGGCAGTATTTATAATAGAATATTAGTACACTATAGACGTAGTAGTAGTGGTAATAGTAGTGGTAATAGTAGTGGAAGGAGGATTATGAAGTGGAA
Organism: Prosapia bicincta; assembly: GCA_036971475.1. Taxonomy (NCBI): domain Eukaryota; kingdom Metazoa; phylum Arthropoda; class Insecta; order Hemiptera; family Cercopidae; genus Prosapia; species Prosapia bicincta. The sequence goes on along the minus strand of JBAIZL010000001.1, from coordinate 123,574,360 downwards.
GAGAAGGAGGAGGAAAAGTAGTAGTAGTAGTAGTAAACCATCATCAGCATAGTAGCAGCAGAAACAGATCAAGAATTTAAGTTGGCAGTATTTATAATAGAATACTAGGACACTATAGATGTAGTAGTAGTGGTAATAATAGTGGAAGGAGGATTGGGAGGAGGAGGAAAAGTAGTAGTAGTAGTAGTAAACCATCATCAGTGTAGTAGCAGCAGAAACAGATCAAGAATTTAAATTGGCAGTATTCATAATAGAATATTACGACACTATAGATGTAGTAGTAGTGGTAATAGTAGAGGAAGGAGGATTATGAGGTGGAAGAGAAGGAGGGGGAAAAGTAGTAGTAGTAGTAGTAGTAGTAAACCATCATCAGTGTAGTAGCAGCAGAAACAGATCAAGAATTTAAATTGGCAGTATTTATAACAAAATATTAGGACACTATAGATGTAGTAGTATGGTAATAGTAGTGGAAGGAGGATTGGGAGGAGGAGGAAAGGTAGTAGTAGTAGTAGTAAACCATCATCAGTGTAGTAACAGCAGAAACAGATCAAGAATTTAAATTGGCAGTATTTATAATGGAATATAAGAATAGTATAGAGGTAGTAGTAGTGGTAATAGTAGCGGAAGGAGGATTAGGAGGTGGAAGAGAAGGAGGAGGAAAAGTAGTAGTAGTAGTAAACCATCATTTGTGTAGTAGCAGCAGAAACAGATCAAGAATTTAAATTGGCAGTATTTATAATAGAATATTAGGACAGTATAGAGGTAGTAGTAGTGGAAAGAGGATTGCGAGGAGGAGAAAAAGTAGTAGTAGTAGTAAACCATCATCAGTGTAGTAGCAGCAGAAACAGATCAAGAATTTAAATTGGCAGTATTTATAATAGAATATTAGGACACTATAGATGTAGTAGTAGTGGTAATAATAGTGGAAGGAGGATTGGGAGGAGGAGGAAAAGTAGTAGTAGTAGTAGTAAACCATCATCAGTGTAGTAGCAGCAGAAACAGATCAAGAATTTAAATTGGCAGTATTTATAATAAAATATTAGGACATTATAGATGTAGTAGTATGGTAATAGTAGTGGAAGGAGAATTGGGAGGAGGAGGAAAGGTAGTAGTAGTAGTAGCAAACCATCATCAGTGTAGTAGCAGCAGAAACAGATCAAGAATTTAAATTGGCAGTATTTATAATAGAATATTAGGACACTATAGATGTAGTAGTAGTGGTAATAGTAGTGGAAGGAGGATTATGAGGTGGAAGAGAAGGAGGAGGAAAAGTAGTAGTAGTAGTAGTAGTAAAACCTCATCAGTGTAGTAGCAGCAGAAACAGATCAAGAATTTAAATTGGCAGTGTTTATAATAGAATATTAGGACACTATAGATGTAGTAGTAGTGGTAATAGTAGTGGAAGGAGGATTGGGAGTAGGAGGAAAAGTAGTAGTAGTAGTAGTAAACCATCATCAGTATAGTAGCAGCAGTAGCAGATCAAGAATTTAAATTGGCAGTTTTTATAATAGAATATTAGGACACTATAGATGTACTAGTAGTGGTAATAGTAGTCGAAGGAGGATTGGGAGGAGGAGGAAAAGTAGTAGTAGTAGTAGTAAACTATCATCATTATAGTAGCAGCAGTAGCAGATCAAGTATTTAAATTAGAATACTAGGACACTATAGATGTAGTAGTATGGTAATAGTAGTGGAAGGAGGATTGGGAGGAGGAGGAAAGGTAGTAGTAGTAGTAGCAAACCATCATCAGTGTAGTAGCAGCAGAAACAGATCAAGAATTTAAATTGGCAGTATTTATAATAGAATATTAGGACACTATAGATGTAGTAGTAGTGGTAATAGTAGTGGAAGGAGGATTATGAGGTGGAAGAGAAGGAGGAGGAAAAGTAGTAGTAGTAGTAGTAGTAAACCATCATCAGTGTAGTAGCAGCAGAAACAGATCAAGAATTTAAGTTGGCAGTATTTATAATAGAATACTAGGACACTATAGATGTAGTAGTATGGTAATAGTAGTGGAAGGAGGATTGGGAGGAGGAGGAAAGGTAGTAGTAGTAGTAGTAAACCATCATCAGTGTAGTAGCAGCAGAAACAGATCAAGAATTTAAATTGGCAGTATTTATAATAGAATATTAGGACACTATAGATGTAGTAGTAGTGGTAATAGTATTTGAAGGAGGATTATGAGGTGGAAGAGAAGGAGGAGGCAAAGTAGTAGTAGTAGTAGTAGTAGTAAAACCTCATCAGTGTAGTAGCAGCAGAAACAGATCAAGAATTTAAATTGGCAGTATTTATAATAGAATATTAGGACACTATAGATGTAGTAGTAGTGGTAATAGTAGTGGAAGGAGGATTGGGAGGAGGGGGAAAAGTAGTAGTAGTAGTAGTAAACCATCATCAGTATAGTAGCAGCAGTAGCAGATCAAGAATTTAAATTGGCAGTATTTATAATAGAATATTAGGACACTATAGATGTAGTAGTAGTGGTAATAGTAGTGGAAGAAGGATTAGGAGGTGGAAGAGAAGGAGGAGGAAAAGTAGTAGTAGTAGTAAACCATCATCAGTGTAGTAACAGCAGAAACAGATCAAGAATTTAAATTGGCAGTATTTATAATGGAATATAAGAATAGTATAGAGGTAGTAGTAGTGGTAATAGTAGCGGAAGGAGGATTAGGAGGTGGAAGAGAAGGAGGAGGAAAAGTAGTAGTAGTAGTAAACCATCATTTGTGTAGTAGCAGCAGAAACAGATCAAGAATTTAAATTGGCAGTATTTATAATAGAATATTAGGACAGTATAGAGGTAGTAGTAGTGGAAGGAGGATTAGGAGGAGGATTGGGAGAAGGAGAAAAAGTAGTAGTAGTAGTAAACCATCATCAGTGTAGTAGCAGCAGAAACAGATCAAGAATTTAAATTAGCAGTATTTATAATAGAATATTAGGACACTATAGATGTAGTAGTATGGTAATAGTAGTGGAAGGAGAATTGGGAGGAGGAGGAAAGGTAGTAGTAGTAGTAGCAAACCATCATCAGTGTAGTAGCAGCAGAAACAGATCAAGAATTTAAATTGGCAGTATTTATAATAGAATATTAGGACACTATAGATGTAGTATTAGTGGTAATAGTAGTGGAAGGAGGATTATGAGGTGGAAGAGAAGGAGGAGGAAAAGTAGTAGTAGTAGTAGTAGTAAAACCTCATCAGTGTAGTAGCAGCAGAAACAGATCAAGAATTTAAATTGGCAGTATTTATAATAGAATATTAGGACACTATAGATGTAGTAGTAGTGGTAATAGTAGTGGATGGAGGATTGGGAGGAGGAGGAAGAGTAGTAGTAGTAGTAGTAAACCATCATCAGTATAGTAGCAGCAGTAGCAGATCAAGAATTTAAATTGGCAGTTTTTATAATAGAATATTAGGACACTATAGATGTACTAGTAGTGATAATAGTAGTCGAAGGAGGATTGGGAGGAGGAGGAAAAGTAGTAGTAGTAGTAGTAGTAAACTATCATCAGTATAGTTGCAGCAGTAGCAGATCAAGTATTTAAATTAGAATACTAGGACACTATAGATGTAGTAGTATGGTAATAGTAGTGGCAGGAGGATTGGGAGGAGGAGGAAAGGTAGTAGTAGTAGTAGCAAACCATCATCAGTGTAGTAGCAGCAGAAACAGATCAAGAATTTAAATTGACAGTATTTATAATAGAATATTAGGACACTATAGATGTAGTAGTAGTGGTAATAGTAGTGGAAGGAGGATTATGAGGTGGAAGAGAAGGAGGAGGAAAAGTAGTAGTAGTAGTAGTAGTAAAACCTCATCAGTGTAGTAGCAGCAGAAACAGATCAAGAATTTAAATTGGCAGTATTTATAATAGAATATTAGGACACTATAGATGTAGTAGTAGTGGTAATAGTAGTGGAAGGAGGATTGGGAGGAGGAGGAAAAGTAGTAGTAGTAGTAGTAAACCATCATCAGTATAGTAGCAGCAGTAGCAGATCAAGAATTTAAATTGGCAGTATTTATAATAGAATATTAGGACACTATAGATGTAGTAGTAGTGGTAATAGTAGTGGAAGAAGGATTAGGTGGTGGAAGAGAAGGAGGAGGAAAAGTAGTAGTAGTAGTAGTAGTAGTAAACCATCATCAGTATAGTAGCAGCAGAAACAGATCAAGAATTTAAATTGACAGTATTTATAATTGAATATTAGGACACTATAGATGTAGTAGTAGTGGTAATAGTAGTGGAAGGAGGATTGGGAGGAGGAGGAAAAGTAGTAGTAGTAGTAGTAAACTATCATCAGTATAGTAGCAGCAGTAGCAGATCAAGAATTTAAATTGGCAGTATTTATAATAGAATATTAGGACACTATAGATGTAGTACTAGTGGTAATAGTAGTGGAAGGAGGATTGGGAGGAGGAGGAAAAGTAGTAGTAGTAGTAGTAAACCATCATCAATATAGTAGCAGCAGTAGCAGATCAAGTATTTAAATTAGAATACTAGGACACTATAGATGTAGTAGTAGTGGTAATAGTAGTGGAAGGAGGATTGGGAGGAGGAGGAAAAGTAGTAGTATTAGTAGTAAACTATCATCAATATAGTAGCAGCAGTAGCATATCAAGAATTTAAATTGGCATTAATTACAGTAAATATTAGGACAATAAAGTAGGGTAGCAGTAAGGTACTACACTGGGGTAGATATATAAGCCATTCTTGACGCCGCCTTAGCTATGTGAAGTTTTCTCGTTGCTTTTTACCCACAGTGGCCAGCAACCCACTGTAAATAATTAGATTACAGATTAACATGATTGAGTAAAATGAGTAGTACCCTTGGACATTGTCTTATATAAAGATGTGTTTATACTTTTCCGACATCGCGTTAGACTCAGCCTGTGAAGCTTAGTGTTAGGTACATTCCCTAACTTTACTACAGTGAGGCCCAAATAAGACATCTCTATCCTGTATCTTCTAAGTCATAATGATGGTATAAAGGTCATTGTTATCTTGAATACTGTTGAATATCTTCGCTCCTATATAAAAGTACGTAGTTTCCTACAGAATATAGTTTAATGCTATTAGGATTAAATATATTACTATAACTAACATTTTTATTAAAGTAACTCCAAATCTGTTATGTATTTATGTATTCATGTACGCAAAGTACATTGTTGCCAAAACTGTTATTATTATAACATAACACTATTAGTTCCCTATCTGTAATGCCTGTATTGTTTATTACGTTTATTATACGAGTTGAGATACTAATCCAATTTACAAATGTTTTTATTGCAAGTTTGTTAATAAGTAAATTATTATTAAGAAACTGTGCTCCACTATGGTGATTATCCCATCCTATGGATTTCGGTCACCTGATTTCGAAGAAATGTTTTATTCATTACAATGTTATGAAAATATTAAGTCTTCTATTCCTTGTAGTTTCAGAATTACAAGAGGATTCTTCAACGTCCACATCAACCCAAAATTACCATTTAGAATCAATGAAGTAACAATGGGCAAATGCAGTTAACCAGATCACATTAATTTCCTTGTAAGTGAAACAGTGCCGAACTGTTTACTCGCATACTTAGACGGCCTACGATGATAGTAGAATGAATGGTTTTAAATTTAAACATCAAAAGTCCATTAAGCTACTACTTCTTTTTTTCAAATACTATATAACCTAACCCATCTCTAACACAGAATTTTCAAATAGCACAAATTTTACCCTAAATAGTTTTTTTTAATTGTTTGAATTCTTTTTCATTGTTACATAATTCTCTGCTTCAATGTAAGAAAATTTTATATTTAATATATAATTGTTGTACTTTTAAATAATTTTTGTGAATTTTCTTTGTAAGAAAACATGATTTGGTTCTACTGATTTTCTTTATAAAGTTGTACGCTTTAAAATAAAACACATCAAAGAGGATAATGTTTTTTTTTTTATTTTAAATTTATTTACTGTAGTTTCTTGCTTTTTTCACTATAGAATCATTTAAAGTGTGTTTATTGATAAAATATAGCAAGAGTTATTTGAAAACGTTTGCCCATTTGAAGCAAGGAAGGCAAACAAACACAGACTTTCATACTTCTTACCTAAGAAGTAAGTATTTCATAACTAATAGCTACTTAAGAGAAATAAGTACACATCGGTTGTTACATCAGTGCAATGCAACAATCACTGCTTACCTGAGTGGAAGTGAGCCAAGGCCGGAAACGCGATTATATAAAATAAAGCAATTGTCAGCACTCTCGATTATAAATAATTCATAATGGGTAGATATTGGGACGACTGCGCCTGGCTGACCCTCCGCCAAGGCCATCGCACCGATCCTTGTATGACGACAATGTAGGCGTTTCGGCCTTCTCTTCCCCAGAACTTCCCAATGGTACTTGCCTTCGCTTTGTGCCACCAACACATTCTTCATCGTATTTAATATAAAAGTTTAAAAAATCAAACACTTATTATATACACTTCTTTCTATAAGTAGTTCCTATTGTTACATATAATCCCTTGGGTTTAAAATCTAAATTAAAATTTTACAAAACATGTAATTTACAACTTGTAAGTAAAATGCAAGTTGACAAACCTACTGAGAAATTTAAAATTTACTATCTCAGTTGTACAAATAATTCTAACTGGCATAATCAAAGTTTTAATTTATTAATCCTAATTTTATCACTCAACAGTTTTAGGTCTTACTGTTTTCTACACCAGAAAAATCATACGAAAGCAAATCTGAAAATAAGAACAATTTTTAAATGTCGACAAAGTTAATAGAAGCCTATTATATTAACATTAGCAGGAATAGGTCAACTTAGGAGCTTGTTAATAATATGTTTACTATGTTTTGGGATTTTTAATATTATATTAAATAATGTTGCTATTATTAGCAGAGTTGCAGTATGATTTCCAGTGATAACAACTGTATCCCTGCAGTAGTAGTACAGTATCTGTTGCAGTAGAATTAGCAGCATCTTCACAAACACGAGGGAGCCATTTCTGATGCTCCCTGGGCAATGTAATGTTTTCTCGTTCCCTTCTACTCACAGTGGGTAGGTACCCTATTGTAATACTTCGCTTAAAGACTAACATAATCGAGTAAAATAAGTGGGAATTTTGGATATTATCTTAATGTAGGGAGATTGAATCTTCGTTAGTGCGAAATATTTTTATACTTTTCTCGACATTCCAGTAGTCTAAGCTTGTAAAAGTCACTTTTTACTTTTTTGCCATAAAAAATCGTACGATAGTATATCTGATAATTAGAAGAATTTTTAAATGTCGACAAAATTATTAGTAGCCTATTATATTGATATTAATATGAATAGGTCAACTTAGGAGCTGGTTATTAATATTCAACTATGTTTTGGGTTTTAATTTTATAATGAATAATGTTGTTATTATTAGACGTTATAGTATTATTTCCAGTAGTAGCAACAGTAACCCTGCAGAAGTAGTACAGAATCTGTTACAGTAGAATTAGCAGCATCTCCACAAACAGGAGGAACAACATCAGCAGCAAGACAGTACCAGATAGGTAGAATCACTAGTATCAGTTTTACCAGCTGCAGCTATAGAAGCAGTATTGCATGTAATTACAGTAGAGTATTAGCACAACAGCGCGGCAGTACAGTAGTAGTAAACCATCATCAGTGTAGTGGCAGCAGTAACAAATCAAGTAATTAAATTGGCAGTATTTGTAATAGAATATTAGGACAGTATAGATGTAGTAGTAGTAGTGATAGTAGTAGTATTGGGAGGAGGAGAGGAGGAGGAAGAGGAAACGTAGTAGTAGTAGTAAAACTACTTATAAGGGCGTAGCAGCAAAATTAGCAGCTCCTGAAGCAATTTTAGAAGTATTCACAGGAGAGGATCAACAGAATGGCAATACAGTACTATTAGCAGTAAATCGTCAGGAGTTGTAACATAGTAGCGGAAGGATTAGCAGCTCCAGCAGCAGAATTGGCAGAATATACAGTAAAGTATTTTTATATTTTATTTTTATCTTTTAATAATTTCTTTTATTATCTATAATTATTTATTGTTTATATGTTTTTATATTGTTTTGATTTTATATCCATTTTATCCCTACTTTATTTTTGCAATGTCTTGGGGATCACTTGGCTGATGTTAAGTTACGGCAGATGTTTTGTTATGTTATGCAGGTTTTCTCTTTTTTCCATATTTATTTGTTCGTTTAGGTAACGTTCTCGGAGTACATTTGATAGACTGTATTGAATATATTCACGTAAGTCTATATTTATAAAAATGTGCCATTTTATCCAAAAGACAATTATGCTGTGATTTAGTGTGGTGCATAACATTATATTTATTTGTGATCATTATTGGGATTCTTGTATGAACATTGGAATTGCACCGATTTACTCATTATTTAAAAGAAAAATGTCTGAAATGAAATATTATTACATAAATAAATAATTTTTAACAGCAGCAGTAGAGTGGTAGTAATAGTGACTGCTAAGTGTGGGTCGTTGTAACAATGTAGCAGCAACTCTAACAGCACTTTTTACGACAGAGTGTCAATAACGATAACATATTAAAAGTATTTAATATGCAATGTTTGTTGGTTTTTTTGTGGTAAATGACCCTCACATTGTGGCTTAAAATACATTGTATTTATTGTAAACAGACCTAATGATCTGTGAGTAGTGAAAGTTGCGCAGGTTTGAAATTTACTTATAAAACGTCAAATTTGCGAACAAGTAACCACCGAGTGTGTGTAGTACGGAAGCATTAAACAGGCCGTCAATCGGTTAGCATTCTACTGAAATCCAGATACAGAATATTGATGGCAGTGTTCTCAATAAGCTGCAAGTAATGCTGTTATAAGACATCTACACTGACTATTTCCTGTCATTGAATATGTAATGGTTTTAGCTTCAGAATCTTCCAAAACGATTAGAAGGACATTTGTGTAACTTCGATACGGTTGAAATATTCAGCAGAATTATTTCCTTCCTGCACATGATAGGCTAATGGTCCATCAGTCTCTTATGTAGAGAAAAAATTGTATGTTTAGATAAAGGTTTTAAATGTGTACGAATACTGTAGCACGAAAACTCAGATTGAAGTCTTTGAAGCCAGGACGCAAAAAAAGATCTTTTGAGCATAGAATTCTTTGAGGAATTGTTGAATTGAAAAGATGAATGACAGTGAGCCTATAAACGCTCAAGATCTACACCAACAATCCCATCAATAATGTAGTTACTGGTAACTTGAAAACCTTTTAAGATGTATACCTTTTCTATTTGTTGAATTACGCTATTGGCTAATTGTGCTCGAGCAATTTGGATTTCATACAAGTCATCCATAAGAAATATTCTTACACTAGTATATTTTAGCCCTTTTCTCACCCCAGTAACACAGGACAACCCCTAAATTTGTAATCAGTAGCAAGGTTAATAAATCGATTACTTCAGTTGCCACTCTTGTTATAGTGTTGTATCTTTGTATATATTTGGTGTAATATTTTATAGTTAAAGACGATATAAAAAATTATTTCATTAAGTTTCTAACAACAAACAATATTTTTTTATATGGAAACACGGTGTTTCGTTTCTCTTAATCATGTAAAGGTCCCAAAACCTTCACTGTAACAAAAAAGGTAGTGTTTTTTTGTTGATGAAAACGGACCTTATTTCTTCTCCTCCTTCCTTTTATTCTTAAAAGTAGAATCATAAGATTACGTAATCTGTCTCCTTTTTATATTTTTCTCCTGAAATATATTACTACAAACCTATTGAAACCAAAAGTTCTTGTACTGTAATTAAAATAGGCCTATACATATTTATTATATGTTATTCAATTTTTAGTTTAATTTCAAATCGTTATCAATAGATTACAAAAAAATTTCTTTAAGAATCGTTTTAGTAAGGATATTATTTTGATAATTTTTTAAAACAATTTTGATTCA
>JBAIZL010000001.1:123519430-123559430 GCA_036971475.1 Prosapia bicincta | reverse complement strand
ATTTTCCGGTTGGTTTATTTTATTGATTATGTTTCATGTGTTTTGTAAGCTATGTTAATATTATTATTTTTTAGTGTTTTAGTTATTCCTTTTATGTTGTAACATGTATAGAACTACAAACAACGACAAAATGGGCCACGTTCACATATACAGGGTCCGAAACGATCATCCTGAACAATTATAGACGTATGTGCTACTATAGGCAAGTGTAACATACTTTAAGTGTTTTTAGATAAAAACTAGTAGCTCACGTGAAGATGGAATTAACTAATAGCAATGACGTCATGTTCTTTTGTTGATCCAAACTTGATAAACATATTTTGTGTGGTCCCTTTAATTCAACACGTAATGTAAATATTTAGTCTCAATTTCTTTAAAATCGTGAAGTATAAACAATTATAAATTCATACTAATCTATGGCCTGTTTGATTTACAATACAAACATCTATGGACTGTTCCATATACAATCTAGAGCAGCGGACTATTCAACAATCGACATGACTCATATCGACTTATAAGCAATACAATTACATCATTCGCATAATGTGATTGCCAATAAATGCGTCAAGGCCGCGCGCGTGCGCGTCGCTACTCGTCCCATACTGTCAGGTTCTTTGCGTTGTTTGTAACTGCAAATATACTTCCTAGCTTAGAATCAAAACCAATAATTTCCTAAAGTACACCTCACGCTCCTCTAAGACACACACAGCGCTGGATTAAAATATATATGACTTAGAATGTTAGTAAAGTGTATTCTTGGATAAAATGAAAAATTACTCTTTTTGTAAAATATAAATTGAAAAACGTTTACAGTCCTTATTTGCTAAGCTTCTTTAAAACCTATAAGCATCGTGGAATGATCTGATTTTTTCGCTACAGTCAGGGCCGTTCCATGGGCGGGACGCCGAAGGAAATTGACCCGAGGGCACTCGACCAAAGGAGCAAAATTAAAACAACAAAATTTGAATAGTTAAATGTACATAACAATACTATTTTGAGTAAGTTACGTATAACTTAGAGTATTAAGTTGTGACGTATCAAGAGGAGCACGAACACAGCAGATTCTTAACTATCAATACAAGAACGTCAACTACAGGTTGTGAGGGAGTAACAGTAGAACGACAAGAGCAGGTTGTGACATGTCAAGAGGAGAACGTCCACAGCAGGTTCTTATGTATCAATATTAGAACGACAAGAGCAGGTTGTGACATGTCAAGAGGAGAACGTCCACAGCAGGCTCTTAGGCATCAATATTAGAACGTCAACAGCAGGTTGTGAGGTATCAACAGTAGAACATCAATACAAGGTTGTGAGGTAACAACAGTAGAACGTTAACAGCAGGTTGTGAGGAATTAACAGTAGAACGTCAAGAGCTGGTTGTGACGTATGAAGAGGAGAACGTCCACAGCAGGTTCTTAGGCATCAATATTAGAACGTCAATAGCAGGTTGTGAGGTATCAACCGTAGATCTTCAACAGCAGGTGTGAGGTAACATCAGTAGAACCTCAATAGCAGGTTTTGATGTATCAACAGTAGAACGTCAGCATCAGGTTATGAGGTATCAACAGGAGAACGTCAACAGCAGGTTGGGAGGCATCAACAGGAGAACTTCAATAGCAGGTCGTGATATATCAACAGTAGAACGTCAACAGTAGGTTGTGAAGAATCAACAGTAGAACTTCAATAGCAGGCTGTGACGTATCAATAGTAGAAAGTCAACAGCAGGTTGTAAGATATCAACAGTAGAACGTCAACAGCAGATTGTGAGGTATCAACAGTAGAACGTCAATAGCAGGTCGTGAGATATCAACAGTAGAACGTCAATAGCAGGCAGTGAGATATCAACAGGAGGACGTCATTAGCAGGTCAACAGTGTGGCCAAGCCGCCGATCCGTAACCTCCCTGAACAAATACGCAAAGCATTGCAGCTACAGTTCCAGTTAGCAACATGGCAGGCCTATTGTAAGTTTTTAGTGAGAGAGACTTTATTTATTTAGCTTCTTTTAATGATTTTCTTTCCAGTCGCCCTTTTCATATGGGAGTTAAAATACTTTATCAAATTAACACTATATTAAGCAAATGTGTTTCTTATAAAAATATTTCTCAAATATAATAGTATAAGGGTCTGCATAGTGTACATCTACTCGTATTGGTTCATATTTTGCTTTACTGCTCTTAGATTAAGGTTAGTTTTGTGTTTATTAAGAATAAAATTACCAATGACCTCAATACGTATAAGGTTATAAGTTATAGAGTTGTTTTATAACTTGAAGATCGTAATATGAAATGAGGGGAATAAAATGTAATATTAGATTTCAGGGATATTACTTTCCTGAGAATAATGGAAAAGGATCAAAGTGGTAGGACATGAAGTTTCTGGTATAGGAGTTTGGTCGAACCATGATACTCCAGGGAAAAAATGCCTACTATCTACCACGGTTAAACATGTGTCCAAAAGCTGCTGTAAGGCCTAGTACTAGTTGAAAAATAATAATTAGAAAAAAATGTCCAGAATAGTGTCATTTTAAAGGTGGCCAGAAAATGTAATGAAAAATATTAAGTTTTAAAAAGAAGATGCTTAAAAGATCTATTTATTTTATTAAAAGGTTTTATTAGAAGATCTATCTATTTAAGTCCATTACATATCTTAAAGAGGATGTATTTATAAAAATATGAAAAGAATTCAGTGAATTTATACCACCGGAAAGTAGGAAAATTCAAAAAGCGTAGTACAGCTAATAGCAGAATAACACTGGCGCGGAAATTCCACTAACCCGTTAAAAAATTATAAATATTAGAAAGTTTAGTCCCTAATTTTCTACAGAAATATAATCCAATATTAACGCTTTTAATATTTCATTAAAACAATTTGTGCTCGAAGAGAATTGCTACAATATTGCTTATTATTCCAGACAGTTTGATGCATCAAATGAGAACCTGTCGACAAACTGAATATCCCAAGAGATATCGGGACAAAATGCTTATTATTTTTTAAAATTAAATATAGCCGCGCGATCGCGCAAGTCCGTGAGTATGCGCGCGCACACATTTTAAACGCTATTCCGGTCTCTGTTTGCACTGCATTTAAAACAAGTGAAATGACCTTCAACATACAAATGATATGCCAATTACCCCCTCCTATTGTTAACCTATCAATCAACGCTTATTTACCCATTATTTTATTTAAAAATCATTCCCTGTGATGACATAGTATTATTGACAGCTAGAAGGGGATGCGACGTTGCCAGTTCGTCGCCATATGTGAATACAACTGCACGTGTCACCGCCCTATTACAAACGTGATCGGGCTTCGACGCAGATGATCTAGTTCTTGGATCTTCATACAATAGTCCATTTAGTGACCCCTTCGTTCGGCCATTTTCGTTCGTTAATTTATTCCCAAACACCCAACTACTTGACGCCTATGGCCTTGTTACAACATTAAAAATGGATTGGTTAAAACTACTGTAAAACTGAACAAATGCAGTTATTTTTAAATCCCATGGTAAAGTAATTACATAAAATGTTATACAACGTTAACAATATGAAACACAAAACTGTCTCTTTGCACGATTCTTTCTAATTTGATTAGATTTACGGAAATAGGGCTGTAAAATAAAAGGTATTGCTTTATGAATAAAAAATTGTATCAGGGTAGTTGATGAAAATAGTAGCCTATTCTTTTTTTAAAGTTTCAATTATTTTTAAAACTTTGTACACTTTTCTTTTTGTTTAAAACAGAGTTGTTATTCTTCGTGCAACGTTACACATCACGAAGGTTGAAATAATGTCTTAAATTGTATTTTGTTTGTATTTTTGTCATAAAAATTGTTGAGTGAAATCATAAATTATATAAATCGTATGTTTAAATGAAACCAAAACGTATTTATTTGTTTAATTTTTTCATGTACAGTACTATGTTTTGTTAATTTTAGGCTACATCAAGACATGCACTTTGTAATATATTTTGAATGGCTAATAGAATCTTTCACTCAATCCTGAATCTTCAATGTGACAACACAATAAGATTGCTATTTAAGCCAGTCTTTCACCTAGTGGGTCCTATTCAGTCTCTGGAATCCCATTTCAAACGGGCCACATCCTCTGTTTACCATGACATGAGATTGTAAACCACTTCCTTCATTGTCCTTCAGTAAGAATGTATAAAAACAAAAACATTCCTAGTTTTTCCAAATATGGTTACACAAACTTTCCTGGAGTCCACATTAACGATCATAAACATATTTAGGTAGGGACAAAACCCATAACCTTTTTTCTTTGTGGGCTATTACTATAGACCCAAACCTCTTAATCTCTAAATATTAATATTTCATATTATTGATATTTGACTTACAGCTGTTTTAAGCGAATTAGTAACGTACGTCCTGTTCTTGTCTGGGAGAATCTTCATCCCTCTGAAATGATTGGTTCTTAGCCTGGCGCAGCTGAAGTCGGAGATAAGTGGTCTATTAAAAATATGAAGTAAGAGTCTATTTTTGGCCACTGCGTTTGCATCTACAAGTGTAGTGGTGTTACACGATTGATAATTTTACGGGCTTCTTTGGCCGATGATTCGCTAAACTTTACTACATGTGTTACTTCGGATGTCAGTGTAACGCGGAGACACATTTTCTAATGCCCAGCACTCAAGCCGTATGTTTTGAAGTTGGGCTGCCGGTCAGAGAAGGCAGCGTGTTTGTGTTGGATAGGGTGGTTTGAGTTGTGGATAAGTGTGTCTGTCGTTGTGGGTTTCCTGTAAATGTTGAAGCTGTGTTTTTGTGTTTGGCTTTTTGTTATGATTAGAACGAGTTTAGGGATCGGTTGGTTTCTGTCTCTGAGGTGAAGTGGAGTTTTGGGTGTATTTTATTAGTGTAGGTGAGAAGTTTTTCGCATTGTCGGGTGTTGCCTCTGTACAGTGTTATGATATCATCGACATATCTGTGCAAGTAAATGATTTTGTGTGCGTGTGTATTGTTTGTGAGTATCTTGGTATTTTCTATGTGTTGTAGGAACATTTCGCTTAGGACACGGCTGATAGGACTTACCATGGGTAGGCCATCTGGTTGGGAATAGAAGTTTGAGTTGTGGGTGAAATAGGTTTCTTTGGTGATTGTTTGGAGGATGTTTAGGATTTCGGTTTAAGAAATGAGATATATAAAACATATCCTAAATAGTTGTTACGTCGTTAATTTAATACAAAGGTAGCCTATATTTATAGGACGCGTTAAATTATAATGTTAAAACTGGAAATAATATGTTAAAATAAGGTATTGAATATGGTTAAAATATACTTAAAAAGGATTACGTATGTTAAATAAAACACACATGAATCAAATATTAGTAATATTATATAAGTATATTTTTAATTTACTCAATTTACTTTACAAAATCAGGGGCACTTTTACAGGAAACCCAAAACGACAAACACACTTATGCACAACACCTCAAACCACCCTATCCAACTCAAACACGCTACCTTCAGATCCATGCTCGATAGACTTAAAGAAGTTCCAATTACCACAGAAAACATAAACAAAGAATTAGACATCATTAAATACAAAACTACAATAATAGACAAACTATGGCACAATATACAAAATAACACTAAAAGTAACACTACAGACAGGAAAAACAAATACATCATATTACCATTCATAAACAAAACAACAAATAAAATATCCCGCAAATTAAAAAAAAACAGGATACAAAATGGCGTAAAAAACTAATAACAAGTTGCAATACAAAACACAACGCAACACCAACAACAAAGATAAGCTATAAGCACCAGGCGTAAACAAACTGAACTGCGACGAATGTAACAAATTCTACATTGGACAAACAGGTCGCAGCTTTAACCAAAGATTCGAAGAACACAAACAGAACACCAACTCAACATTTTACAATCACATTAAAGAAACAGGACACACATTTACCATAACCTAGAAATCCTACACATCAACAAAAAAGGACCACATCTCAACACACTAGAATAATATGAAATTTACAGACACACAAAAACACAAAGTACAAACATATTAAACGAACAAACACAAAACAAATCACTCATACTCTTTGATTCTATCGAAAAGCTGCCTTTAAAACTCACCGCTTCCCAAGCAGAAGACACTGACAAAAATCGCCACATAGCGAACACATTCTGTATCAGTAAGTTTTCACAGATTTACAAAATTTAAAGTTATGATAGTCATAAACTATTGTTAAATTGATTAATTAAGATTCACCGAACGTAATGGACTACAGAATTCAAGAACGAGTGAATTAATTTATTCTCATTTTTATCAAATATATCTGAGTAGTAAGTTACTCCAGAACACGTAGGCCTATTGTATAATATTTTTTACACCACTGCCCAAATTTTTAAAGAAATTTACAATGTCTCTCTCATGTAATACGTATACCTTGTGGTATACTTTTTTATTACAAATAACGTATAAATCTGGCAAATGTTCAGACCAAATATTTTATCCCCAAACGTAATCATAAAACCATAGAAAATCAGTGCTCTAACTACGTCAGATCTAAAGGTTTCTTCTCAGGAAATATGACAGTAAATATTAATAAATAACCAAAGGCATCGCACTGTTTTCATACAATTAAACAATCCTATACAAAGAAGAGGAACACAACTAAAGAAAAATCACTGTACGTTATAAAAATTAATGAGATGATTGAGTCTGGTGCATCGTTATCAGTTTGTCAATTTCTGTTCCCATTTTGTCAACGAGAGTTGCAAGCATCATAACTCAGTGGTGTGTTATATGTATCTTTCTTTAGAAAGGGGTAATATGCTTCTTTATTTAGAAAGCGTGATTGTTATGCAATGAAACCCACGCTCAACATAATACAATGAGGGATTGTATTTAAAAATATTTGCATTACCTTTTACGCTCGTGGATAGTGTACAGATATTAACTTTTGAAGCCAGAGTTCTTGGTACCCATTTCTGAATTTTTATTCTGACGATGAATAGCACAATGCACTGCAAGTACATTTGGTACAGCTTCAAATAGGATATAAAACCTTTATGACGCCCTGCCATTGATGAAGCACCATCAGTTGCGCTAGTGCTGAAGCATTGAAAATATTGCTGATAGTCTTTTTGCTGAATGAAATTATTCATAGTATTAAATATCGATTCCCTTTTTGAGTCACTTGCCAAACGTTTGAAAAATAACAACTCCTATCAAACCTTCTCTTCTTTTATGAATCGCATATATTCTAGGAGTATTGATTCATCATTTGTTAGAGTTGATTCATCAAGTCGAATGGAAAAATGGCAAGTCCTCAAGTAATCGCACAATAACGTTTCAAAGTCCTTAACCATGTCATTAGGTCTTCTTTGCACATAATTACTGGCAAGTCCTCAAGTAATCGCACAATGAAGTTTCAACGTCATTCACCATGTCATTACTTCTTCTTTGCACATAATTACTGGCAAGTCCTCAAGTAATCGCACAATGACGTTTCAACGTCCTTAACCATGTCATTACCTCTTCTTTGCACATAATTACTGGCAAGTCCTCAAATAATCGCAAAATGAAGTTTCAACGTCCTTAACCATGTCATTACTTCTTCTTTGCTCATAATTACTGGCAAGTCCTCAAGTAATTGCACAATGAATTTTCAACGTCTTTAACCATGTCATTACTTCTTCTTTGCACATAATTACTGGCAAGTCCTCAAGTAATCGCACAATGAATTTTCAACGTCTTTAACCATGTCATTACTTCTTCTTTGCACATAATTACTGGCAAGTCCTCCAGTAATCGCACAATGAAGTTTCAACGTCTTTAACAATGTCATTACTTCTTCTTTGCACATAATTACTGGCAAGTCCTCAAGTAATCGCACAATGAATTTTCAACGTCTTTAACCATGTCATTACTTCTTCTTTGCACGTAATTACTGGCAAGTCCTCAAGTAATCGCAAAATGAAGTTTCAACGTCCTTAACCATGTTATTACTTTTTCTTTGCACATAATTACTGGCAAGTCCTCAACTAATCGCACAATGAATTTTCAACGTCTTTAACCATGTCATTACTTCTTCTTTGCTCATAATTACTGGCAAGTCCTCAAGTAATCTCACAATGACGTTTCAACATCCTTAACCATATCATTACCTCTTCTTTGCACATAATTACTGGCAAGTCCTCAAATAATCGCACAATGAAGTTTCAACGTCCTTAACCATGTCATTACTCCTTCTTTGCTCATAATTACTGGCAAGTCCTCTAGTAATTGCACAATGAATTTTCAACGTCTTTAACCATGTCATTACTTCTTCTTTGCACATAATTACTGGCAAGTCCTCAAGTAATCGCACAATGAAGTTTCAACGTCCTTAACCATCTCATTACTTCTTCTTTGCACATAATTACTGGCAAGTCCTCAAGTAATCGCACAATGACGTTTCAACGTCCTTAACCATGTCATTACCTCTTCTTTGCACATAATTACTGGCAAGTCCTCAAATAATCGCAAAATGAAGTTTCAACGTCTTTAACCATGTCATTACTTCTTCTTTGCTCATAATTACTGGCAAGTCCTCAAGTAATCTCACAATGACGTTTCAACATCCTTAACCATATCATTACCTCTTCTTTGCACATAATTACTGGCAAGTCCTCAAATAATCGCACAATGAAGTTTCAACGTCCTTAACCATGTCATTACTCCTTCTTTGCTCATAATTACTGGCAAGTCCTCTAGTAATTGCACAATGAATTTTCAACGTCTTTAACCATGTCATTACTTCTTCTTTGCACATAATTACTGGCAAGTCCTCAAGTAATCGCACAATGAAGTTTCAACGTCCTTAACCATCTCATTACTTCTTCTTTGCACATAATTACTGGCAAGTCCTCAAGTAATCGCACAATGACGTTTCAACGTCCTTAACCATGTCATTACTTCTTCTTTGCACATAATTACTGGCAAGTCCTCAAGTAATCGCACAATGAATTTTCAACGTCTTTAACCATGTCATTACTTCTTCTTTGCTCATAATTACTGGCAAGTCCTCAAGTAATCGCACAATGAATTTTCAACGTCTTTAACCATGTTATTACTTCTTCTTTGCACATAATTACTGGCAAGTCCTCAAGTAATCGCACAATGAATTTTCAACGTCTTTAACCATGTCATTACTTCTTCTTTGCTCATAATTACTGGCAAGTCCTCAAGTAATCTCACAATGACGTTTCAACATCCTTAACCATATCATTACCTCTTCTTTGCACATAATTACTGGCAAGTCCTCAAATAATCGCACAATGAAGTTTCAACGTCCTTAACCATGTCATTACTCCTTCTTTGCTCATAATTACTGGCAAGTCCTCTAGTAATTGCACAATGAATTTTCAACGTCTTTAACCATGTCATTACTTCTTCTTTGCACATAATTACTGGCAAGTCCTCAAGTAATCGCACAATGAATTTTCAACGTCTTTAACCATGTCATTACTTCTTCTTTGCACATAATTACTGGCAAGTCCTCAAGTAATCGCACAATGAAGTTTCAACGTCTTTAACAATGTCAATACTTCTTCTTTGCACATAATTACTGGCAAGTCCTCAAGTAATCGCACAATGAATTTTCAACGTCTTTAACCATGTCATTACTTCTTCTTTGCACATAATTACTGGCAAGTCCTCAAGTAATCGCACAATGAATTTTCAACGTCTTTAACCATGTTATTACTTCTTCTTTGCACATAATTACTGGCAAGTCCTCAAATAATCGCAAAATGAAGTTTCAACGTCCTTAAGCATGTCATTACCTCTTCTTTGCACATAATTACTGGCAAGTCCTCAAATAATCGCAAAATGAAGTTTCAACGTCCTTAACCATGTCATTACTTCTTCTTTGCTCATAATTACTGGCAAGTCCTCAAGTAATTGCACAATGAATTTTCAACGTCTTTAACCATGTCATTACTTCTTCTTTGCACATAATTACTGGCAAGTCCTCAAGTAATCGCACAATGAATTTTCAACGTCTTTAACCATGTCATTACTTCTTCTTTGCACATAATTACTGGCAAGTCCTCAAGTAATCGCACAATGAAGTTTCAACGTCTTTAACAATGTCATTACTTCTTCTTTGCACATAATTACTGGCAAGTCCTCAAGTAATCGCACAATGAATTTTCAACGTCTTTAACCATGTTATTACTTCTTCTTTGCACATAATTACTGGCAAGTCCTCAAGTAATCGCAAAATGAAGTTTCAACGTCCTTAACCATGTCATTACTTTTTCTTTGCACATAATTACTGGCAAGTCCTCAACTAATCGCACAATGAATTTTCAACGTCTTTAACCATGTCATTACTTCTTCTTTGCACATAATTACTGGCAAGTCCTCAAGTAATTGCACAATGAAGTTTCAACGTCTTTCACCATGTTATTACTTCTTCTTTGCACATAATTACTGGCAAGTCCTCAAGTAATCGCACAATGAATTTTCAACGTCTTTAACCATGTTATTACTTCTTCTTTGCACATAATTACTGGCAAGTCCTCAAGTAATCGCACAATGAATTTTCAACGTCTTTAACCATGTTATTACTTCTTCTTTTCACATAATTACTGGCAAGTCCTCAAGTAATCGCACAATGAATTTTCAACGTTTTTAACCATGTCATTACTTCTTCTTTGCACATAATTACTGGCAAGTCCTCAAGTAATCGCACAATGAATTTTCAACGTCTTTAATCATGCCATTACTTCTTCTTTGCACATAGTTACTGGCAAGTCCTCAAGTAATTGCACAATGAATCTTCAACGTCTTTAACCATGCCATTACTTCTTCTTTGCACATAATTACTGGCAAGACCTCAAGTAATCGCACAATGAATTTTCAACGTCTTTAACCATGTCATTACTTCTTCTTTGCACATAGTTACTGGCAAGTCCTCAAGTAATCGCACAATGAATCTTCAACGTCTTTAACCATGTCATTACTTCTTCTTTGCACATAATTACTGGCAAGTCCTCAAGTAATCGCACAATGAATTTTCAACGTCTTTAACCATGTCATTACTTCTTCTTTGCTCATAATTACTGGCAAGTCCTCAAGTAATCGCACAATGAATTTTCAACGTCTTTAACCATGTCATTACTTCTTCTTTGCTCATAATTACTGGCAAGTCCTCAAGTAATCGCACAATGAATTTTCAACGTCTTTAACCATGTTATTACTTCTTCTTTGAACATAATTACTGGCAAGTCCTCAAGTAATCGCACAATGAATCTTCAACGTCTTTAACCATGTCATTACTTCTTCTTTGCACATAATTACTGGCAAGTCCTCAAGTAATCGCACAATGAATTTTCAACGTCTTTAACCATGTCATTACTTCTTCTTTGCTCATAATTACTGGCAAGTCCTCAAATAATCGCACAATGAATTTTCAACGTCTTTAACCATGTCATTACTTCTTCTTTGCACATAATTACTGGCAAGTCCTCAAGTAATCGCACAATGAATTTTCAACGTCTTTAACCATGTTATTACTTCTTCTTTGCACATAATTACTGGCAAGTCCTCAAGTAATCGCACAATGAATTTTCAACGTCTTTAACCATGTCATTACTTCTTCTTTGCACATAATTACTGGCAAGTCCTCAAGTAATCGCACAATGAATTTTCAACGTCTTTAACCATGTCATTACTTCTTCTTTGCTCATAATTACTGGCAAGTCCTCAAGTAATCGCACAATGAATTTTCAACGTCTTTAACCATGTCATTACTTCTTCTTTGCTCATAATTACTGGCAAGTCCTCAAGTAATCGCACAATGAATTTTCAACGTCTTTAACCATGTTATTACTTCTTCTTTGCACATAATTACTGGCAAGTCCTCAAGTAATCGCACAATGAATTTTCAACGTCTTTAACCATGTTATTACTTCTTCTTTGCACATAATTACTGGCAAGTCCTCAAGTAATCGCACAATGAATTTTCAACGTCTTTAACCATGTTATTACTTCTTCTTTGCACATAATTACTGGCAAGTCCTCAAGTAATCGCACAATGAATTTTCAACGTCTTTAACCATGTCATTACTTCTTCTTTGTACATAATTACTGGCAAGTCCTCAAGTAATCGCACAATGAATTTTCAACGTCTTTAACCATGTTATTACTTCTTCTTTGCACATAATTACTGGCAAGTCCTCAAGTAATTGCATAATGAAGTTTCAACGTCTTTCACCATGTCATTACTTCGTCTTTGCACATAATTACTGGCAAGTCCTCAAGTAATCGCACAATAACGTTTCAACGTCTTTAACCATGTCATTACTTCTTCTTTGCACATAATTACTTACAAGTCCTCAAGTAATAGCACAATAACGTTTCAACTTCTTTCACCATGTCATTACTTCTTCTTTGCACATAATTACTGGCAAGTCCTCAAGTAATCGCACAATGAATTTTCAACGTCTTTAACCATGTTATTACTTCTTCTTTGCACATTATTACTGGCAAGTCCTCAAGTAATCGCACAATGAATTTTCAACGTCTTTAACCATGTCATTACTTCTTCTTTGCACATAATTACTGGCAAGTCCTCAAGTAATTGCACAATGAAGTTTCAACGTCTTTCACCATGTCATTACTTCTTCTTTGCACATAATTACTGGCAAGTCCTCAAGTAATCGCACTATAACGTTTCAACGTCTTTAACCATGTCATTACTTCTTCTTTGCACATAATTACTGGCAAGTCATCAAGTAATCACACAATGAATTTTCAACGTCTTTAACCATGTCATTACTTCTTCTTTGCACATAATTACTGGCAAGTCCTCAAGTAATCGCACAATGAATTTTCAACGTCTTTAACCATGTCATTACTTCTTCTTTGCACATAATTACTGGCAAGACCTCAAGTAATCGCACAATGAATTTTCAACGTCTTTAACCATGTCATTACTTCTTCTTTGCACATAATTACTGGCAAGTCCTCAAGTAATCGCACAATGAATTTTCAACGTCTTTAACCATGCCATTACTTCTTCTTTGCACATAATTACTGGCAAGTCCTCAAGTAATTGCACAATGAATCTTCAACGTCTTTAACCATGTCATTACTTCTTCTTTGCACATAATTACTGGCAAGTCCTCAAGTAATCGCACAATGAATTCTCAACGTCTTTAACCATGTCATTACTTCTTCTTTGCTCATAATTACTGGCAAGTCCTCAAGTAATCGCACAATGAATTTTCAACGTCTTTAACCATGTCATTACTTCTTCTTTGCTCATAATTACTGGCAAGTCCTCAAGTAATCGCACAATGAATTTTCAACGTCTTTAACCATGTTATTACTTCTTCTTTGCACATAATTACTGGCAAGTCCTCAAGTAATCGCACAATGAATTTTCAACGTCTTTAACCATGTTATTACTTCTTCTTTGCACATAATTACTGGCAAGTCCTCAAGTAATCGCACAATGAATTTTCAACGTCTTTAACCATGTTATTACTTCTTCTTTGCACATAATTACTGGCAAGTCCTCAAGTAATCGCACAATGAATTTTCAACGTCTTTAACCATGTCATTACTTCTTCTTTGTACATAATTACTGGCAAGTCCTCAAGTAATCGCACAATGAATTTTCAACGTCTTTAACCATGTTATTACTTCTTCTTTGCACATAATTACTGGCAAGTCCTCAAGTAATTGCATAATGAAGTTTCAACGTCTTTCACCATGTCATTACTTCGTCTTTGCACATAATTACTGGCAAGTCCTCAAGTAATCGCACAATAACGTTTCAACGTCTTTAACCATGTCATTACTTCTTCTTTGCACATAATTACTGGCAAGTCCTCAAGTAATAGCACAATAACGTTTCAACGTCTTTCACCATGTCATTACTTCTTCTTTGCACATAATTACTGGCAAGTCCTCAAGTAATCGCACAATGAATTTTCAACGTCTTTAACCATGTCATTACTTCTTCTTTGCACATAATTACTGGCAAGTCCTCAAGTAATTGCACAATGAAGTTTCAACGTCTTTCACCATGTCATTACTTCTTCTTTGCACATAATTACTGGCAAGTCCTCAAGTAATCGCACTATAACGTTTCAACGTCCTTAACCATGTCATTACTTCTTCTTTGCACATAATTACTGGCAAGTCATCAAGTAATCACACAATGAATTTTCAACGTCTTTAACCATGTCATTACTTCTTCTTTGCACATAATTACTGGCAAGTCCTCAAGTAATCGCACAATGAATTTTCAACGTCTTTAACCATGTCATTACCTCTTCTTTGCACATAATTACTGGCAAGGTCTCAAGTAATCGCACAATGAATTTTCAACGTCTTTAACCATGTTATTACTTCTTCTTTGCACATAATTACTGGCAAGTCCTCAAATAATAGCACAATAACGTTTCAACGTCTTTCACCATGTCATTACTTCTTCTTTGCACATAATTACTGGCAAGTCATCAAGTAATCACACAATGAATTTTCAACGTCTTTAACCATGTCATTACTTCTTCTTTGCACATAATTACTGGCAAGTCCTCAAGTAATCGCACAATGAATTTTCAACGTCTTTAATCATGTCATTACTTCTTCTTTGCACATAATTACTGGCAAGGTCTCAAGTAATCGCACAATGAATTTTCAACGTCTTTAACCATGTTATTACTTCTTCTTTGCACATAATTACTGGCAAGTCCTCAAGTAATCGCACAATGAAGTTTCAACGTCTTTCACCATGTCATTACTTCGTCTTTGCACATAATTACTGGCAAGTCCTCAAGTAATCGCACAATAACGTTTCAACGTCTTTAACCATGTCATTACTTCTTCTTTGCACATAATTACTGGCAAGTCCTCAAGTAATAGCACAATAACGTTTCAACGTCTTTCACCATGTCATTACTTCTTCTTTGCACATAATTACTGGCAAGTCCTCAAGTAATCGCACAATGAATTTTCAACGTCTTTAACCATGTTATTACTTCTTCTTTGCACATAATTACTGGCAAGTCCTCAAGTAATCGCACAATGAATTTTCAACGTCTTTAACCATGTCATTACTTCTTCTTTGCACATAAGTACTGGCAAGTCCTCAAGTAATTGCACAATGAAGTTTCAACGTCTTTCACCATGTCATTACTTCTTCTTTGCACATAATTACTGGCAAGTCCTCAAGTAATCGCACTATAACGTTTCAACGTCTTTAACCATGTCACTACTTCTTCTTTGCACATAATTACTGGCAAGTCATCAAGTAATCACACAATGAATTTTCAACGTCATTAACCATGTCATTACTTCTTCTTTGCACATAATTACTGGCAAGTCCTCAAGTAATCGCACAATGAATTTTCAACGTCTTTAACCATGTCATTACTTCTTCTTTACACATAATTACTGGCAAGACCTCAAGTAATCGCACAATGAATTTTCAACGTCTTTAACCATGTCATTACTTCTTCTTTGCACATAATTACTGGCAAGTCCTCAAGTAATCGCAC
The DNA here is from genome assembly GCA_036971475.1 of Prosapia bicincta. NCBI lineage: Eukaryota > Metazoa > Arthropoda > Insecta > Hemiptera > Cercopidae > Prosapia > Prosapia bicincta. The sequence goes on along the minus strand of JBAIZL010000001.1, from coordinate 123,543,895 downwards.
AATGAAGTTTCAACGTCTATCACCATGTCATTACTTCTTCTTTGCACATAGTTACTGGCAAGTCCTCAAGTAATCGCACAATAACGTTTCAACGTCTTTAACCATGTCATTACTTCTTCTTTGCACATAATTACTGGCAAGTCCTCAAGTAATAGCACAATGAATTTTCAACGTCTTTAACCATGTCATTACTTCTTCTTTGCTCATAATTACTGGCAAGTCCTCAAGTAATCGCACAATGAATTTTCAACGTCTTTAACCATGTTATTACTTCTTCTTTGCACATAATTACTGGCAAGTCCTCAAGTAATTGCACAATGAAGTTTCAACGTCTTTCACCATGTCATTACTTCTTCTTTGCACATAATTACTGGCAAGTCCTCAAGTAATCGCACAATAACGTTTCAACGTCTTTAACCATGTCATTACTTCTTCTTTGCACATAATTACTGGCAAGTCCTCAAGTAATAGCACAATAACGTTTCAACGTCTTTCACCATGTCATTACTTCTTCTTTGCACATAATTACTGGCAAGTCCTCAAGTAATCGCACAATGAATTTTCAACGTCTTTAACCATGTTATTACTTCTTCTTTGCACATAATTACTGGCAAGTCCTCAAGTAATCGCACAATGAATTTTCAACGTCTTTAACCATGTCATTACTTCTTCTTTGCACATAAGTACTGGCAAGTCCTCAAGTAATTGCACAATGAAGTTTCAACGTCTTTCACCATGTCATTACTTCTTCTTTGCACATAATTACTGGCAAGTCCTCAAGTAATCGCACTATAACGTTTCAACGTCTTTAACCATGTCATTACTTCTTCTTTGCACATAATTACTGGCAAGACCTCAAGTAATCGCACAATGAATTTTCAACGTCTTTAACCATGTCATTACTTCTTCTTTGCACATAATTACTGGCAAGTCCTCAAGTAATCGCACAATGAATTTTCAACGTCTTTAACCATGCCATTACTTCTTCTTTGCACATAATTACTGGCAAGTCCTCAAGTAATTGCACAATGAATCTTCAACGTCTTTAACCATGTCATTACTTCTTCTTTGCTCATAATTACTGGCAAGTCCTCAAGTAATCGCACAATGAATTCTCAACGTCTTTAACCATGTCATTACTTCTTCTTTGCTCATAATTACTGGCAAGTCCTCAAGTAATCGCACAATGAATTTTCAACGTCTTTAACCATGTCATTACTTCTTCTTTGCTCATAATTACTGGCAAGTCCTCAAGTAATCGCACAATGAATTTTCAACGTCTTTAACCATGTTATTACTTCTTCTTTGCACATAATTACTGGCAAGTCCTCAAGTAATCGCACAATGAATTTTCAACGTCTTTAACCATGTTATTACTTCTTCTTTGCACATAATTACTGGCAAGTCCTCAAGTAATCGCACAATGAATTTTCAACGTCTTTAACCATGTTATTACTTCTTCTTTGCACATAATTACTGGCAAGTCCTCAAGTAATCGCACAATGAATTTTCAACGTCTTTAACCATGTCATTACTTCTTCTTTGTACATAATTACTGGCAAGTCCTCAAGTGATCGCACAATGAATTTTCAACGTCTTTAACCATGTTATTACTTCTTCTTTGCACATAATTACTGGCAAGTCCTCAAGTAATTGCATAATGAAGTTTCAACGTCTTTCACCATGTCATTACTTCGTCTTTGCACATAATTACTGGCAAGTCCTCAAGTAATCGCACAATAACGTTTCAACGTCTTTAACCATGTCATTACTTCTTCTTTGCACATAATTACTGGCAAGTCCTCAAGTAATAGCACAATAACGTTTCAACGTCTTTCACCATGTCATTACTTCTTCTTTGCACATAATTACTGGCAAGTCCTCAAGTAATCGCACAATGAATTTTCAACGTCTTTAACCATGTCATTACTTCTTCTTTGCACATAATTACTGGCAAGTCCTCAAGTAATTGCACAATGAAGTTTCAACGTCTTTCACCATGTCATTACTTCTTCTTTGCACATAATTACTGGCAAGTCCTCAAGTAATCGCACTATAACGTTTCAACGTCCTTAACCATGTCATTACTTCTTCTTTGCACATAATTACTGGCAAGTCATCAAGTAATCACACAATGAATTTTCAACGTCTTTAACCATGTCATTACTTCTTCTTTGCACATAATTACTGGCAAGTCCTCAAGTAATCGCACAATGAATTTTCAACGTCTTTAACCATGTCATTACCTCTTCTTTGCACATAATTACTGGCAAGGTCTCAAGTAATCGCACAATGAATTTTCAACGTCTTTAACCATGTTATTACTTCTTCTTTGCACATAATTACTGGCAAGTCCTCAAATAATAGCACAATAACGTTTCAACGTCTTTCACCATGTCATTACTTCTTCTTTGCACATAATTACTGGCAAGTCATCAAGTAATCACACAATGAATTTTCAACGTCTTTAACCATGTCATTACTTCTTCTTTGCACATAATTACTGGCAAGTCCTCAAGTAATCGCACAATGAATTTTCAACGTCTTTAATCATGTCATTACTTCTTCTTTGCACATAATTACTGGCAAGGTCTCAAGTAATCGCACAATGAATTTTCAACGTCTTTAACCATGTTATTACTTCTTCTTTGCACATAATTACTGGCAAGTCCTCAAGTAATCGCACAATGAAGTTTCAACGTCTTTCACCATGTCATTACTTCGTCTTTGCACATAATTACTGGCAAGTCCTCAAGTAATCGCACAATGACGTTTCAACGTCTTTAACCATGTCATTACTTCTTCTTTGCACATAATTACTGGCAAGTCCTCAAGTAATAGCACAATAACGTTTCAACGTCTTTCACCATGTCATTACTTCTTCTTTGCACATAATTACTGGCAAGTCCTCAAGTAATCGCACAATGAATTTTCAACGTCTTTAACCATGTTATTACTTCTTCTTTGCACATAATTACTGGCAAGTCCTCAAGTAATCGCACAATGAATTTTCAACGTCTTTAACCATGTCATTACTTCTTCTTTGCACATAAGTACTGGCAAGTCCTCAAGTAATTGCACAATGAAGTTTCAACGTCTTTCACCATGTCATTACTTCTTCTTTGCACATAATTACTGGCAAGTCCTCAAGTAATCGCACTATAACGTTTCAACGTCTTTAACCATGTCACTACTTCTTCTTTGCACATAATTACTGGCAAGTCATCAAGTAATCACACAATGAATTTTCAACGTCATTAACCATGTCATTACTTCTTCTTTGCACATAATTACTGGCAAGTCCTCAAGTAATCGCACAATGAATTTTCAACGTCTTTAACCATGTCATTACTTCTTCTTTGCACATAATTACTGGCAAGACCTCAAGTAATCGCACAATGAATTTTCAACGTCTTTAACCATGTCATTACTTCTTCTTTGCACATAATTACTGGCAAGTCCTCAAGTAATCGCACAATGAAGTTTCAACGTCTTTCACCATGTCATTACTTCTTCTTTGCACATAGTTACTGGCAAGTCCTCAAGTAATCGCACAATAACGTTTCAACGTCTTTAACCATGTCATTACTTCTTCTTTGCACATAATTACTGGCAAGTCCTCAAGTAATAGCACAATAACGTTTCAACGTCTTTCACCATGTCATTACTTCTTCTTTGCACATAATTACTGGCAAGTCCTCAAGTAATCGCACAATGAATTTTCAACGTCTTTAACCATGTTATTACTTCTTCTTTGCACATAATTACTGGCAAGTCCTCAAGTAATCGCACAATGAATTTTCAACGTCTTTAACCATGTCATTACTTCTTCTTTGCACATAAGTACTGGCAAGTCCTCAAGTAATTGCACAATGAAGTTTCAACGTCTTTCACCATGTCATTACTTCTTCTTTGCACATAATTACTGGCAAGTCCTCAAGTAATCGCACTATAACGTTTCAACGTCTTTAACCATGTCACTACTTCTTCTTTGCACATAATTACTGGCAAGTCATCAAGTAATCACACAATGAATTTTCAACGTCATTAACCATGTCATTACTTCTTCTTTGCACATAATTACTGGCAAGTCCTCAAGTAATCGCACAATGAATTTTCAACGTCTTTAACCATGTCATTACTTCTTCTTTGCACATAATTACTGGCAAGACCTCAAGTAATCGCACAATGAATTTTCAACGTCTTTAACCATGTCATTACTTCTTCTTTGCACATAATTACTGGCAAGTCCTCAAGTAATCGCACAATGAATTTTCAACGTCTTTAACCGTGCCATTACTTCTTCTTTGCACATAGTTACTGGCAAGTCCTCAAGTAATTGCACAATGAATCTTCAACGTCTTTAACCATGTCATTACTTCTTCTTTGCACATAATTACTGGCAAGTCCTCAAGTAATCGCACAATGAATTTTCAACGTCTTTAACCATGTCATTACTTCTTCTTTGCTCATAATTACTGGCAAGTCCTCAAGTAATCGCACAATGAATTTTCAACGTCTTTAACCATGTCATTACTTCTTCTTTGCTCATAATTACTGGCAAGTCCTCAAGTAATCGCACAATGAATTTTCAACGTCTTTAACCATGTTATTACTTCTTCTTTGCACATAATTACTGGCAAGTCCTCAAGTAATCGCACAATGAATTTTCAACGTCTTTAACCATGTTATTACTTCTTCTTTGCACATAATTACTGGCAAGTCCTCAAGTAATCGCACAATGAATTTTCAACGTCTTTAACCATGTTATTACTTCTTCTTTGCACATAATTACTGGCAAGTCCTCAAGTAATCGCACAATGAATTTTCAACGTCTTTAACCATGTCATTACTTCTTCTTTGTACATAATTACTGGCAAGTCCTCAAGTAATCGCACAATGAATTTTCAACGTCTTTAACCATGTTATTACTTCTTCTTTGCACATAATTACTGGCAAGTCCTCAAGTAATTGCATAATGAAGTTTCAACGTCTTTCACCATGTCATTACTTCGTCTTTGCACATAATTACTGGCAAGTCCTCAAGTAATCGCACAATAACGTTTCAACGTCTTTAACCATGTCATTACTTCTTCTTTGCACATAATTACTGGCAAGTCCTCAAGTAATAGCACAATAACGTTTCAACGTCTTTCACCATGTCATTACTTCTTCTTTGCACATAATTACTGGCAAGTCCTCAAGTAATCGCACAATGAATTTTCAACGTCTTTAACCATGTCATTACTTCTTCTTTGCACATAATTACTGGCAAGTCCTCAAGTAATTGCACAATGAAGTTTCAACGTCTTTCACCATGTCATTACTTCTTCTTTGCACATAATTACTGGCAAGTCCTCAAGTAATCGCACTATAACGTTTCAACGTCCTTAACCATGTCATTACTTCTTCTTTGCACATAATTACTGGCAAGTCATCAAGTAATCACACAATGAATTTTCAACGTCTTTAACCATGTCATTACTTCTTCTTTGCACATAATTACTGGCAAGTCCTCAAGTAATCGCACAATGAATTTTCAACGTCTTTAACCATGTCATTACCTCTTCTTTGCACATAATTACTGGCAAGGTCTCAAGTAATCGCACAATGAATTTTCAACGTCTTTAACCATGTTATTACTTCTTCTTTGCACATAATTACTGGCAAGTTGCACATAATTACTGGCAAGTCATCAAGTAATCACACAATGAATTTTCAACGTCTTTAACCATGTCATTACTTCTTCTTTGCACATAATTACTGGCAAGTCCTCAAGTAATCGCACAATGAATTTTCAACGTCTTTAACCATGTCATTACTTCTTCTTTGCACATAATTACTGGCAAGGTCTCAAGTAATCGCACAATGAATTTTCAACGTCTTTAACCATGTTATTACTTCTTCTTTGCACATAATTACTGGCAAGTCCTCAAGTAATCGCACAATGAATTTTCAACGTCTTTAACCATGTCATTACTTCTTCTTTGCACATAATTACTGGCAAGTCCTCAAGTAATAGCACAATAACCTTTCAACGTCTTTAACCATGTCATTACTTCTTCTTTGCACATAATTACTGGCAAGTTCTCAAGTAATCGCACAATGAATTTTCAACGTCTTTAACCATGTCATTACTTCTTCTTTGTACATAATTACTGGCAAGTCCTCAAGTAATAGCACAATAACGTTTCAACGTCTTTAACCATGTCATTACTTCTTCTTTGCACATAATTACTGGCAAGTTCTCAAGTAATCGCACAATGAATTTTCAACGTCTTTAACCATGTCATTACTTCTTCTTTGCACATAATTACTGGCAAGTCCTTAAGTAATCGCACAATGAATTTTCAACGTCTTTAAATATGTCATTACTTCTTCTTTGCACATAGTTACTGGCAAGTCCTCAAGTAATCGCACAATGAATTTTCAACGTCCTTAACCATGTCATTACCTCTTCTTTGCACATAATTACTGGCAAGTCCTCAAGTAATCGCACAATGAATTTTCAACGTCTTTAACCATGTTATTACTTCTTCTTTGCACATAATTACTGCTTAACGAAATTTTTCTGACTATTTCTGTTGTTTTATGATGGAGAACAGTTTCTAATAGTTGTTTAACTGACGGCAAAATCAATTCTTCATCAATAAAAGGGTACGTATTTTTTTTTTCAATTAACATTGAAATATAATATGAATCTGGTAGTTCATCATTAACTACGCAAAAATGGCTAACATTTGCCTCTGGACCTGCTTACTGCCTTTTCAAACCTCACGGAGTAGTGGGGGGGGGCCAATCGTACTACCACGTGTACCATTTCGCAGCCTATGACTACAACAATATCCTTAATGATGATTCATTGAACCAAAAATTTTAATAAATACTATTTCAGAGGTCTATTAAGTATGGATTCAATGGTTAGCAGTTATGTAACAAAGTTAATAATCGTAGATTTTAATGAAAAACAACGACAAAAAATATTACCACTTTAAAACCTAATTTTCTTGTAAGTGTGAACAAGTAACGAACAGTTTAAAACAAAACTCCGAATAGGTCACAATCATTTATAAAGCTTGTAAACGGATGTGTGATGGTCGATAACTTTTTTATTTTAAATATTTTGACAAAGTCTAGACAGTTGGCTGAAGTCTAAAGGAAAGGTTAAGTTGGATTGACAACGCAATAGCCCGGGCATTTAATGTCAGACGATCTTAGTCACTGTCTGTTGTCGCTACCCTTGATTAGTCTATTCCCTCAGACTTGACGAGATATCACTTAATGCGCGTCAGTCAGATGAATCATCACTGAGTTTGTTTACATTTATGCTCGCTTAACTAACTTATGCTTGCGTATACAATTCAACAGTTGCGTAATATTACAGTCTTATCTGCAAATATGGCCTAAAGAGTATTTGTTTACACAAATATAAATAAAAACAAGAGAAATGTAAAAGAATCAACATTCATTATATTTGGTGTGAAAACGTATACGGGGGCAACGCGCAGTTTTATGGGGTAAATTTTGGTACATTAAAACTTACTATTTCGCGCATGTCACGGGACATGAGTTCCAGCACATTTAGGAAATATTGTTTTCGGAAATAAAACAGAGTAGGTAGTGATTAAGGAATAAAACTCCCGAACAACCCATGATCCACAAGATCCATGAGTTTAATTCGAATGTCAGAGGAGACCACTGTTACTTTAAGTAACAATTATTATTATTAATATTATTATTTATGTATAAGGACTTAAGCGCGAATGTGTGTGTGTGTTTTGAGTGTTGTTATTTTGTTTTCCTAATTAATTTTTTCCATCCATTTTGAATCGTTAGTGACAATGCTTTTTGTTTTTGTGTGTTTTTGAGTTCGTTGTAATTCGCCACATAAAATTTGTTTGCAATATTAATTAAGTGTGGAATATTTATCAATACCCAGACATATTGTTGTTGAAGTATGCCTATATAACAATGAAGTTGGTCACAGAAAAAATTGTTCTATTTTTAGAAATAATAGAATCAATAGCTATAAACAGTATAGCAATAGTTCTTTATGTTTTCTGTCTTGGTTAGTTTGTGAAATGAATTGAACCATCTCAGTAATGAGGCTTCTTTGAAAAAACTTTGTTCCTTAAATACTTTCCAAAAGGAAATATCTATTGGCATAAGATCTTGCTGGCCGTTCAACCACCTCTCTTCGACCAATCCACCTGTTACGAAACTCTTAATGTCGCTACGACTGTCGCACAGTGCACAGGAACTCCATCTTGGAATTACAAATCGTTACGTGACTGTAAGTTTTTAATGTGTGTTACAACATTAATAAAATTGTTCATACGTGCTTGTAGGTCTATAATGTGGTTGAAATGATAGGTCTAGTTACATTTGTAATTGATTTCATAGCTTACATCGTCACCGCAAGTTGGTACAATTGTTCCTGAAACGTTTTGTGAGGATTCTTCAAGGTAATAGACAAATTAAACCCCATGATGTCGCCTGAAAATTAAATATTAAGCTCATCGCTCCAATAGGTTTTTGGATAATAATGACATCTTGTCGTTCCTCATTCAACATTATCTCACAAAATTCCCGTCGACTTCAGGACCGTCCTTTAGTAATTCTTGGATAAGTCTTAAAAAACGTACATTTCATGTCATTTCGTACGGTTCGTCATGAATTACCTTATTTCGCACGGTTCGTCACGAATCATGTTATTTCGTACGGTCAGTCATGAGTCAAGTTATTTCGTAAGGTCAGTCAGTAGTCATGTCATTTCGTATGGTTCGTCATGAATTACCTTATTTCGCACGGTTCGTCACGAATCATGTTATTTCGTACGCTCAGTCATGAGTCAAGTTATTTCGTAAGGTCAGTCAGTAGTCATGTCATTTCGTATGGTTCGTCATGAATTACCTTATTTCGCACGGTTCGTCACGAATCATGTTATTTCGTACGCTCAGTCATGAGTCAAGTTATTTCGTAAGGTCAGTCATTAGTCATGTCATTTCGTACGGTTCGTCATGAATTACCTTATTTCGCACGGTTCGTCACGAATCATGTTATTTCGTACGGTCAGTCATGAGTCAAGTTATTTCGTAAGGTCAGTCATTAGTCATGTCATTTCGTACGGTTCGTCATGAATTATCTTATTTCGCACGGTTCGTAATGAATCATGTTATTTTGTACGGTCAGTCATGAGTCAAGTTATTTCGCAAGGTCAGTCATTAGTCATGTCATTTCGTATGGTTCGTCATGAATTATCTTATTTCGCACGGTTCGTAATGAATCATGTTATTTTGTACGGTCAGTCATGAGTCAAGTTATTTCGTAAGGTCAGTCATTAGTCATGTCATTTCGTATGGTTCGTCATGAATTATCTTATTTCGCACGGTTCGTAATGAATCATGTTATTTTGTACGCTCAGTCATGAGTCAAGTTATTTCGTAAGGTCAGTCATTAGTCATGTCATTTCGTACGGTTCGTCATGAATTACATTATTTCGTACTGTCAACTATGAAACAGGTTATTTCGTTCGGATCTGTTTCCCTTCAATCCCGCGAGCTGGGTTTTTACGGAGCAATAACTATACACACTCTTCCTTTACAATGTGTTTTTACTTATATTAAAAGAAGATATTTAATATATTTCCTAATTTTAAATCGATCTATTTAATGGCAGGATCATATTTATTGTAGACAAATATAGTTTTTTGTGCAAACAAGCAGCGGATGAGAAAGAAACTACTTGAATATTTAATGTGAAAATTTAATAGCATAAATCGATAAGTTCTGCTATTAGTCTGTTCTTTGTCCTACAACAATAAATCTGATTTATCACATTTTCTTTTCAGTTTCACTTTGGTTTTTGTTTTGATTTCTATACCCAAACTTCCCGTTTATTTTGAAGGGAAGTAAGCGGGGACTATTATTATTATTATTAAATATTACAGATTATATTATAAATTTGTTCAGACACGATTACAGAAAATTCTCTTTAAATCCAGCTTTGAGGTCTGAAATCTAGCAACATTCGCTTAGTAGATAAATACTCAAAACTAGGTTGTAGCCTTCAGTGTGAAGAACCTAGGTTAAAAAAGACAAGCCGTAAATGGCATTTAACTCAATAGGATCTTCACCCACTTATACTCAATCAGTGGTAAAGCAATATTTTTTTAGAAAGATAAGGTCATGCAGCGTTGGTGATCACCTTCCAAAGCCAGTTTATTGAGTTAAATATATAAATTTTTAATATCATATTTTTTCAGAAAATATCAATTTGTAATTGCTAATGTCGAATGTTCGAAGATTTTAGATAAATACAAATTGTATAGTCTTATAGTCAACTAGAGCTCAGTTAGTGAAAAAATTCATCAAAGGTGAGTATTAAAAAAGTGTACTCATAATCTCACTAACACTAATTTATTAACACAGACTAGTTTCGGCGACGATGGCGCTTTCATCAGGGATTGGATAACACTCGCTGATTGTACAACAATATATTATTGCAAATCCTTCCATTGAAGACCTTAAAAGACGATACTCCGAGTGACCAAGCTTAATGTATATCTTTATTAGTATTGTAAAGTAGAATTCCTTCTAAAGGCGTTTGCTCTGCTTGGTCTGGGTATAGTGTAAACAATAACGTCTCTTTGTTTAACCAAACAAAGCTCTCTCTAGCATATCTTCCTCCATCAGGCGATGTTACCTTAATAGTTTTGTAAAAGTTAAACAAAGATTTAAAACCCAATGCTTTTTATAATGAGCACAGTCTAAACGGCACCATCTTAGTCGTAATTATAACAATAAGGCTTACTACAGCTTTATAAAAAGGAAATAGAGAGATAACGTAAATTTTATTAGGATTGATTTCGATTAAATAAAGTAAACCCTTCTGATATTATATATATTTGAGTACATTCTGGCTTTTCTAACTTAACAATATTTCTCTTTATTGACGCGTTTCGGAATGACTCCATTTTTAAAACTTAAATATTTCTCTTTAAGTACATGTTTCTCTTTAGGTTTTGAAAATGGAGTCACTCTGAAACGCGTCAATAAAAAAAAAAATATTGTTTAAAAAAACTCGGTTGATACGTGAGTCAAGAAGCCTTGACTTATAAAAAATTCGGCTACGTTTCAACGACTAAATTGTCGTCCTCATTTATGCCTGATCTCCTCCTTTGTACTATTTTCAAAGCTATTAGAACCAGAAGACAACTTCCCTTCTACATTTTTAATAAGTTCAATAGGGAACGTTTGTCTAACTGTTTAATAAGTTCTGCAATTGAACTTATTTAAAAATGAACTTATTAAACCAGGGAAGTTGTCTTCTGGTTCTAATAGCTTGGAAAATAGTACAAAGGAGGAGATCAGGCCTGAATGAAGACGACAATTTAGTCGTCGAATTTTTAAGAAATCAAGGTTTGTTAACTCACGTATCAACCGAGTTTTTATTCAACAAATAATTTTGTGAGTGTCCTTCATCATAAAGGAAAATATTGTAATGTTAGAAGAAGCAGAAAAATGTACTGTAATATTTACAAATATTCCGAACAGAAGTGAAGATGAGTATATTAGGAAATTGTTTTTAAGACCTTACTATCTCTTTTTCTGAAAATGTATTTATTTAGCGTTAAAATAGCGTAAAACTATCCTCTAATATACAGAAATATTCCCAACAGAAATAAAAATGAGTTAATTAAGAATTTCCTTCTGATTTTTATTGAATTGAAAAGTTTTTTTATAATTATAGGCCTATTGTGTGTTTAGTGTTTTTTTAACTCAGTCTATTTACAATGAAAATATGGGAAAGAACCCCCAATACCACAAAAAAGAAATCAAAAATAACAAATAAAACAAGTTACATAAGATTAAACCCTTATGTACATTTCGATGACCATGTAATCATCATCAGAGGGTCTTATTACAAAATTACAATCCAGCAAACAAGATGTTACAAACTAGAGTGATGACTAAAGATCTAGACTCTAGACTAGAGGTCACTCTAGTTTGTAACATCTTGTTTACTAGATTGTAATTTTGTAATAAGACCCTCTGATGATGATTACATGGTCATCGAAATGTACATACGGGTTTAATCTTAAGTAACTTGTTTTATTTGTTATTTTTGATTTCTTTTTTGTGGTATTGGGGGTTCTTTCCCATATTTTCATTGTAATATATTGCACCACTGTGCTCTTGATATTGTGTATCAGTTTATTTAGTTATCATAAATTAGTATTATAGTCCTACTCATAAAAATGTAATAGGTGGTAATAAACGTTTACTTTATAATATAAATAGTGTTTATGTTAGGCTAACTACGCTGTAAAACTAATATATTGTTTTGTACAACTTCGGTTTGCGCAGTGGGACAACATTGCAAGTAGGGCATGAATATTTTCAACAGGACAAACATTCGGAAAAGTAGCAACAAGTAGGGTAACAAGTACGTTTGTCTGTCACCGCTACGGTTATATGCGTATAAGTGGAAAATAAAATAAGAAGACGGCAATAGTGATAGAAAGAAGGCTAACTTTCCGTTCGACGTCCGAGATATGGACGTAATCTAGTTCAAACCAAAGAGTTAGACCAAGAAAAAGAACAAAGTTTACCCCTTTTCTCTTTCTCCCTCAAGTATATTTAACAGATAACTGATAAAATAAAAAGAAGCAAGTCAGAGGAGGAAAAGGGGTGGGTGGGTGGTGGGTAGAATGTTTGCAGATGGGCGCAGGACGGGCGGAGTGGGGGAAAAGCAGAACTGTGGCAACGCCGCCAAAGCTCCGTCCGACGACAAATCAATGAAAACAACCCTGATAGTCACCCTCTCTCTCATTCTTACACTATTATTTCACTTCCTTATGCATTCTTTCTCTCTTTCATTTTCTCTTCTCTCGTTCCACGGTTTGATTAAGAGTGTTGTAATAAAGTCCGCGAGACAGATTAGCGAAGTCAAGGAACAGATCGAATTAATTTACATTCTTTGTTATCTTCGCGGTTTAATTTGTTTAGGGCAAAGGAAGAATTTGAGTAACAAATCATAATGCGTACAAGAAGTTTAAATTTGTTGATAATCTTCATATTTTGAAATTATACTGAGCTTCAAAGGCCTACATGGTTTACAATACAATATCTGTAAATGGCAAGTTATGTAAGAACCTTTTGCCCTTTGTGCCACTGTCTTTAACCCTGTGCAAAATATTGTATTAAAATAAAGTACAAACTGTTATATATATATATATATATATATATATATATATATATATATATGTGTTTGTTCAAAAAATTATACATTATATAAATGAGGCTTTACACACATAACAAAGCACTGCTTTTGTTACTAAAACACCCTTAGTGTATGTCACAAGATAAATAAAATTATTTGCTGGGAGCAAATCTGTATTTCATCAGATTAAATTCAGTGGTATGTTATTACAATTTCTGAAGCTTACAAGCAAACTCACTAACTACTTATTTAGTTGAACTTTAATAGCACTTCAATTTACTAAGTTCAACAACATCAATCAATCTACAACATTGAAGTGCATAAATAATTACGTGTACTATAATATAAATTGATGTTCTGGCCTTTATTTCATCGGTGAAACAACAGAAAAAGAACTCTTTACTAAGAACTAGACTAAGAAGTCTAATATGAACTTAACCAACAACATAAAAGTAATTGAATATATCACTAGGCTAGAGGTTACAGTATAACGGCTTGTGTTAGAAATTTAGTTAATAGTCCGTTACCTGAATCTACTTTGTTGGCTTTGTAAATTTATTTTTGAAATTAAATTTGAATAATTAGCTAAATAGGATCAGCCTTAAGTAAATTTGAATGAGATTGGTCGACCCTCAGTATATTCCCACCTTGGTTGGTCTGTCGTTCCTTAGGAAACCTGTAGCTCCAACTACTTCCAGATCCCACCAGCATCAGACTCTGGCGCCATTGACTCCCAGATCTTGACCCACTCCTCTATTATCCCTTTACCATCCTCGGCTTCCAGCACTCCTCCACTTCCGATATTCAGAGTTAGACTGCCCACTCCGGTTCGCCTAATCCTCGAAGATTCATCGTTTCTCGTGGCTTCCCTTTCTTCCTGTTTTGTCCACCAATATTTTCGTTTCCTTTTCAGTCAATCTTGGCCTGTCTTCCTTCGGTTCTCTTGACCAATCAAAAATCTTTTTATGGTTTTCCACGGAGCTGTTTTTTAGAATTTACGTCCTCCTCAAAAACACCTTAAAAACTGCGCGTGCTTGTAGGTTTTGACCTCTTAACGGTCTGCAAGAACTACTTTTGGAGTTTTCACTTAAAAATGTTTAGGAATTTTAATGCTTGGTTTCAAAATCAGTTTTCCACTAACCGCTCAGAGATCGCTAACCTGCAGATTTACAACAGTTCCTTTCTTACACTGGACTGCCTCAACAAGCGGGTTTACACAATGTTTATTCCTTACTAGCTATGCACATATATTTCAATATTGGTTTCCTTTATAAAGTATATTTATATGTGTCCATAGCTTTATAAATAAATAAATATATATATCACTTTCACTATATGTACTTAACGAAGAATCTTACTTGGTATTTATGCAAGTTATATTTCAAAGGTTGATAGGATCTTCATTATCGAGCATCACTGACCGTGAGTTGTAGTAGACCGGTCAGTGATGCTCGATAATGGAGATACTATCAATCTTTGAAAGTTAACTCGCACATGTACCAAGTAAGATTCTATTAAGTGAATACAAAAACACATAGTTGTAAAGTTAAAAAATATATATATAATAAATAATAATAAAATAAACCTTATATATATATAATATAATGAATTTTCATTCCTGATGATAAGCTTTGGATATAAATTAATAAATATTCTTGTATTTGAATAACCTATGTTGTTTTAATATATATATATATATATATATATATATATATATATATAGAGAGAGAGAGAGAGAGAGAGAGAGAGAGAGGGAGAGAAAGAGAGAGACCTTCACACACACACACACACACACACACACACACACACACACACACACACACAAATATCCAAATAAATATACAATTTTTGGCTAAACAAGTTTTTAAATACACCATTGCAGTGTAATTATGGTCAATTATCTTCTGCTATATTTTTGCTGCTTTATTTTGGGTTAATAAAAATTTTATAATATAATGTGAAAATAGTTTATTTTTAGACTAATAAAATCATCAAAATTTTTTAGTACCTCAAGGCAATTTGATATTACCCTTACATACCACCAATATCATATATGTTTTTATATCACCTATGATTTGTATATTGTTTTTTTGTGGCGAAAAACCAATGAGGTTTTTATTGACCTATCCAAAACGTAACCCATGAAAATTAGACAGTATTAAATTCAATCGTCCTTAAAGTGTTCGTTACAAATTGCATTAATTAAATACAAAACAAGTCTAAAAACTGCAGCTTCTAAGTAAAGCCACATGTGTCTGATTCTAAAGCGCGCACGTGTCGTCTTGTTTCACTTGGATTGGTCGATTCACAGGCAGTGTTTATCCGCAAAGAAACAACCATAAGAGTCCCAAAGAATCGGTTAAAGTGTTGCTAATGTTTAGTTAAACGCGAGATTTACATCTAGCTCATAAATAAGGAGGATGGCTCATGTAAACCGACAGACCCACCACAGCTAGACAGGTCTTTTTACTGACAACCTTCTGTTTAATTTATGACCCGTGAAAACTATTTCAATGAGAGATACATAGCTTTTAAAATATCGTAGGTGTAAAGTTCAGTTGCCATGTGAAAACAGACTTTATTCATCTTCATAGTCTGTACGCTGAAAGTTATTTGTTACGTTTAGGAAACAATTTAATACTAAACTCTAATATAAACTCAACATATAACAAAGGCGGCTTCTGTATGTATTGTTAGGTTGTAGATCAAGCTGACACAATCTTTACAGGATATGTCGTGATATGTGTTTTGATATTATATTGACACTTGGTTTACAGGATATGTCTTGATGTTATACTGACACATTGTTTACAGGATATGTTTTGATATTATATTGACACTTGGTCTACAGGATATGTTTTCATATTATACTGACACATTGTTTACAGGATATATTTGGTTTTATATTGACACTTTGTTTACATAATATGTTTTGATAATATTCTGACACATTGTTTATAAGATATGTTTTGATATATTATTTTACAATTTGTTTACAGGATATGTATTGATATTTTATTGACAATTTGTTTACAGGATTTGTCAACATGTTATACTGACGTATTGTTTACAGGATATGTTTGGAATTATATTGACACTTTGTTTACAGGATATGTTTATTATATTGACACTTTGTTTACAGGATATGTTTTGATTTTATATTGACACTTTGTTTACAAGATATATCATGATGTTATACTGACACATTGTTTAAAGGATATTTTTTGATATTATATTGACACATTGTTTATAGGATATGTATGGTATTATATTGACACTTTGTTTACAGCATATGTCTTGATGTTTTACTGACACATTGTATATAGGATATGTTTGGTAATATATTGACACTTTGTTTACAGGATATGTCTTGATGTTATACTGACACATTGTTTATAGGATATGTCTTGATGTTATACTGACACATTGCTTACAGG
The DNA here is from genome assembly GCA_036971475.1 of Prosapia bicincta. Taxonomy (NCBI): domain Eukaryota; kingdom Metazoa; phylum Arthropoda; class Insecta; order Hemiptera; family Cercopidae; genus Prosapia; species Prosapia bicincta. Next base: position 123,527,234 of record JBAIZL010000001.1, on the reverse strand, counting down.
ATATGTTTGGTAATATATTGACACTTTGTTTACAGGATATGTCTTGATGTTATACTGACACATTGCTTACAGGATATGTTTGGTAATATATTGACACTTTGTTTACAGGATATGTTTGGTAATATATTGACACTTTGTTTACAGGATATGTCTTGATGTTATACTGACACATTGCGTACAGGATATGTTTGGTATTATATTGACACTTTGTTTACAGGATATGTTTGGTAATATATTGACACTCGGTTATAGGATATATTTTGATATACTTGGAAGTAAAAATTATTATTACGGTAAAATCCCCCAAAATATATTAATGTGGAAATGTTCTTGTTATTTAACTTTCCTAAAAGAGAGTTCTTGATTTTATAAAAACACTAAAATTTAAATTAAAATATTCTTAACAATAATAATGTCGGAAATAACTTGACATTTCTAAACAAGTAATTATCTGTAATATACCTTAATAACTGAACCTGAAATTATGTCATCAGTGTTTATTATTTGAGTTTAAGCATGAAATCTGAAGTTTTAATCTCAAATAGCGGAATTTTCCAAACAAGTAACATATTTAATCAAGCCTAGTAGTTCTTAAGTTGGCGAGTAGAAAACCAGCTATAAAAATGATTTCTCTTTTGAGGTAGTAAGGGATAAACAATAGGACAATTGACAGGTCAGGGTCTGTTCTCCAGGTGGTGAAAGCAGGATCAGCTGTTACGTAACGAATATCTTGACTTACAAAATTGTGTTCATTCAAGACGTTTTTATGTAGTTATGTACAGGTATAAATTTGCGTCACGATTTTATGGACTTATTTTTAATTCGCTATTTAAATCTTCCTAATAGATTGATGAATACGTCACTAAAGTATTTAGTGAGCTCATGGAAAGCAAATAAGAAATTCACTAAGTTTATTGCGATATTCCGTTTCTCTCCATTTGACATTATTCATTGACCAATGAAATTTTTTTTTTATTGAACACCCAAACAATATTGACTTACGAGTCTGGTTTAGGGAGAAGATGGACGGTAATTTTGGAGAATGGTGGTCGATGACTTGTGAAACTTGTGGGCCTTGTTTGACTTCAGAAGGAGGGCAGAAGAAAGGCGTGACGTGGAGCGGCAAAAGAAATGATGACACCGAGAGCTTCGTTAATGCTAATGGACATAGGGTAGTGGAACCGTATTGCCATAAAGTTAGTAAAGAGGAATAAAGATTCCGAGTCCGAATTACCTACACATACGTTCAAAGACAGATGACTTTGACAAGGTCAGATAATGTAAACTGTGCAGCAAGGGTTGTTACAGCCGGGACCATACGTGGACCAAATTATTCAGACTCAGTAATGAAGCGGTCTATTTTGAAACAAATACTGTTGTTAGTCAGAAAAAGGGCTTACCTTATTATTAATTGGAAAAATTTCTTCGATCAATTTATGATCTACTTTAAAGTTAAAACGTACGTATGAAATTATAGCACAAAATTCATAATATAAACGAACTAAATATTACAGAAACCTTTCTTATTTACGCTATTAAACACTAAAATAAGATAAAAAACAAATCAAAGTTTGTCAAAGGAGATCTAATTTAATGTCATTAAGAAAAAACCAGTATTTGTAAAACCAATTATTTAAGTAAAAATCTATTTAGCCTAATTTTAAATACATTTGTTACATGTAATGCAAGATAATAGTGTTTTTTCAGTGTTTAGTATCGTACCTAATTTTTATTTTCATGTGTGTTTGTGTTTGTGTGTGTGCGCGCGCGCGCGCGCGCGCGTGTGTGTGTGTGTGTGTGTGTGTGTAAGTGTGTTTGAGTAGTAGTATATTTTTCCATAAAAAATTTATGACCCGAAAACTTTAATTTTTACGTCTATATCACCTAAATTATGTGTAATCTCCTCACGATATAAAGTAAGAATTTTGATACTTTTGTTTTTAAATTATTTAACTTATTATTAAAAGTTGTTTCCAATACAATTAATATACATTTATATGGACCTTAATAATTATTTACGCCGAAGTAAAAGTTGGAAAATACAATTTATTATTATATTTTTTTTTTTGAAAAACGAATCATTTAACAGGTTTGTAAATGATATATTACTTTTTGTTTGTATATAAATCGATTACTCTAAACAATAACAAATATTCAGTTAATTTAGTTCCAGTAAAAACCATCAATTGAGGGTTTTCTTATGGATTATATTTTATGAGTTTTTTAAAAAATTTGTCAACCGTAAATACTTGGTGGCCCTAATCTAATTAATAAGATTTTATCAATTATCAAAGTTAATCGGTTTTTATTCATTTGACTTTGAAAACTTCAAACATATTATTGACATTTAGTAGAAACAATATTTCAAAAAATTAAATTTTGTTAATTAAAGAATTCAATGTTTTAGTGAAATGAATAATTTCTTACTGATTATTAAAATCTGTTAAAAATAAATGGGTTTCCTTCAAGGGTAACGAATCCAGTAATTAATACTTTGAGGATTTGACTTGGACACTGGCCTGGCAATATTATGTAGTATTGTAGGTCGACTGAGGCTTCACTATAATTGAATTTCAACATATCATATTTTATTAATAAAAACATTGAAAATCGATTTTTCCAATTTTGAAACCTAAAGCACCTTTGCGGAACTTCAGTTCTACAATTCCTACTTTCCAGCTCTTACTCAAACAAAGCTTATTTTTACAAAGTATATAATTTTACTTCTTTCACTAAAAGTAGAAATTTTGCCCAACTCCCCAATCATGTAACCCTAATTATTTAAAAACAGTGTATTTCAATTTTTCTCCCTCGGAACCTGTGTAATTACTACATCATACTCTATTAATAGCTATCACCTTTATTTACTTTAAATATTTTGTTGTTAATAAAAGATTATAATTTATTAAACCTAAAGAAGATTCATTAGAGTTATTTGATTGCAATAAGACTAGAAAGAACAAACAGAAAATACAAAGAAACATAACAAACTTTCGAAAACATTTAATATGATTTCGAAATTAATATATTTATTCATTTCTTGATCAGAAATAAAACAACTATTTAAATCCAAACTTAAAGAAACTTTAATTAGTTTGCAAATATGACTACAATCGTCCACCTTTTCCTGTGTACAGTCAAGGTTCTTGTCAATAAGAATGAGTTAAACAACCACATATAGACTGTTTATGTAAAACAATTTAGTATGTATGTTAATAGAACTTACAAGTTATTAGGGAACCGTTGGTAAAACTTTGATTTAATACTGGATTTAATAATTAAAAATACAAGGTAATTATTCCACACAACCCATTATTAATATCAAGACAAAATAGATCACGCTGAAAGTTCAGAGGGTGACAATTTACTGCTTACTTTACGGTGTAGGTGGGGTGTAAGGGGAGGAGAAGAAAGTAGGGGCTGACATTTTAAGGAAAGAAAGGTTATTTACGTTACAGCATTTTCACATAAAATTGGAAATTGTAGGCAGATAATAAACAGTGATAACTGCTGAAAGCGCCACCAGGAGTTATTGCTGCAACATTTTCACTGGAAACACAGATGGCGAATAAACCTGTTCTTAGAATTGCAAAATTTTCGTCGTACTTTAATGATGCTTATATTATTTGTTTTTAATATTATTTTTAATTAAAATAGCCAGCATACACTTCCTTTAAATCCTCAGCCTCAAAATAATTGTTTTTCTTTTAGATAATAAAACAGTAATATTATAATTTAAATTCCCGTAAACAATTAATGAATAACAATTTTTGCGTGGTAAGACTGTATTTTGAAACAGTTAAAAGTTTAATAATAAAAATAAATTATAGGATAAAGTTGTTACAGATAATAATACATTGTAATGACATTAGAAGATTATTGGGTATTTCCTAAAAATCTCTTTATGATATGTGTACAACGTAAGAAATTTGACGAGGATAAAGTAAGGTGAAAAGCCACGTTTAGAGAAAAGAGGCTTCTAATAAATATTTGTAAAACTAAAATTGTACTTAGATTCTAAAATTTAACAAATAATCTTCTTAGTTTTGGATGCACGAAACTGTACCATTTATATCTAAATACGGTAGACAGGAGTAAAACGTAGAGATATCTGATGTCTATCAATGGAAGTACACTCACTTGATATGAATACATAGCACAATCATTTAAAAAAACGTTGGCCAGATTAGAACCCTGCCTGAAAAACAGAATCGTCTACGAAATCTTTATTATACCCAAAGAGGCCAATTATAGATATAAAAACCAAAAAGCATAGGGTTTAATGTAACTGTAGTTGAGCATTATGGGATCTCACTGAAACGTTAATCAGGAAGCACAGGGTCCAATAAAACTGTAGTTGAGCAGTATGGGATCTCACTGAATCTTTAATCAGGAAGCACAGGCTCCAATAAAACTGTAGTTGGGCAGTAAGAGATCTCACTGAATCTTTAATCAGGAACCACAGCGTCCAATAAAACTGTAGTTGGGCAGTAAGAGATCTCACTGAAAATTTAATAAGGAAGCACAGGGTCCAATAACACTGTAGTTGAGCAGTATGGGATCTCACTGAAACTTTAATAAGGAAGCACAGGCTCCAATAAAACTGTAGTTGGGCAGTAAGAGATCTCACTGAAAATTTAATCAGGAAGCACAGGCTCCAATAAAACTGTAGTTGGGCATCATGGGACCTCACTGAATCTTTAATCAGGAAGCACAGGCTCCAATAAAACTGTAGTTTGGCATTATAGGATCTCACTGAAACTTTAATCAGGAAGCACATGGTCCAATAAAATTGAAGTTGAGCAGTATGGGATCTCGCTGAAACTTTATTCAGGAAGAACAGGATCCAATAAAACGGTAGTCGAGCACTATGGGATCTCACTGAATCTTTAATCAGGAAGCACAGAGTCCAATAAAACTGTAGTTGAGCATAATGGAATCTCACTGAAACGTTTCTCAGGAAGCACAGGATCCAATAAAACTGTAGTTGAGCATTATGAAATGTCGCTGAAACTTTATTCAGCAAGCAAAGGGGCCAATATAACCATAGTTTGGCATCATGGGTTCTCATTGCAACTTTATTCAGAAAGCAAAGCATTCAATTAAAAAGATAGTTAAAGAGTATGGGATTTCAATGGACTTTAATCAGGATACCTAAAGTCCAGATAATTAGACAGTCTTCGTGGGATATCATTTAAACATTAGTCAGGTGGTAGTGTATACGTTTCCATAGTATTAAGTACGACTCTATTCTGGCAACATGGTACCTCAGTGGAATCCAAGTCAGGTAGTACACATTTCTCATGCTATTCTCGTAGAAATAAACTGATATTAAGAAAATGGAAAATATGGCTACCCAAAGTATAACAAATACCTTTTCCTAAAAGAAAATGTTCATATTCTGTCTATTACTGCAGAAGAAAAGAAATTATTACATACTTTGCTAGTGGTCACAGATTATATTTACTGCTATCAGAAAATCTGTGAGCATAAAAGGTAAAGGAGGTATAGTCATGTTGCAAAACTCAGAACGATTCGATGAAAAATGGTTAGTCTTTTTCGTAAATTATTGTGATCGTTTTAATTGAAAGGGGGGGATATTAAATACTGTCACTTCTGCTCCTATCTTCTTTTCTACACAATATTAATAGAAACTGTATTTTGCGTTTTTAATTTGTAAAATATTACATTAAATTTTATACCTCGTTTTAATGTAACACACTATACCAACATAAGTTTTAAATATCTAATGTAGGTCTAGTGAAATCCTGAGGCCTGTGCGAGCGAGTTTGTATTGCAGTGTTCTATGTCTTTCGACATCGAAAAATTAAAAATGCCTCAAGCTCCTTCTCTCCTGTTCTGCTGAGATAGAAACCATCTTTTGTTCTTTTCACAGCATGTTATTCTTGGCTTTTAAACTGAGAGGAATCGAAATAATTAAGTACTGAGAGAAAAATCATTCTTGACAGAGTTTAATTAGACATTTAAAGTGTCATAGATTAACTTATACTAGAAACATTAAAGTATTTTTAAGTAGAGTAAAATTATTTAGTTACTATTAGTTTAAAGAATAGTGCAGTCAATAATTGTAAAAGCAACGCAGTGCAGTCAACGTAAGAGAAGCCTATTGACAACAGAAATAATACTCTTCAATTTTTCATGTATTACATTAATTACTTTCTCAAAACAGACAGACCCGTACATTATCAAAAACCAACAAATTATATAAATATTTTTTAAAAACCTATTCCTACTTAATCAATAAAGGAAAATTGTATTTAACTTATTTTTATTTTTTAACTAAAATTAGGCCTAATATAAATATGTATATATACATGTCAAATTAATAATATTATTTTTGTTTATTACTGTACTATTTATACGCTTTTTTGTCGTCGCTTGAACTGTGTTGTAGTTTCTTTTCGCTTTCCTTTAGCAATGTCCTTTCGTGAAGCACTAATCCTAGAGCATTATTCATGTTACTGTATGGTAACCATAGCAACAATTAACGTTGTACAATGAAGGTTTCGACGACAACCAGATGGTGGCATAGTAAAAATTCATAAGAGCTAGACTACGAAGGTAAAGGATACTCAGTTCGAATCCGATCTAAACCCCTAAATTTTTATTATTTAATTATTGAAAAAATATCTGAAAAAAACTTTATTAACATCAATTCTCATCTACTATAAGTTGAAAAAATTATTTTAAACTTGATTGGATGAATAAAAAAGTATTTTATTATTGAAAATGTGTACACGATATATATATATATATATATATATATATATATATATATATATATATATATATATATATATATATACTGTATCAGCAGAGTGTGATGGAAGGAATTGAAATAATTGCAGTTCAACTACTCTTGTTGGAGATTTCAAACACGTTCTAAAGTTAAAATTTATAACTGGGAACTATGATCCTGAATAATCTCTCATTTAGGCAAATATCGGCCTAGTACGAAGCTCAAAATGTCGAATATCTGGTGAAGTCAATGGTTGCAAACCAAACCTTATTGAGCAAGGCACGTCCAAAGTTGGCAGACCCCGTGAGCCGTAGCAATCGATACACATCAGCTTGTTTGCATTGTATAGTGTTTATCAACAAAGTGCACGGACTCACTTTGAAAAGAAATCTTCTGTAAATCTATAAATATATATCACTTTAAAATTATGAACAAGGTAAATATTTATATAAATTATTATTAGCCGTCAAAGGATATAATTTTACTGTAGTATTTTTAATATTTTAAGTTTTCCATTAAATACATGATTGAAAATTCTAAACATCAAAAGTTATTTATTGAACAAAATTATGAAGTCATTCTGACACACCGTATCTATATGCCGACCCCTATGATAAAACATTCATATGTATTACAAAAATTAAACAAAAATGTGGGGTGGGAAACGCCGAAGAAGATATCGTGTATATAGACCTTGCTTAATGATAATGAAATAGTTTTATTATTCATGTTTATTCAAGCACCCGAGATAACTACTGATAAATGACATGCCGGTTGAATATTGAATCGAAAGTTTATTTATTTATTTCGAGGTTTCGTAACTAATTTGTTACCCTTATCAAGCCTGTAGTGTTATGAAACACAAAATCTTTACATTTAATGTTTAAGTGAGTAATGGGAGGAGGGGAAAACATCAAACCCCTACACTTTACCAAGAACTTCCTTTGAGCTATAGCTCTGTTAACTAGTCTTTCCGCACAAGGAAAAATATCCACACACATCTAGCTCAAAGAAAGTTCTTGGTAAAGCGTAGGTGGTTTGATG
>JBAIZL010000001.1:123271930-123514430 GCA_036971475.1 Prosapia bicincta | reverse complement strand
ATATATATATATATATATATATATATATATATATATATATATATATATATATAAATATATATATATATATATAAATATATATATATATATACATATATATATATATATATATATATATATATATATATATATATATATATATATATATATATATTAAATGCAAGAGAAGACAAAAATACAAGAAAATCTATCGAATCATACAATTAAACAATATTAGTGTTCAACAATACCAAAATAATCAGCAGAATCTGATGATGTTGGTTCTGTTTGCCAACGAAAAGCTTAGAATTGTATGGTTCGATGGATTATTCTTGTATTTTTGTCTTTTATTCATTAATTCTCAGGAATACATGTTTCTTTGGATATATATATATATAGGTGATGACATTTGGACAAATGTTTATAAAAAGGTTATTAAATCTAAATGTATACTCTTACAGCTGTAGAACTACATGATTATTGAATTCGGATCAACAAATTAGTTATATCGTCAGAATAATACACCAATAAATGTCGACAATTTTAATTCTTTTTAAAAATCTTATTTCTTATCCTTTATTTTCCTGATAATTTTTGTTTGAATTAAGTTTGAAAGTTTGAGTAGCACATTTCTAGCAGAAAGTTAATATCGCTTCTTAGATTTGATAATTATTCCGTTTTTTGTATTAAATTTTATGTCGGATAGGCAAAAAGGAATAACAAAAGGGATCCGTCATTGCACAAAATACATTTATAAACCAAAATATTTCTACAAATTCCATTATGCGAGATCATAATTTTTTAAATATAAATTATATGAAAATAACTATAAAAATAGATAGTGGCGTATACATGTACATACAATAAGGATTAGAAGTAAATGAACTTAAAACTCATGATAGTCCTATTATTGAAAAAGTTTATATGATGTAAACATAACACACATTATTTGTCAAATAATTTTAGTTAATACGTTTTTACTGATGTTTCAGATAATACTAAACGGCAAAAATGTTAAAACAATCGTTTTTTTCAATAATAAAGGGTTTTTTTTCAATTCCTTTTAATAGTACACACTTACCATATATATATATATATATATATATATATATATATATATATATATATAAATATATATATATATATATAAATATATATATATATATACATATATATATATATATATATATATATATATATATATATATATATATATATATTAAATGCAAGAGAAGACAAAAATACAAGAAAATCTATCGAATCATACAATTAAACAATATTAGTGTTCAACAATACCAAAATAATCAGCAGAATCTGATGATGTTGGTTCTGTTTGCCAACGAAAAGCTTAGAATTGTATGGTTCGATGGATTATTCTTGTATTTTTGTCTTTTATTCATTAATTCTCAGGAATACATGTTTCTTTGGATATATATATATATAGGTGATGACATTTGGACAAATGTTTATAAAAAGGTTATTAAATCTAAATGTATACTCTTACAGCTGTAGAACTACATGATTATTGAATTCGGATCAACAAATTAGTTATATCGTCAGAATAATACACCAATAAATGTCGACAATTTTAATTCTTTTTAAAAATCTTATTTCTTATCCTTTATTTTCCTGATAATTTTTGTTTGAATTAAGTTTGAAAGTTTGAGTAGCACATTTCTAGCAGAAAGTTAATATCGCTTCTTAGATTTGATAATTATTCCGTTTTTTGTATTAAATTTTATGTCGGATAGGCAAAAAGGAATAACAAAAGGGATCCGTCATTGCACAAAATACATTTATAAACCAAAATATTTCTACAAATTCCATTATGCGAGATCATAATTTTTTAAATATAAATTATATGAAAATAACTATAAAAATAGATAGTGGCGTATACATGTACATACAATAAGGATTAGAAGTAAATGAACTTAAAACTCATGATAGTCCTATTATTGAAAAAGTTTATATGATGTAAACATAACACACATTATTTGTCAAATAATTTTAGTTAATACGTTTTTACTGATGTTTCAGATAATACTAAACGGCAAAAATGTTAAAACAATCGTTTTTTTCAATAATAAAGGGTTTTTTTTCAATTCCTTTTAATAGTACACACTTACCATATATATATATATATATATATATATATATATATATATATATATATAAATATATATATATATATATAAATATATATATATATATATACATATATATATATATATATATATATATATATATATATATATATATATATATATATATATATATATATATTAAATGCAAGAGAAGACAAAAATACAAGAAAATCTATCGAATCATACAATTAAACAATATTAGTGTTCAACAATACAAAAATAATCAGCAGAATCTGATGATGTTGGTTCTGTTTGCCAACGAAAAGCTTAGAATTGTATGGTTCGATGGATTATTCTTGTATTTTTGTCTTTTATTCATTAATTCTCAGGAATACATGTTTCTTTGGATATATATATATATATATATATATATATATATATATATATATGTGTGTGTGTGTGTGTGTGTGTGTGTGTGTGTGTGTGTGTGTGTGTGTGTATTTGTATATATTTTATCTTGTTCAAAATTTAATCGTTAATAAAATACTTTTTATTCATCCACTCAAGTACAAACACATTTTTTTAATGACTTTTGGAGTTAATAGAGTTTTTCAATTATTAATTCATTAATTAGATTTAATAAAATAAACTTGGTACAAAAAATATCTATATTGCATAACTTGCCCCTTTTGTTAATTTTAATTTACAAAAGGGGCAATGTATGCAATATAGTTATTTCTTCCATTTGCCTTAAAATAAGTGATAATATATGATTTAATAAAAAAGCTGATTTTAGTTAGAGGTCATGTGATGGAGCAGCTGTTTTAACATATACGGTATGTTACTTTATTTATTAATGTATTTATTATTGTTATTTAATAATGTTATTTATTAATGTTATTTATGTTATTAATTTTAATTATTTAGTAAAAGTAACAAAAATATTTTTTTTTGTTAAGCTAAGTAGGAATTGACTTTCAAAAAAGTAATTTATATTATTTTTTTACTCAGAAAAGATGTGCATTTCTTCAGTATATCTTGACACTATTTGTTTTCTTTTTGAAAATCATATATTTCCCTCCAACAGTGCAATTTTATGTTAAAATATAAACTGTTTTAAATGTTTTTGTTTCGCTTAAAATTAATATTTAGTGAGGCAAATTTAGCGTTTACTTGAAATAAGTTTTTTTTTAAAAAAAAACACTGTAGTGATATGTAACACTAGTTTTTAACTAGACGGAAAGTTTTCTAATATATGTTTCTTATTAATATGGGAAAACTTAAATTTTTAAGAAATCCTGTTTGAAATATCTTAAATTTAATTAGAAGCCTAGATTACATGAAAAAAAAACCAATAAATACCTATTTTTAATACTACAAAATTATAAGTAGAAAAATTTACAATAAAGAACAACTGAAATTGCTTATATAAATAAAGGATTATTCAATGTATCATAATGAGATCTGATAATTGTTTGCTAACAGCTGATTTCTTGCAGAAAGCTAAATTGTTTCAGGTTATTAACCTTAATTTGAATGCATGACTTAAGTGTTTCCGGTTCTGTGTCGACTAATAACAATATCTGTGACAAGGGTCACCGTCGTGGTTAGTATGGATACGTCGTGGAGGGAGACACGGTCAATACAACAGTACTGCTTAGCTACCTCTTCCTGCAGACATAGACTCCTGATCGTTAACGCGATGCTTTCCTCTCACTCTTATCCTCGTATTACCAACGTCAACAATTAAATAATTTCTTCATTTATTTGTTATTAATATTATAGTATTTACATTACTTTTATTGTTTAATTGATGTTGTTAAATATCTTTCTACGTGTGTCTTTGTCTACAAAAAACTTTGTCTCTTTAGAATTTGTGTATTTCAACATCGTGGATTATTTTTTTAATGCATTATTAAAAAAACATAAAGCAAGTGCCTATTGTTGGCCTATTCGTGGATTTAAGATAAACTACCAAGAAACAAACACATTGTAAAATTTTATATAGGCTTACTATACTTTTCAATAATTTTGACACTAAAGGATACCTTTTTTTACTTCAGTGATATAAGGGTAATATAAATTACCAAGAGTTTTATTTGAAAAATTCTCGTTGCAAAGACTGTCAGTTATCTTAAATTTTTAAACATAACAGAAAAAATATTGGTATTTAAAAACCTTTATTATTTACTAATTTTATTTTACTTTTACGATTTGTCTGCTTATATAATTATTACGAAATATGATACAATCGATATTATTAATCTTTATCTTCTATGTTTTTATCCTCGTCGTTCACAAATAATACAACCGTAAAACATATTCCTCAGTTTCAACAAGAAAACGCGTTTTCAGAAGCAACATTCATCATCATGTCTGTAATTAAAGAAAAAGTAACATTTGGAGTGTAAACAATAAGTCAAAATTTGTAGAGTTGACAAATCGTAAACCTGACATTGGCTGTAATTCTAAATTAATTTATTGGATATATTTTTATTTATTTTTGTTTTTAAGGCGATCAACCTGTACGAATATCGTATCTTACGGAAGGTTTTATGATAAGTAGGGTTTGTGGATGTCGGTAGGGTTAGAGAAGGGATACAAACCTCCTGGTAGATATTTTCCCCAGAATAGTATTTCCTTACACGCTTTCTGGAGGAAAGCAGGTGGACAAGAGTAGTCCCACATTAGATTACTAAAAATCTACAAATCTACTTATGTACCTGTATGTGTATTTCCGAAGTTAAATAATTTCTTTCAGTTTTCGAAGTCAACGTATGTAGACAATCCCGCTAAACCATTAAACTAAAAGAGAAAACAAACCTTTTTAATTAAACAATATAAATTGTTTTTCGCTAGGACCCTAGGTATTGTGTAGGTATCCGTCAAAAATATGCATCAGTTTGTAGAAATTGAATATAAATCCCTTATTTCCGAATGTCTATAGTAAACAATACAATAGAGATAAGCGTTCTTCTCGTGTATAATAATATCTCTTGGTGTTATTAGATCTCTCGGTGTGTTATTACATCTCTTGGTGTGTTATTACATCTAATAGTGTTATTACATGTCTTGGCGTGTTAATACATCTCTTGCTTTGTAAATAGAACTCTTGGTGTTAATACTTCTCTTGGTGTGGTAATATATCTCTTGGTGAGTTAATACTAATCTTGGCATGATATTTCATCTCTTGGTGTACTAATAGATCTCTTGGTGTGTTAATACTTCTCTTGGTGTGATATTACATCTAATGGTGTGTTATTACATCTCTAGGTGTGTTAATACTTCTCTTGGTGTGGTAATATATCTCTTGGTGTGTTAATACTTCTCTTGGTGTGGTAATATATCTCTTGGGGAGTTAAGACTGTCTTGATATGATATTCCGTCTCTTGTTGTGTTATTACAACTCTTGGTGTCTTAATACATCTCTTGGTTTGTTAATAGATCTCGTGGTGTGTTAATACTTCTCTTGGTGTGTTATTGCACCTCTTGGTATGTTATTAAATCTCTTGGTGGGTTAATAGATATCTTAGTTTTGACATTACATCTCTTGGTGTATTATTATATCTCTTGGTGTATTATTACAACTCTTGGTATGTTATTAGATCTCTTGATATGTTACTACATATCTAGGCGTGTTAATACATCTCTTGGTGTGTTAATATTCTCTTGGTGCGGTAATACATCTCTTGGTGGGTTATACTTCTTTGGTGTGGTAATACATCTCTTGCTGAGTTAACACTTCTCTTGGTATGATATTACATCTTTTGGTGTCTTAATAGATCTCTTGATGTGATATTACATTTAATGGTGTGTTATTATCTCCAGGTGTGTTAATATATCTCTTGGTGTGTTAATACTTCTCTTGGTGTGGTAATTTATCTCTTGGTGAGTTAAGACTTCTCTTGGTATGATATTACATCTCTTGGTGTGTTAATACATCTCTTGATTTGTAAATATATCGCTTGGTATGTTAATACATCTCGTGTTGTGTTAATACTTCTTTTGGTGTGTAAATACACCTCCCTGTATGTTATTAAATCTTTTGGTAGATTAATAGATCACTTGGTTTTGACATTACAACTCTTGGTATGTTATTAGATTTCGTGGTGTGTTGCTAAATCTCTTGGTGTGTTATTACATCTCTTGGCATGTTAGTAAATCTCTTGGTGGGTTAATAAATTTCTTGGTTTTGATATTACTACTTTTGTTGTGTTATTACAACTCTTGGTATGTTATTATATCTCTTGGCATGATATTACATCACTTGGTGTGTTATTACATCTTTTGGTGTGTTATTATATCTCTTGGTGCGTTATTATATCTCTTGGTGTGATATTATATATCTCGGTATGTTATTACATCTCATGGTGGGTTAATAGATGTCTTGGTGTGATATTACAACTCTTGGTGTATTATTATATATCTTGGTGCGTTATTATATCTCTTGGCGCGTTATTATATCTCTTGGTGTGTTATTATATCTCTTGGTGCGTTATTATATCTCTTGGTGTGTTATTGATTTCATTGTGTGTTATTAGTCTATATCTCTTAATTTAGTTTCGTTTGCTTTGTATTCCGTGTTAATTAAAAGGTTATTTTAATACGGTAAAATAATACACTAAATGATTCTGTGTAATTTTAAATACATTGTAACTGATCAGCTTCTAGAAAAAAATGTCTATAAAGTTACTCCCAAAATCAAGATAATAGCCTAGTTTTAAATACATAAAAAGTAGTTTTTCAAACATTAAAAAATTAATAAGAATATTTGATTCTTTTTTTACTTCTGATTGACCCCTAAATTCCATGTTTACTGTTGGCGAGAAGCACGTTAGGTTAGATAGGAAGGGCTGCCGTCCGCCTATTACGCCGTTGCATGACTAACACAGATTCAGAATGCAAACTTCTTGATGGATATAATCTTTTTATAAAAGCAGTCAATGTTTCCTCCCCCATCAATTGATTATGAAACGGAGTGGAAGCGAAGGCCATAAGCAAGAATACGCCATGTGGACTATGGGGGTCGAGAGTTGGGGGTGGCAACAGTTGAGGGGTGACGGAAGGACACGTGTTTGATTGTTCGCTAAGTCTGTCCTTCCTTCCTTCTTTATTGCCCACAGGAAAATATTTATAAGCCGAAGCTTATGTCGAATTAATTCCTGTTTCCATTCCAGCTTTGTGTGTTGACTCTTACAAAGCGTGTTCAATTTATTTGCGCACAGATCAAGGAATCAAAATTGTTTGCACACAGATCATAATATGCGTTGTTTATTTAATTATTTCAAGCTTGATATTTTTAAAACTGCATTTTATGACAGTGTGTAGATAAATTTAATAAGCTAAGCGCGTTTACTCACCATCCAGCCAAATTTATATTTCTTCTAACTTTCTGGTTTTATAAGATAGGCATATAAAAAATTTTAATTACGCAATTTTAAAATTCAATTCAAATGAATTTGCAGTAGGGGAAAAGCTTAAGAAAAATTCGTTCAGTTTATCTATGCAAAGGGATTAATTTTATAGATTTTAAATTATCCATAAATTTTTAATCGTTGTTGACTATTTTGATTTTTTACAACCTATTTTGATTGATCTTAAAGTTAGAAAAAACTCTAATTCGTTTAAAATATTAGCCTACGTTTTTATTTCAAAATGAAATCATCATCAGCATCTAAATGTTTATTTATTACATTATCTAACCAGCAATACATAAATTAATATATTTAAAGTAAAATATTTTACATCTTAAAATAGGATCAAATATTTCAAAAGCTTAATCTAAAAATATCAATTCAAAGTTACTATATAAAATTTCTTGCGTGGACAAACACTAAACGCAGAAACAGTTTCATGTCAGTGATTTTTGTAATTTGTGTTGTCCTTTTAATACGTAAATTTATTTCTTGTATGTAAGATGATATTATAGATAAATTCTCAGCTTCTGAAGCCTGAAGACGGTTTCAGTTCGAAATAAAAAGTATATAGCTATGTTTTAAATGAAATTAAAGTTTATTTTCTTAATTTTGTGGTAAATATTGCTCGTAATCAACCAAAGTAACTCAGGCAGTTGTTACATTCATAACCAGTAGCTCTACTACAAGAATATGAGCTTAAGCCTTGGGTTTCATACCCTTAAAACGTTTTTTGCTTACCTAGTACCACTGAAATTCATCATTTTTTCGCACGTCTGCGAAACTCCAAAAAGCATGTTCTCCGAGATGCAAGAAAATACAATTAGCCATATACCAAAACATAGCTTATTCTATTTTCCAAATTGTTGAGACTTTCTAATTTGAGTTTTGTAATAGGCCTATAATAATTATTTCTTGTTTTCCAAAAAATATTTAAAACGCTAAGTTAAAAAATATTAAATTAAATTAGCAATTATTTAAAAATTGATATTAGTATAAAGAAATAAAGCCTATTTTAGTTTTATCAAATATAATTTATTTTTACTAATTCTCTTTATAACACTGGTCTGAAACATTTGACACTTTCGTAAAACAAAAAACAATAAATTATACTTCTAGACAAATCAAGAGCTTTATTATAGCGTTTATAAGTCATTTAAATAATAATAGCTAGCGTACTGTACTATAACCAAGGGGTGAGAATGCAGCGTCGGTGGTTAAACCAATGTATGTTTATACATTACATTTCATCAAGACTATGTTAAATAATAAACATTAAATCAATACGCTTTGATTTAATTTTTGCTGATAGAAAAAGGATTTTTAAATTATTTTCGAAAACAAATTGATAGTTAAGATATTTTGAACTATATGTTTAACAGAATATTATTTAGGCAAGACAAAATTGATTAATAAATTACTGTATTTGTTATATTTAAATTTTAATAAGTAATAAAATATCAGTTTTTAGAGTTTCATGTTTTTAGAGTAGGTGATATGTAGGTTTAATATTATGTAGCCTCAAATTTTAAACCTGCCTCAAATATAAACTATAAGTGAAATACATAATAAATCTTACAAAAATAATATTTTACAATTTATCCTCAAATTAAAATACTTTTAATTTAAACTTATTCATATTTAATACTAAAATAATTTTAAGACATGTAAATGCTATATATCTTTGATAACAAGCGCTTAAAACTTATGTGAAATGGTCGCAATGTAAACAATATGCAAATTGTTTTAAACACATTCATTCTCATGTCGAACTACCTAGGCCTAAGTGGAGAAAGAAGCCTTCCAAAGTTGTCTCGACGTTTCCGTTTTTTAGACAGATGTCCTGCCATTAGGGTAGCAACACCCTAGTAATGTTTATCAGCCCTAGTTAATGTCAGCTGTTTCGCTAGTAGCAAGGCTAATTATTGTCCGCTAGGCGGCAGCACTACAAGTTCGACAATGTGTCTTGTCTGGGTACGTTAAATCAAATGCTGGAGGCGTCGTTCATTATACATCGATAAATAATTTTCAATACGCGTAAAATAATTAATTTTAATAGATATTATGAAATAAAGCAGTATGCTAGTTTTAAATTACAATGATTTTTTAGTGTGTACCTTTTATTCTTTATGTAAATTAAATATTTAACACCAGATCGAAATAAGTTTTCATAACAAGAAATAAACTGCTACCTTACACATTATCTTTTAACTGAGATTATTAAGTAGAAAAATATAATATATACTTTATTATATTATAAATAATATTCGAGCTGGCTTGTGAGTGAAAATTATAATTAAAGAATAAAAATATGCTACAACTCACAAATATAAAATTTTTATTTCATACGCATTTCAACGACTAATTTGTCGTCATCCTCAGTGAAGATACACAAATCAAATTAACTAAAAAAAATATTAAACATAACCTATAAAGTTTTAACAAAAGTAAAAACAAAAGTAGATCTGATTTTTACTTTTGTTAAAACTTTATAGGTTATGTTTAATATTTTTTTTAGTTAATTTGATTTGAGTATTTTCACTGAGGATGACGACCAATTAGTCGTTGAAACGCGTATGAAATAAAAATTTTTATATTTGTGAGTTGTGCCATATTTTTATTCTTTAATTTTATTATATTAGTTGATTCCATCTTCACGTGAGCTAGTAGTTTTCACTGAAACAATTGTAATTAATTTACAAGTTGCATATAGTAGCACTTACTTATATTTGTTAAGGACGGACGTTTCGGATAGGTCAAAATTACTTAAAGTTTTACTCAAATAAACCGTGAAACAGTTGACAGGTCTTTTTTAGAGCTTTAATACAATTTTGTCTACACAAGTTTGTTAATAAATTAAGACATTGATTTTACAACTTTTATTTAATAACACAAACCTATAACGAATTCGTTTATTACAGCAAATGCATTTTAATGACCAAGTCATCATCGGGAGTAATTAAATACATCTATAGTTAGGCCTACAAAAAGAAACAGTTCTTTTTATTTAATTCTTTTTGAGCAACAAAAAGTTATATTTTATTTGCTTTAAAGTTAAACAACATACTTTATGAGTTTTACATGAATAATGATGATGCCTTAGTCACTGAAACGTGCGAGTACTAATAAAAATACTTATTATAATATTGTATTTACTTTATTACTAAATAATTACCATAACCTAGAAGCTAAGCACAAACCTTACTCATCAAATCTCGAAGAAATCTTTTGCTACTTCTCACTCAAAAAGTGTTTTTTTTTAAATTTTGTTTTACAGATTTTGGAAAAAAATCATTGTAATAATTGGACAGTATAGTTAGTAGGCTTAAACCCTATAAATATTCGTAAACAAATGCTCCTAAATGTGTATGGAAGCATTTAAAATAGCAAAGGAAATGGTTCCTTATTACAAGACAACAAATTACTTTGTACTCTTTTTTATATTTAAAAACACCCCTTTTTGTAACAACAATGTAACATTTGTGAACTTAAATGGTTTCGTTTATAGGGAGCGTCACAGACTTGACTATATGTGCTTAGTATGTGCTATTTTTTTCCATAAATTAGATGTGTAATTCTGGTGATATTCTAGAAGATTCGTAAAAATAGACACATTTGCCGGATACTACAGCTTGCACTTTGAAGAGGATGAAAATAGTTTACGCTTAGGCAAAACTAAGTATAGGCCTATATTAATAAAATATTATGTAAAAATATTTTAGCAAGCTGTTTGTTTTTTATTTATTAAAAACATTGTACATTTCTAAAAGTAGACTTTCTATCGTCAAGGTTTTAAAAATAATAGACCGGCTGTGAATATTTTTGTTGATTCCGTTATTACTTTTATTTTGACTGATCAGAGGACCTGTGCACTTTACACACCCATTTCAAGAGGGAATTACAAAAACGTGAGTAGCAAATAATCTCGAAGCTAAATTTAAAATTAATAAAACAAGAAAAAGAAAATTGTACCGATTAATATTTTTTAACTTGTTGAAAACATTATTAAGTATGTCAAAAAAATGTTGTAAATTTGTTTTGGAAAATATTTCTTCAAAACGTATTCGACAAGCAAATTGTTACAATCCAAACACACCAACATAACTTTCAATACTTTGTAAACTACATTCTTTTTACTGACTACAGCGATATCTAGTAGTGAAAGTTTGAAGTGAATATCATTCGTAAAAGAGCCGGTGTACATTTTTACTTGCATTATTACCTATGTGCGTTATCACAAAGCGATGGAATAAACATATATACGAATAAAACTACTGAAATATGTGTTTTTATTTCAAGAGTGACGTTTTAAAATTGTATATTCAATCTTATAAATATTATAAGCAATATAATAATAATGTAATATAACATTAAACAATGTTGTTCAATGTAAATATATTATTAGCCGTGGTTGTAAATTTGACAATGCCCAGATCTGGTTCTTTCTTTTGTTAAAATATTATAGGTTATGTTTGGTTTTTTCAATTAAGTTTAAATTGAGTAGAATAACTGAAGATGATGGCATATTGTCATTGAAACGCGTATGATAATAAGGTTTTTTAATTGTGAGTCGTATATTTATTCTTATAAATATTTTTAAGGTTTATTATAAAAGCGTAGCTTGATTTCTAAAATGTTTCTGGCATTCTCTCTAATTGTAGTAACTGGATGCAATAATTGTAATATTCTTCCACAACTAGACAAATTAATTTAAATAAAAAAGTTCAACTTTACATGTTTTTAACGTTGCAATGATCAAAAGCGTTTTTTAAAACAATGTTTAAATGTTTAAAATATTAATTCTAAATAACAATTTTATGTATGTTTTAGGCATGACCCATACCTAATGGTCACAATCAGTATAAAACCAACCAATCAGTATTATTTACAACACTAATATTAATAATAATAATAATTATTATTATTATTATAGGTTACATACCTGACAAATAAAATTTGTCGATTTAAATGTTGCTTACTTTAGATTCGTAATCCCTCACGTTATCATTGTCTACCATTACTTAATTAGTTACGATTTTCAGTGATTAATTGATCAATGATTTTCGATCATTTAATTTACGTAGCCATTTGATCTAAACAAATTTCCCTCTTAATTGAATTTCGATTCCTTTATGTAAATGATTTTCTATGGTGAAGAGTTACTACTGGCAAACAATCGTACAGCCTGATCTTCCTTTAGCAGAGTGACTAGTTGACATTTACAATGGCATATGACATTGCATGACATTTACAACGGCGTAGCATACTAGTTGATTAGTGCATATTAATAATCGTAATCTTTGCAATAAGTGGCAGGCAATATTATGCCATTCCTTAATAATTCTAAGTTGGTTTAATTAATTTTTATTCACGCGTATAATAAATCGTTAAACATTTATTAATGGTAGACTAATGCATATTTTCTAGGTAATGCATATTTTCTAGGTAGTGCATATTTTGTAGGTAATGCATATTTTCTAGGTAGTGCATATTTTCTAGGTAATGCATATGTTCAAGGTAATGCATATTTTCTAGGCAATGCATATTTTCTAGGTAGTGCATATTTTCTAGGTAATGCATATTTTCTAGTTAATGCATATTTTCTAGGTAATGCATATTTTCTAGGTAATTCATATTTTCTAAGTAATGCATATGTTCTAGGTAATACATATGTTCTAAATAAGGCATATTTTCTAGGTAATGCATATTTTCTAGGTAGTGCATATTTTCTAGGTAATGCATATCTTCTAGGTAATGCATATTTTCTAGGTAATGCATATTTTCTAGGTAGTGCATATATTCTAGGTAATGCACATTTTCTAGGAAATGCATATTTTCTAGGTAATGCATATTTTCTAGGTAGTGCATATTTTCTAGGTAATGCATATCTTCTAGGTAATGCATATTTTCTAGGTAATGCATACTTTCTAGGTAGTGCATATATTCTAGGTAATGCACATATTCTAGGAAATGCATATTTTCTAGGTAATGCATATCTTCTAGGTAATGCATATTTTCTAGGTAATGCATATTTTCTAGGTAGTGCATATATTCTAGGTAATGCATATTTTCTAGGTAATGCATATTTTCTAGGTAATGCATATTTTCTAAGTAATGCATATTTTCTAGGTAATGCATATTTTCAAGTAATGCATATTTTCTAGGTAATGCATATTTTCAAGTAATGCATATTTTCTAGGTAATGCATATTTTCTAAGTAATTCATATGTTCTAGGTAATGAATATTTTCTAG
The DNA here is from genome assembly GCA_036971475.1 of Prosapia bicincta. Taxonomy (NCBI): domain Eukaryota; kingdom Metazoa; phylum Arthropoda; class Insecta; order Hemiptera; family Cercopidae; genus Prosapia; species Prosapia bicincta. Next base: position 123,500,700 of record JBAIZL010000001.1, on the reverse strand, counting down.
GTAATGCGTATTTTCTAGGTAGTGCATATTTTCTAGGTAATGCATATGTTCTAGATAATGCATATTTTCTAGTTAATGCATATGTTCTAGGTAGAGCATATGTTCTAGGTAATGCATATTTTCTAGGTAGTGCATATTTTCTAGGTAATGCATATGGTCTAGGTAATGCATATTTTCTAGTTAATGCATATGTTCTAGGTAATGCATATTTTCTAGGTAGTGCATATGTTCTAGGTAATGCATATTTTCTAGGTAGTGCATATTTTCTAGGTAATGCATATTTTTTATTGAATAAAAAATTACCGTATATCCTAGAATTTTTCCAAAAGTGAAATTAGTTTTTACTAGGTACCTAACAATACTTCTATTTTGCATAAGTCGTTTAAGCCCTCTTGAATGAATACTTTCTTTTATTCGCTGAGCCGTATTAGTTCGAGTTTGATCAAGTGGAAGTCAATGGCTCAAATAATTTGGAAGTGATTTTGATTGGAATAATTCGAAAAAATGTTTGTTGCTTAAAATTCAATTTCAAATATTTCGTTTAAAACGAGATTTTGTTGCAAAACAAATTTCATTCATTGAAAAATGCCGTGAAATATTTATTTTACTATAGTAATAAATTTATTTTCATTTTGTTATATTCGTTAAAATTAAATTACTTTAAATCTCATTCGGTTAAATAACTTGAACTGTAAAATTGAAACTTGTTTAAACATATTTGAAAACTGTAGAATAAAAAATTATTTTAAAAATAAAATTTGTAAAATTGAATGTCTCCCACAGCAACATCACCGATATATTTGGATGCCAAGGAAGGAATATAAATCCTGTTATTTCTGTTTAAAGCATTGTTAGTAAGTAATAGCAGACGATAAACGGATGCTGAGTAAGACCCAGCTGGCTGTGCTGCAGTCTGCAGATCTCACCGTCAACAGGTGCTCTCGACACAGCTGTCGGTGGAGTAGGCTACTCTTTAACACGTGCTGCTTGTAATCCCTTCAGGTGCTTTTAGTTGACCGACAGAGGAGTGTTTCTGGGTTAATTAGAAACACAGCAATGCATTGCGAGCAACGCAAAGAAAAGCTTTTGTTTGCTAATATGCAATTATTGCAAACTCAAGTAGTTCAACTTTTTTTCCATATATTCGTTTTAGATGTTTTAACAGTAATTAAATTAAAATTATTACTGTTTTGTTTATGATATATTCTCTAATTAAAAAACCTTTATTGGCTTACGGAATCTATAATAATAAAGTAAAAGTTCAATAATTTGTAATGGTTTGACATAAAAATATCTCTATGTCCCATAACAAGTTATATTTAATTTTTATGAAAGATTACTAATTTCTGTAGTGTAGTAAAAATTAAAAATTTTAATGTAAGTCGTTACATACATTTATTTTTCTCTAAATAATACTTCATAATATTACTATTTGTAGTTACTCTGCGTACCTAAACAAATGGTCTCAATTGACAGTTGAGTAATTTTTATATAATTACAATAAATTATAGAAGTATAATAACTTCAGACCAGGAGGGTCTGAGTAGCTGCATACCCTTCATCTACTGTTCTCTGCCCTTCAGCGCTGAACTTTTCGAATATCAACACCAGCTATAACTTCCTTCACTAACCTTGCTAACTCGTAATGTGCTTTCAGTTTATAAAATAACTTCTTTTAGGTTATTCTATTTCTGTAAGGTACCACTATGTAAGGTACCACTACAGTTCCAATAATAAGGTCTCCATTGCAATGAATAAAACGGTAGCCAATGCAATAAAGACCACTTTGGATTACGCAAACACCTAAGAAACCAGTATTTAAGTGGGAAAACAAAAATTATGCAGTATAAGTCGTTGATCCGTCCCGTACTAACTTTTGCCATTGAAGCTTGGGCATTAGCGATGAATGGGGAAAACAACCAGACTGTCTTCGAGAGGAAGATCCTCAAGAGGATACATGGCACTATGCACGTGGGTGGGAAGTGGAGGAGAAGAAATTGCGAGCTCTACGAACTGTTTGGGAAACCCAATATAGGGAAAGTAATAAGGATTGGGAGACTACGCTGGGCAAGGCATGTGGGCCGGATGTAGGAGAGTGATGTACCCAGAAGCCTATTAGATAGAACTATCTAAAAAATAAGAGCAAAAGGACGCCTTGACTTAGATAAATGGATTGCGAGGCTCAGGATTTCAAAACCTGCTGAATGTGAGGAACTGGAAAGCAGGACCGAACTACCTAGGGAAGGCTCATTGAGGAAGCTAAGGCCCACTGTAGCGCCATGGAAGAAGAAGAACAAGGAGGTACCACTATGTTTATCATTGTAAACAATAAATACAAATATACTCACATTGGTGTATTAAATGTCACTCGCTCGACAATGGGTTATATTCACATAGATCTTCATCGAAATATGAAGACAAGAATTACATTTTCCTTAAAAATTTAAAGACTCTCTGGCAACAGTGGAATACGAATAGTTGAAAAGTATTACATCTAAAGTAGAAAACTGAAAGCTTTAGAACTGAAATGTGGTTAGAGTTAAGCACAGACTGTTAGAATTAGAGTGTTGTTAGAGTTGTTAAATGTACATACTGGAACACACGACGGTGTAGTGGGCTTATATCACGAGTGGATGAGATTATCAAGCACTGGGAACATTTCGTGGTGGTTTTTCATAAAAAAGGCATTATTTCGGCATTCAACTGTTATTTTCTGTGTTTTCTTAGTTTTTCACTTTCTAAATTTTATGAAAACAATGGTAATTATTTAGTGACAGTCTAGTCCAAGATTGTTTTCCAATACACGAGAATTATTAGCTTATATAGTTTGCAACTTTATGGTCTTGAATATTGTCTCGAGTAAGGTTAAACAAAACACAAACCCAGGAAAGAGAAGCGTCACTTTTGTGAAATAGGAAAGGATCGTCACATATTTCGTTCCTTAAATTAAAATATCGAAAAATCTATTTGTGAAACTATAAGTGTTCATTTTTCTTAATTAAGATGACTTATTTCTTGCTTTAATAGTTAGGACTTTGACTCTCTCTCTCTCTCTCTCTCTCTCTCTCTCTCTCTCTTTTTATCAAACATAGGTTCACAAAATCAAATTATTGGTTGTTTTTATTGATATTATTTGGCAAACATCCACTATTTAGGCCTACTGATATTTTTCAGCAGATGCATTTTACACTAGATCAGTTCATTGATCAAAAACTACAATTTAGAATACTGATGTTACTTGACACAAAACTTACAAATTAAAACCTGATGACAATTCGTTTTCTACATATAATATTATTATTAAAACAAAAATATGTAAAAATGTTTATTTTCAAAAACCAGACTGCCAAATGGTGAAATAGGTTTTTTATTATAACAATAAAATATTTCTTTCCATATAAATGCTAAAACATTACCACAGCTTAATTTGTGAGAGATTCTGTACTCCAATGAATCTGGTAAATAACCATTTTACCACTAAGACTAGGAGTAAAAATTAAAAATATAATTTCACAACTGTAATGCACAGTTCACTTATCGTTTTCCGGCCGAAGGTGTCTGTGAAACGATGAGAGCTAAAGGATGAGAGCGCCCTCTACTCACAAGGGATTTTGTAGCATTGTGAGTAAACTGAAGCAATGATTCATAAGGCAGCAACATAGATCGTTACCACCTGTTAGCGGTTTGCAGCGTCTAAATAAGCTCGCTTGTATTTAATGTCATCACAATAACAAAAGCCATATCATGAGACGAAGAGAAAAAGATTATCGTTAGATGTTAAACGATATATATATATATATATGGGGGAGATTTATATATATTTATAAACATATATATATATATATATATATATATATATATATATATATATATATATATATATATGGGGGAGATTTATATATATTTATAAACATATATATATATATATATATATATATATATATATATATATATATATATATATATATATATATATATATATATATGGGGGAGATTTATATATATATAGGGGAGATTTATATATATTTATAAACATATATATATGGGGGAGATTTATATATATATATATATATATATATATATAAAGGGGAGATTTATATATATTTATAAACATAAAGATATATATATATATATATATATATATATATATATATATGGGTGAGATTTAGTAAATTATGTTTGACTACTAAATGAACATTATTATGAACATTATACTAAAGGAAGATGGTTGAGAATGGTACTTTGAGTGCGAAGTATCTGATAGAAAATAGTTTGCTTTGTAACATAATGAAATAAATAACAGAAACCAGGTTCTATATTTACAGTAAGATATTGATTAACTGTAAACTTCGATGCTATCAAAGATTAGACTGACTCGCAAGGGACTGAGTTAAATAGTATTTTTTAAACTATTATTGTTATAGACAAACATCTATATAACAAAATCTATGCGTCATCTACTTGAAAAAAAGACTGGGTAGAATGGTATTGCTTTAACTTAAAGGATATATTAAAATATTAAACAAGTAATATAAACAAAACATTTTAAATTCAATTCCTAATTAGGTCAACAAAGAAATTATTTTAGTTACTTTTTATTAAAATTATTATAAATAAGTTAATATTAACTATGCATTAAAACAGCTGTTCTATCACATGGCCTATATTATAAAATCAGCTGTTTTATGAAATCATGTGTTATCATTTATTTTAAGGCAAACGGGAGAAAAAACGTTTATTGCATATCTTGCCCCTTTTGTGAAAAGTTATTCTCCCACATAAAACTGAAGCTAATTAATTAAATGTAATTAATGAATTAATATTTGGAAAATAACAGTATTAACATCAAGTACCATTAACTACAACTTTAGAAAGTGTATTTGAGTGGATGAATAAAAAAAATTTAATTAACGATTGAAAATTTGAAAGATACATATACATACATATATATATATATATATATATATATATATATATATATATATATATATATATATATATATATATATCGATCTTGTTTTAATTAATCGATTTAAACTTATGTGTAAAGTATGGGGATAGACAATCGACAAACAAACTATAAAAGTATATTTGATCATTGACACATCATTGAATTGAGTCTGTAAACAGGGGATGCTTTTAGATGATACAGTAAGCGATGCCCCTAGATATATTCCTAATCTAGGTGTTTAAGGGCTTTAGAAAGGCTTTAAATAGGGGCGACGTAACCTATTGGTTACTGTAAAGGATACACAAACGCTAACTTATTACTTAGTGGTTATTTTGACAGTTGCGTTGTTATTGATTTAGCTTAATAAGTGGAGAGCAAATCGATAATGCACCGTATGCTATTCCCCCTGCACGAATGACGTACTTGCCATCTGCACAACAGTTGTGCATGTTTCGGTAAAGGGTGGTTTATTACTACCACCATCTAATGACATGTCGCACATTGTGAAGTTTACTCGTTTAATGTTAAACATATCTGATGAGCGCATCAATTACTTTTCAATTACTATTAATTACTTTTCAAAATATGCGTAAAATTATATTTCATTTTTCGTGAGATAAAAACTGTGTTTTGTATCTGGATGATACTGATTTATTACAAACTATAACCTATTTACAACTTACATATTACCTAACATTATGATAACAATTACATTTAACAACTGAAATGATAAAAACAACATTCGACATTCTTATTCCAAGTATTTTTATAAACTACTAATTATTTATAACTGTACTTTTTCAACGTGGTCGAAAAATAAATCTTTTCCTGTTGTCAGCCGTGTTTATTTAACAGGTTACATGATTACATACGCGGTAATTACGACGAGGAATATTGTGTATATATATTTATATATATATATATATATATATATATATATATATATATATATATATATATATATATTATAACTTTGCAACACTGTTTTCTTCTATTCACCTCTACACTTTAATGTACTTGAAGAAGAATCTTACTTGGTATATATGCGAGTCGACTTTCGAGAACTTTAATTATGTGCCCCAGTTTTTGTGAATCTTCTGAGACTAAGGGTTCTTCTGCACCTGAAAACTACAAGTATCTCTTAGTCCCAGAAGATGCTAAAAAATGATAACGATTAATTAAGGTTCTCGAAGTTCGACTTGCATATATACCAAGTAAGGTTCTTCTTCAAGTACATTAAAGTGTAGGATATATATATATATATATATATATATATATATATATATATATATATATATATATATACAGTAGTAAACTACCGATTATCCGTTGGCGGATTAACCGGTTTGCGGATTATCCAGGGTCTGCCATTGTTTTACAAATGTCCAATTTTTATTCCTATCAGATTCATGTGTTTAAATCTCCAAACGGTGAATTACGACATAAATACATATAAGGCTTAATAGAAGTTGAGATGAAGGGAATAGATATGTAAATATGTACGTACTAATTTTTACATTGAAAGGGAAGCATTCCGACACGGGCCAGAGAAATAAAAGGGGCGAGCAGACTACTGTATATAAGAGACAATGACAAAATGCTTGGACGCCCGAAAATGTGTATCATAGGATTGTAAACAAATGTCAGCTAATCTCGGCTATAAATAGTCTAGGACGTGATATATGCAATATCCATGTCTGCCATATACATTATCGATCTTTATGGCTTTGTGACACAAGTAGACACTGTGCGACAAATGGTTCTCAAGAAACTTAGATCGCACAATAAACCTAAATCAATGCTCAAAAAGAACCGACGAAAGTGATAGATTTTTTTGTTAAAAAGTGAAAGTATTTTGTGTAAAGGAAATTACATATGTACATACTTACTTTTGACATATACTTATGTACGTATTGTAAATAGTTAGACATATAAATGGACATGTTGAAATCCGTCAAATACAACCACATTTTAAATTATTTTCTGTATTTATTTTATCCTCTGAAGAATATTTGTGAATTGTATTAACCGGGGTCATTATTTGTGTAACTTATGGTATAATAATCGATTATCGATCGTTTTGCGTATTCTTTGTTCATAGCGGATTATCCGGGGAATTCGTTATTAGGTATAACTTACTTCAGAAGAGTCACTACTCAAGCAAACCATGATATCATCTTATTATCATGAGAGGTTAGTACTAAAAAACTTAATTCCATCTATATATCTCACTAGTCTCCTTGTATCACAAGCGCAAGCGAGCGCGAACCCGCGCGCGTAAACACACACACACAGACAGACACACACACACACACACACACACACACACACACACACACACACACACACACACACACACACACACATACACACACACACACACACACACACACACACATAAAACGCCTACAATCACATGTGTGTATACAGGATCAATTTAACTTAGATTTTACATGATTTATTCCTTCAAGATTTTAACCTACTTTTTGTACTATCATCTACGTTACTAGACTTTTTAGGTAATAGTGAAAATTTATTTTTCAACTATTATTTTAAGTATAATTAAATACTACGTTTTAACGAATATATTTACTATATAAATAATTATGTCGGTTATTATCTTGATAAAATATTTTCGGATTTTGTAATTTATATTAACATATGACAGGCGCGTTTGCGGACGATGGGTTATGATAAAAGATATTGTGTAAAATATAAACTAGAAAACTACAGATCTAATAAAAAAAAACTGAACAATGGGAAATATCCTCATTACAGGAAAGAAAATAGAGCAACAAATTAATACTCATTAACAATATACAAACCCACTTTCTACAAAACCAAACACATCAGTAATAATCTTGGTGAATCTAGATGAAACAGGCTTTAAAGAAAAATTTTGACATCTTTTAAACCAAGTGTAAAAAAGCGTAAGCCAACATACAGGACGAAATTCTGAATGGTCAAAAGCAACACTATTTTTATTAAATTTTCTGTCTTTAGAATTTTGATCCATATTCCTATGTTACTTTGATAAAAAATTCATGTGTGATATAGCGACTGACAAAAAATAATTGTAAATTAGAATATAAAGTAAAAAGGTTTGTAAATATTTATTAAAAATAAGTCTAAGTAACCTGTTGGGAAAAAAAATCTAGGTAAAAAAACATCTAGACAAAAAAATAAGTTATCCGAGGAACTAACATCTTTATAACCAAAAAATTGCTCCAGGAATAGTAGAACTAAGGAAGTATCTAGGTGTAAGCAGATAAGTCTCCATTTCTTGCCGCAAATAGTCTCCCCATTAGTATAAAGACAAAGGTAATTCGCATTGAACTCCTGAGTGTTTAATTACGAATAACTGCCTGGTCCTTAAAGAGGCGAACCTGACGTGAGTGTAACAGAGGAACAGTAGGAATTATATCCAGTGCTACGTTATGTATTTGGGTTTGTGGCTATTATTATTTTTATAGCCTTAATCATCGTTACGTTTCATGGAAAGATACGCCAGGATAAAATTAAAGCTGAAGTCGTCCAGATTTCTTAGAATAGGAAAAATCGTGGAGGTTTCAAATGAATGGATCGTTTGGAAGCAGTTTTAATATTAGGGTATTAAACTAGAACCATTGCGAAATCAAAGGAAGACAAAGGTCTAGGTTTCTTTACTGAGTGTAGATGAATTCCATTTGTTTTTAATTGACCCACTTACCTGTAGCAACTGAAATTAGGCATAAGCAGAATCCCCTTTAGATTTGGGTTGCTTGATAGTGTAGCTCTAAGTGGGTGATATACTCTACTACAAAGTGTTAAATGAAGTTGAGTGGGTCAGAAGTTAAACATGACCACGAAACCGATAACGGAGGTCAGTTAAAGTTGAAATAAAATTTAAGAGCAGGTGAAACCGTTCAAGGGTTGGAAAAGACTCGAAACTTCAAGCAAGGAGATTCCAACAGTACCTTTGTAAAACAACCAATTTGTCACAGGAAAATGATTGTGTTTACTTCCATCCAGGCCTGTTCTATGTTCTTCATCGACAACAATTAAATGCTGTAGATCACGTGGAAACATTGTCAGATTTTAAGTTCAGATCACGTTTGCAATTTTCTTATCCGTGTTGTTATATTTACTTGAGACTTTTAGTTGTGTAGAACCGCTGAGGACACAGGCAGGCATTAAGTTTAAATCTATTCCAAATTTTCATTCTGATGGGATGACCGAGACACTGCGCAAACTCTCGCGACTTTTGCTTTCAACATTCTTCCTCCCTGACGTTTCCAGGAGAATAGAATGATTTTAAGTACAAAATTTCCATCTGTGACTCTTGTCTCTTCGTGTTGCTATGTCGAGTTGAGCTAAAAATATCGGCAGTCGAGTTCTCAAATAGAAACATAATTCATCTTTGTCCCATTCCAATTACAAAGCTCTCAAAATACACGTCCTATATTTTAAAGGCATCACCTATTCTCTAAGGTATAGGATAGACTGAGCCTTGTGTAACAATTTTTCTCAATAAACACAGTTCCTTGTTAGTACTCCAGGTTCAAACTGCTGCCAACGACTGCATCTGCTTTATCTTAGGTGATTGGTAGGAGGTCCAGCTCTAGTACAGACTGATAATGCACACAAAAAACTCCGTTTCATGTGAGTCGTAACTTCATTTAAAACGATTAATACTGTTTTTTTTTTTTTTTTTTTTTTTTTTTTTTACCTTTGGAGCGGGTTTGAATTGCCCGAAGCACTGCTACCTTAAGGTATATTGTACTTACCTCCCTGATCTAGTCAAATAACCCCTTCCCTCTTACCAGGTTTAGGAGTTTCCTGACTAGAGTTTTACCTTCAGCATCCACCAAAGCCGTTCCATCACCAAAGAGGTTGAAGCGCCTCTCAGCAAGTACTCCACATCTGTAAATAATGTGTGTGGCAGTCTCCTGTTCCTGCCCGCACAATCTGCACACTGGTTCATCCTTGTAGATACCCATTTTATGCAAATGTTTCCTTAGTCCACAGTGTCCCGTGAGTAGTCCTGTGGCTATCCTTAATTCCTGCCTAGACAGATAGATGAGACTCTTCTGCAGCCCCAAGGAAGGTCTCCTAAGGGTTAGCTTACTGTGTCTCATCCCTTCGGCCCTGATCCAGTGCTCACAGTGTCTTTCAGCCATCCACCTTCGCACTGTCATCCTGACCATGGATTTGGAAATACCCACCGCAGGTTCCGGTCCAATCAGGGGAGTCGAGGACCCCTCCCTGGCCAGCGCATCTGCGGCTTCATTTCCAAGTATTCCCCTATGCCCTGGCACCCAACCAATCTTGACTTGATTGTGCCTTGCCAGAGCTTGTAGGTTAATTAGGCACTCCCTGACTATGGCCGAGGTGACCACGTGTCCGTTTAGTGCCTTAATTGCTGCCTGACTGTCGGAGAAAATAGCAATCCGGGCCCCATGTGTTTCCCTTCTTGCTATCTCTCCCAGACAGGCATTTATAGCATATACTTCGGCCTGAAAGACAGAGGTATGCCTCCCCAAGGAAAAAGCTTGTTCTACCCTTGGGTTTTTACAATACACCCCCGCTCCAGTGCCGAGGTCCATCTTGGAGCCATCTGTGTACCAGATCTGAGCTCCCGATGTTAATATCCCCGACCATTCCATCATAGTTTGGTGGACCTGGTCAGGTGCAAACATTCGAGTAATGTGGTCGCTGCCCATTTCCAAGACGGGTTCTTTGACCACACCCTCGATACTCATATGTCCCGAGACATCTGGGAGGTTAGCCCAGTTGCTCGAGTTGCGCAATCTCCATGCCGCTAGCCTCGCCTCTCCCCTAAGGACAAGCTCAAGGGGAGGGAGGTTAAGCATTACTTCCATTGCTGCGCCTGGTGTAGTTGACATCGCTCCCAGTGTGCACAGACAGGCCAATCTCTGGATAGAGCTCAGTTTAGCTCTTGTCTGTGCCTGGTTGGCCTTTGTCCACCACACCAGAGCTCCATAGGTAATCATAGGTCTTATCACCCTCAGATACATCCAGTGCATCATTGATGGCTTCAGTCCCCATTTCTTACCCACCATTCTTCTCACAGTCATCAGTGCCCTTTTGGCCCTGTTAACTGTCCTCTCAAGATGTGGATTCCAGGTGAGTTTCCTGTCCAGAATAACTCCCAGGTACTTCACCTCCCCCACAAACTCAAGGTATTCACCAAACAAGCGGGGCATCCTGGTCGTCAGATCTTTTCGCTGTCTGGTGAAGTTAATGAGAGCAGTCTTTTTTGGATTTACCCTAAGGTTCTCCTTTTTACACCACTCTTCAATCAGTCGTAGAGGATTTCTGATTACCTCAAGGACTGTATCAGGGAATCTGCCCAGGATCAGGACAACTATGTCGTCCGCATATCCTAGACAGAAGTACCCCTGTTCATTCAGGAGTTCAATAAGGTTGTCAACCACTAGGCACCACAACAGAGGAGAGAGAACCCCCCCCTGTGCACAGCCCAGACTTGTCTCCGCCCTTCTGACCTCCCCTGCCACCTCTACAGAAATGCTTCTGTTTGTTAACATGGAACTTATCCAACCACAAGTGGTCACATCCACTCCATGACGTCTTGCACCACTTACCATCGTCTCCACTGAGGGGTTATTGAAAGCCCCTTCAATGTCGAGGAAGGCACCTATGGCACAACCTTTCTTAGCGATCATTTGCTCAATCCTACCAACCACTTGATGGAGAGCTCCCTCGCAAGATTTCCCCGGTTGGTAAGCATACTGGTTCCAATGCAGTGGTTTGATAGCCAACGCACCCCCCCTAATATGCCTATCAACCAGTTTTTCAAGTCCCTTGAGAACAAAGGACATGAGTGTGATAGGTCTGTATCCTTTCCCTTCCGATTGGTTACCGGTGGGCTTAGGTATAAAGACCACCTTACTAGATTTCCAGGCTGCCGGCACATGCCCTAGAGCAATGCTTAGCCTGTATAATTTAGTAAGTACCAGCACCAGCATATCCATTCCCTGCTGCAGCAGCACAGGATAGATCCCATCTGGACCTGGAGATTTGTAGGGTTTAAAAGTGCCAACAGCCCATCTTACCCTTTGTGGAGTTACTATCCTCCTTGCCACTTCCCAGTCCTCCCTCTTACCACGTCTTGTGGAGAGTTTGGTAACCGGTTCAGTGTCTGCTCCCCCAAGTTTCCTCAGGGTACTGGAAGGGAAATGTGTCCTGATTAATTCTTCCACAGTTTCCCCTGCCGTTTTTGTTAAATTTCCCAGTGGGGTTCTTAGCATCCCCACCGGGTTAACTGGATCCTTAGAGAGCACTTTATACAGTCGTGCCCCTTCCCGAGTTTCGTCAATCTCATGACAGAACTCCTTCCAGGACTTCCTGCGCGCTTCTCTAATTGCCCTGTTGTATTCGGTTAGTGTTTTCCTATACAGGTCCCACTCCCCGTTCTTTTTTGCTCTATTAAAGAGTCTCCTGGTGGTCTTCCGAAGTTTAGCTAGCTTCTTGTTCCACCATGACGGATCCCCTACTTTCCTCCCCTCACTGAGAGGGCAGTTATCGGTAAAGGATTCTATTATAGCCTCGCCAACCAATGTGGCAGAGTCTTCTAGCTCTCTCCTCCCACCATACTCCAATCCAGCCTCCTCAATCCGAACACCCAGGTCCCTCCTGTAGGAGTCCCAGTCTGTTCTTCTTGGATCCCTGGTTGGGCGAAGCATGGCTGGATTTAGAGAGATATTATACCTAATATGTCTGTGATCAGAAGAAGATGGTTCATCCGACACATGCCAATTTAGTACATACCTAGCCATCTGGTTCGATGCCACCGTAATGTCCAGGACCTCCTTTCTGGCCCTAGTGACAAACGTCGGCTCTTCCCCCTGATTTAAGACTAGTAAATTCTTAGAGCTAAGATAAGCTAAAAGTTCCTCACCTCTAGTGTTTGTACCTGTACTACCCCACGAAGTGTGATGGGAGTTAGCATCCATCCCCACCAGCAGCTCCTCATCCACAGCCCCGCAGTGCTCGACCAGGCTCCTCAGCTCTTGTGTTGGTAGAGCCCCCGCGCAGTCAAAGGGGAGATATGCCGTGGCCAGGTTCAGCCTCTTCATCCCCCCCTCCGCCCGCAGCTCCACTGACACTGCTAACAAATCCCTGCAACAGAAGTTCGTTAGTACAAAAGCACACAACCCCCTCCTAACCAGGATACACGTCCTGGGAACACCGGAGTCCTTATCATACAACAACTTACCTCCAGATGTCGCCAGCCCGCATATTTTTCCTCCAGAAATCCATGGTTCCTGGATGAGCACCAAGTCCACCTCTCCCCTGTCCAGCATCCTACACACGACAGCACTGGCCGCCCTGCTATGCTGTAGGTTCACTTGGAGGATCTTGATCATTTTTTCCTGCTTACTCTGCAGTTGCCTGGGTTCGCAGAGCAGCCCCAGGACTAGAGAGCACCTTGAACGTGGCCTGTCTCAGCCCCACGTTCACCCTCAGGTTGTTGTTTCGCAGTGCCCTGAGGGAGCCCTCTCCTATGTACAAGATCAGGGTAAGACCTGCATCCTCCCTTTTCCTGGCAATCACCTTCCAAGTATCCTGAACAACCCCAGGGTTCTGGGTTTTGACCACCTTCAGAATCTCTTCCGGCTCCTTGTCATTGTAGGGTTTGGGCACCCACATTGACACCTTTGCGACGCAAAAGATCTCCTTGGGTGGCCCTGCCCTCAACTTTACCCCCTCGCTCAGGGTGAAGCTTGGCAGGACCCGAAGGACCCACTCCAGGCTCTCCCGTGAGGAGCATACGACATTTAGAGCTCCCCTCTCTAAGTATGCTGTCCTAAAACCTCTATCCCCACTCTCCGCCTCAGCGGACAGCAGTTCCGAGAAGAACAGCTCCTCCAGCTCCAACGCCATCTCTTCCGAGAGTTGTCTCTCAGGGTAACTAACTGGGACAATTGCTAGTTTTTGCCTGAGGGTATCGCCGTATGTGCCCGAAGACACTCCAGCGTCCCCCCCTTGTCCCAGTTTCACCTTCTTCATTCCTCCCTTCACTGGAGAGGGGTTGGATGTCTCACTCCTAGGCCTTTTTGACGTGCTGGGGTTTGGCGCTCTAGGTTGCTTTCTTCCCTGTTGCACCTCCCTCCTCACAACATCCAAGCCCTGGACTTTGGCAGACTCAGCTCGGTTTTGGCCTCCCCTCCGTTTTTTCAGAGTTGTTGGCCCTCCCGCTGCTCTCGCCTGTTCTTTTCGGAGCCTCCTTCTGGCCGCTCCACTCATTCGCTTTCTCCGTAAAGAGAGCGTACTCAACTCTGCAGCCACTTCACCGGTTTCTGCAGTCGGCAGCTTGACAGCCGCCCCCGCACCCCCAGTGATGGTTGCCGTTGGCATCTCTGCTACAGACCCACGGTTTGCCAACTCATTGGCTCCCGCCGTCTGTGCAGTCTCAAAATTATCTTTTGTACTTGTCTGGTCCATAAACGTCCCACGAGTATGGGGGAAATAAAAGGTCGACCAGAGCAGAGCCCCCATTGCCCTGGCAAGACAACATACAATGAGGTTTTGTCTGGTTCCTCAAGGGGATCGTTTGGGACTGCATTTTATACCCTGCAGCCATTCATCCTTCGGCACGATGCCTTCCACCTTGGATTGGGTATTCAGTCACTGACCTTGAAGTACACCCCAAGTTCAGGACATTATTAACTGCTCAGATGAACAGCCTGCTTTACTCTCTTTTTTACAACTGTGTCGTTTGGGCAGTTTCCCGCCCCTACTTCACTGTCGCATTGCCCTTGGTTCACCCGGGAGGTGAGAGTAGCATTGTGAGGACTTAATTCCCAACTACCCCAGTCACCCCGGTCAGAGCACTCGGTTATTTCTACCAAGCCCAACCGGTTGACTGACGAGGAGGGATAATTCCTCACCTTTGAACCATAGCCTTGGTCCAGGCCTGCATATTCAGAAACCTTCCGGAATCCTTATTCACAGGTAACCTACATTTCTGTAGGCCGTCCCACTATCCGCCACCTGTGGACCCGCCCGGTTGCTCAGGCCAGCTTGCCGGGTTTAATACTGTTAGTCTACGTAATAGATTGTTTTAACCGCTCTTGCTTTTACAAAAATACCTGTTATAGAAAGTAGTACTGTGTGATTAATCACTGGTATTGGATGATTGAAAAACAAATGTGAACAATAAGACTTTATAACGACATTATCATTACAACTTCTTTGTAAAATTATTTGAGAAGAGTTTTAAGAGTTAAGAGGCAGTTAAAGTTACTAAGAAATACGAGTATGTTATCAATTAAATTATTTAAGAAAACCAAACTCCGTCGACATAAGGATAACACTGATATTTATTATTTGAACTTTAAGATGTTACTTGCGTCTTAATCTCCCTCTTCCAAAAGTCATTCACCCTTATTTAATCACGAGAATGTAGTTTCCGTTCAGAAAAATATTTCAAAACGAATCTTCTTAAAGCTTTTTAAAATTTGTAAGTCGAAAGTACTAGTTAATTGCAGGTAGGTAATTACCACAGCAAGACTTAAGAATGCTAAGCAGCTTTTATTTAAATATATAATGTTTTGGTAATACACTCTTACCACAATGGTAAGAAAGCAGGTGGAAGCATACAGGGCTGAACTCTAGCCTCCGCTGTAGACAGCGGGGGCGGCTACTCCTACTTGCTGGCTTGCCTTGCCAATTGACGCCTACAGAAACCCATCTTATTCAGGCCAGTACAGGGTGTGACGTAACACGTTCTTATCTATCGTAAAACTCTCAGGTGCACCGTGACATGTGTAACTCCAAATATGAAGTAATTGAATATAACTGGAAAGTTTGGTTTTACAGGATACAGATGGGTCTTTCGGTGAATACGAACTTAGCAACTCCAACAGAAGGCGCGCGCGTGCTCATATTCACCGCTACAAGTTGTTTGTTTCTTATTACACTGAAGGATGAAAATTGAACTTTTATTTTTGACCTCTTTAAACATTGCGTCTTTAATAAGATAGTACAAGAAATATATTACAAATTCACAAAATCTACTGCATACATTAAAACTAATATGAATAAATCACAATTGTTGTTATTATTTATATTTAATATTTGTTAATTACTAATAAAAATAATAATACTTATTTATTATTTAATAAATAAAACCTCTTAATCTGTTTAGTAATAAGCATTTTAATTACTCCCATCGTAAACATTTAAATTGCTAATCTGATGATCTTCATAGAAACGTGCTCCAGTAATAACTGTTACAGGAATTTCAATACTTAAGAAGGTGTTACTTACGCTATATAAATCAATTTTTATAAAATTGGAGAAATCAAACTACTATGAACCAAATTCAATGACAAAATTACTAAATATTAGTGATAATTAAAAAATATTACGAATATGGTAAACACTATTATTTCCCAAATATATTTGACGCATATATTGATTCAGACAACAAATTTAAGTAACAACTTTATAAATTAACTATTGCGTAATGTTTAATTTAAATAAGTGAAACCACTATACCACAACAAATGATTTCCTTTATTTAAAACCTTAAATACATTTCAATTGGATAACAATCATCCTCAGAGGTAATTTACAATAAAAATACAGAGTACGTAAGCATTATTGTATGTAAATGTGCACAAGATTTTAAATAAAGGAATCAAGTTATTTGTGGTATAGAGGTTTAATTTATTTAAATTAAACAAATTTAAGCAAAATAATTGATAACAATCAATATTTTAACCACGCCGCCATCTTTCGAAGTACACAAAATGTTACTTGTGAAGCTTATACAAATTACAATTACTGATAAATGTGTTCAAAAATGAAATTCCTAACGTTTTATTTTTATACAGAAATAATAACACTTCTATGTAGAAGAATATGCTCAAGTGAAACAACGTTATGAAATAGAGTAAATAAATATTCAAATCCTACTTTTATAAAAACTGTTCAAAATGTTCTCTTTCACTTTTCAATTCAAGATCTGGGTATTAATGGTAATAAAATTCATATTTTGAAAGTTATTTTTGTGCTTCATTTGACTTTATTTACATCAATTTGCTACAAATGTTATTCGAAACCATTATGTATTATGTATTATGTATTATACAAAGTTATTTACGTCTAACATAAAATTTTTTGCAACAGTTTACTTCCGATTTACCTCTAAATATCATAACAACCATTAGAAATACTGTTCTTGGACCTGTTTTACTTGTTTAAAAAAATTAATTAATAAATAAGAAGCTACCATTTACTGTCCTTAACTAACTCCCCCCCCCCCAATGGTTTCATTGCGATCTTATATCATGGAGGAGTGTCAGTAAAGTGGAAGGGTAAGAGGGAGGATGTAAACGAGAGAATGAGCGAAACCAAACTTTGAAATGTTTTATGTTTAAACATTTTTGTACAGGATAGAATAGAACAGGTTTAGAATAGGGAAGCTTGTTTGATGATATGTTGACGTAATCCTTGAACTAGCCAACATTAATATTTGTACCAAGTTAATATTAACAAAGCTAATTTGTTAATAAAAGATATTCATATGTAATTGATATAATTTCAAAGTCATTTTAAATGAAACAATAGATCTGCAACTCTACTTTCTTTCTTCTGAATCTTTTTTGAAAAGTAAAAGAAGCATTTGAACTCTTTGATTAAATTGTTAATATTATTGTGTGTGTGTGTGTGTATGTGTGTGTGTGTGTGTGTGTTTGTGTGTGTGTGTGTGTGTGTGTGTCAAACAGAGGTTTGGGGGTTCTTTAAAAGCCTGCAGAGCAAAGGTTTGGTGGTTTTGAGGCTCTTTATCTTTCATTGACTAAAAAAAAATTTATTTTGTGAGTAATTTCATAATACAGTAAATTCAAACTCTCAAATGGAAATTCAATAATATAACTTCCAAATAGTTAACATATAAACATATAAAATGAGTTGACAGTAAACAGGAGCTGTTAATAAAATATGCGTATAGATTACGTGCCTGTGAACTAGGTACATCAATGTGCCTGGATTAGTTTGTTCCACAAAAATGAATAAATAAAGTTTCCTTTTACGGCCTTGGTATCTCTTACAATATGTTAACCTGATTTTGCATATAAATACCGACCCGTATATGTAACCTCCTTAAATTTAATTTTCACTGAGTACATTTCAAATTCGTTAAGTATCAAAATACAAATTTGACTTTTCATTTTGCCAAAACGTAGGCCTAATGTTAGATGTTGGAGGGGCATAAAATACTTTGTTTCAAAATTTTACTTTGGATGAATACATTAGGTCACTCACTCTCTGCCCAAAATGTCAATATCAAACCCTCCCCATAGAAAAGACTTTTGGTTGCAACACTACTTCATCGCATAATTCATTGTAATAATTAAAAAACTTTCTACAAAACATATCACTCCAACATTAATGTAAAATTTGAGATTAGGAATCATTTAAAGAAACATATTTTTTCCCATTGATTTTTAAACTGGAATGTAAAGTGAAGCATAAGTTTACATTAACTTATTCAGAAAGTTAAAGTAATCATGGAAGTCTTTCATCTAACAATTTACACCCTATCAATTTGGTTGTGTTTAAAATTGGAAACTTTGTTTCCGTATCGTAATGGGTATTTGGTTGTTGTCTCATTGAATTATATAATTACTCAAGTGAACACGAGATCATACTGCTGAGACCAAGACGTCTATAGCTCAAGGTAAACATCTGACTATTAAATCGTCTATAAACATCTATCATTCTACTTACTACGCAAACTTGACAAAAGATTTTTAAAAGGATTTTGGTTTAAACGGCAGTCAATAGTACTTTCTTAAATATTAAAAACAATGGTTATGTTATAAAAACATGGGCTCCGGACGATTATAAACTCACTGGGACCTATGAACCAGATATTAAAGAAATAAACTTTTCTAGGTTTATTATTTGCTCCCAAGTAGCAATAATATTTTAAAATGTACTCGTATGTAGAGAGAACATACAAATGAATATTAAAAAAACTTATTATTAGAAAATATCTTTTAATAAAAAACTAAATTTTTATTGGAATAAAATTAATTGACAATATATTTTTCGTATTAATTAATATCCAACTTGTCCTTCAAAAGTTACGAACACAAAGTACACATTTTTGGTTCTTAAATTGTTCAGCTTCTATTTTTCTTTCCCATTGTGACATTAATGACACGTCATTAAAACACTACCTAAGTGAGGAAATAAAGTATGTAACTAGAGTTTGTTAATTTTTCAACCTAAATACTCAAACTTCACTGACAAACTGTCAAGTACTGTGAGAAAAATACATACTGTTAGTGCAATATTCTTTTGTAAACAAGTATGGCATCATAACCAATGCATTTTCATTTTATTATTAAAATGTAACTTAAAATATGAATTATCAGTAAAGAGACAGATATTTAGAAATAGTGTAATAAAATATCTCTTAAACAAATGTTACGTTGTTACAAGGGTTTAAAAAATCATAAGGCGGTTTTAAACTAAGTAACTTTTTTTTATTGCACACATTTTACACAATTTTTTTAATAACCTTAACATATTACAACAGTATTTTGTTATATATTCAACATTTATAAAAGCGTCCAAATACTGTTTTAATTAACTCCAATAATAACTGATAATTTTGCTAATAATCTATTTACCCTTAATACTCAATATCATTATCTGGCACTCCGTTACTAATGCTTTTTTCTCTCGTCACTACATTCTAAAAACTGGCATTCTTCACGTTTAACCGGTCCTTCATATCTTCTTCTCGCTTCTAGTAATTTCTCGTACTAGAAGGTTCTAGAACAATGTAGCTGTTGTGCCCACCCAAGCTCGAAACGAAGTCTACTTGTCAAAACGTTTGGCATGAAACACTGATTAAATTTTGCCCGTTACAGTAATTATAAACGTTAAATTTACCTATTAATTATAATTTATAGACCTATATTATTATTTGTTAATATATCTTTAATAGTTTATTTCTTGTAGATTTGAGGAATATTTCATTCTGAAATACTACTTTTGGACTGAACCACATGGTGAAATCAAGAAGCATTTTCATTCAAAAGTGTGTTTGTTAGTTTAATTATACATTTTAAAATCCCTTTCAGTAATATAATTTCAAATCAAAATCGAAATTTTATTTTTTACTTTCATCGCAAATTAATGTTAACTAAATTCAAAGCAGGCCTAAGTCTTATTAATTTCTGTACTTGAGGAAATCGTCACACTGTATTTTATAGCATTGATTTGTTCCTGTTATTATTATTCTATTCCTTTTTCTACACTCGGTTGAGTCTCAAAGTCTTTTAGAGATTATGTTCCTGGTTCCAGCGCTTTATGTTACAAAAAAGTTTTGTCCTCGTAAATGTGTCAAACAACAGGTTAGAAACTGTTTTCTGTTTAAGAAAATAAACTGAAAAACCTGTTAAAAATTAATTTGCTTTTAATAAAAAGAAAATATTTTATAATAATTATATATTTAATCAGTTTGGGATCAAAATCTTTTAAAATAATGTGTAACAAAAAGCATAAAAGTTGTTGCCATATTTAGTAAAATTTCTTAAGATAATTAAAAGGTTGAGTGAGGAAAAAATTGTAAATACTTCCTGAAATTGACAGCTCGTTCTTTGTAAACGCATTAAGATCGGAGCACATGGCACTCATTACAACAGCATTGGGATTCCAACAACACGAATTCACTTTCACTGGAACATTTCTACTCTGGGTTCGTCGTCACCTGAGCGACATCTAGAGCACGTGAAGGTAGAGCGCACATGTCGAAACTCGTCAGTCAAAGTTTCTCCAATTATTAGTTAAAACAACACGTTAGAGTGAACATTGACATTTAATTAACTTTTAAATTCGATTAGAAAAATGTTTTACATTGTTTGTTTTATAATTCTTGTTACAGGTATATTATTAATATTTAATGAAACTCCTTTAATTTGTCTATTTGAAAATATAAAGAACAAAAGTAAGCATTTCAGAATTAAGTAGCCTACTTCATCAGAAATATTTTTCTTACAACAGTTTTAGTTTCTATTATATATTCACAAATTTTATCCCTTTATATATATTTTCATTGTTATATTTAAAAATTGTTTCTAAATTTTGTTTTTTTTAATTCTACATACAGTATTAATGTATACAGTGTTTTAATATTTAAACCATTCAAATCAATAATATTTTGTATTTTTTAATGATATTTAATAAATAATTCAAATTAATAATGAATTTGAAATATTCTATGTTTAAAAAAATTACATACGTATGTTTTTAATTATCTATACATACTAAATATGTATTTGCAATATGTGTATATTTATTTAAAATACGCATATAAAATTTTATATAAAATATAAAATTTATTTTATATGCATCTTTTATATAATTTTGTTTTAATTATTGGATATGTTTTAAGTTTGTAAATTCCTACTGTTTTACACGTTGTGGATTTATATTGTTAGTTATTTTATTTCTATGTAGTAAAAATCTTTTTACCAAATGGACTGACGTGCACAATGTACCAAGCTAATTTGTCCTTTATAAATCAACAAAACCTATTAGTGGTTACAGCTACTAAATAAAGATGTTACACACAGGCTCTGATGACAAATTCTATTGTTGAAAATTGGTTTTAATTTATTGCTTGTAAGGCTAACTCAGACATATAAGATTATAGCCTAAAAAAATAATTTCTCATGAAACAACAAAGAGAACGATTATGACAAGTTGAATAGAGGTATAGATCCAGCTAGTATACATCTAGCTTCCTACAGCTATGCTTAGCTTTGAAATTACACCAGGAAACTCCTAAGAACATAAGCTTAGTCTATTAACTCCAAGTAAATACTTAGGTGACCAATCGTAACCTAATCCTCTATCTCCTATAGAAAATTTGCAAAAATTAGATAACTATCGTTTGTTTTCGAACACGATTTCTTTAGAAATGTAATATTAAAGGTATTTCATTATATTTAATTAAAATCTGACAGAGTACACATGTAAATATCTAAATGTTTTATCTTTTTGACAATTTTAATTCTAATCACCTCGATTTAATATTATTCTTGTTTCTGTTAAATAATTTATTGTTTTGTGTGCTCTATATATTTTAATTTTAACAAGGGTGTAATTTTCGTGTTTATTTTATTACGTTTTTACACGTTTCAACCAGTACTGAAATTTGTTTTCCATTTTCTGCAATCTACATGTGAGCTACAAGAACAAAATAATTGTTACCGAGTTAAAAGATTTGTTAGCATATATTCAAACTAGTAATTAGTTTCTTAGAAGAAATTTATGTAAGGATTTTTCAATAATAAAATTATTATTAAAAGTACAGTAAACAAGCCACAAACAATTTTTTAAATTTCAACTCTAAGTACGCTGTAATATTATGGAAGAAAAAATACAATTAATATTAAATAGTTGAGTCATAAGTATCTAAAATGTTTTCCTTTCCAGACATTTAAAACAAGTAATATAAACAATATTTCTTTAAAAGTCAATTTTAATTCAGTAAACAAAGAAAAATTATATTTGAGTTTTATTAAATAATTACAATTAATATAAATAAAGTAACATAACCTATGCGTTAGAACAGCTCTTCTACTAGATAACCTATAACATAAAATCAGCTGATTTATGAAATCATATGTTATCACTTATTTTAAGCTAAATAAAACGAAATAACTATATTACATAACTTGATCATTTTGTGAACAGATTTTTCACATTTAAAACTTGAATGAATTCATTAAATTCAATTAATAAATTATTATTTGAAAAAAAAACAGTATTAAGATCAAGTGTCATCCACTACAAGTTTTAAAAAATACATTTGAACTTGAGTGAATGAATAAAAATATTTGTTGATCGATTAAAAATTTGAACAAGATATATTAAAAAAAAATTAAGTCATTTTCTGTGTACATATCACAGAATCACAATATTAAGTGGCTAAATAGAAAGCGAATTTCCTTGCAATTTTCCTGTCTGTACAGTATATGGTGTTGAGCTACTATTTTTGTTTGTTACTATTTATTCGATTTTTTTTATTTACTAAATTATGAAGCTGTTGGTGATTTATAACTTCTCATTCTAACTACATCTTGTATTGCTTCATTGTTACAAGGAACCTTTCTCCCATAATTACATCTTTTAAAATAGATTTCTAGCAATGGGAAAGTTTGCTCAGTGCCAAAGTCATAGATTTCAAACACGTAGTTATCCAATTCGAATCCGTCAGAGACAAAGGTTTTATTATTTTTTTTAATGAATGAATAAGTACTTCAAAAAACTGTGTTAACATCAACTGTCATCCACTAGAGATTTAAAAAAAAATTGTATTTAAACTGATTGGATGAATAAAAAGTATTTTATCAACGAATAAAAATTTGATCAATATACAATCGTATATATATATATATATATATATATATATATATATATATGTATGTATGTATGTATGTGTCTGTGTGTGTGTGTGTGTGTGTGAGAGAGAGAGAGAGAGAGAGAGAGAGAGAAAGTGTACTAAAGGAAGGAATTTAAAAAAAGAGAAAAGACTATCAAAATAGAATGCAAGGGGTGGTTGCGTTTAGCTGTTACACTCAATTACGTGTGACATGGTAAAACAGTTCATGAGGAAATGTGAATGCAAACGTGTAGTAGGTATAGTCGAGGGCGATGCCAATGTCACTGGTGAGAAGGCGAGATCAGGCATTCCCGCGTGGTCATTGACGCTGGACCCATTGTCTGTCGTTCTGACCCGACCATGATAAACAAATTTTTAAATGTCGTCTCACAAGTTGTTTTAACTTGTTGGCGAATAAAATCAACTTTTAAATCCTCTCTCTCATAATGTACCACTAGCCTAATCATTAGGTATAGGCTACTCCTAGTATAGACCTCACGACTTGTGTCAAATAGATTCTTCGCGGAGTATATTGTTACAAAAATCTTTAACGTTATAGTTTATATTAGGATTTTTATTTATATGTGTATTAAACAACTGTGTTATTACATTACATAATTATCAAAAGCTATATAAGTTTATTTGAACCATATTGATACATAAAAGTAATTTTAAAAACAATTGTAGTTTTATTTATTATTATGTTATAATAGTTTACAACTAACAACGGTAAAAAATCAAATAGTTTACTCTAAATCTCACTACAAATTAGTTTATCAAAACAAACATACTAGTTTCGACGATGATGTCGCCTTTATCAGTGCTTAGCTCAGTAGTAGCCAAGCACTTATGAAAGAGACATCATCGTCGACATCAACTAGTATGTATGTTTTAATAAACTAATGCGTAGTGAGATTGAGAGTAAATTATTTTGATTTTTATCGTTGGGAATTGTTCTCGCTAGCGAAGCTCTAGTTAATATAATAACTTACAACTAGTTAAATATGTAATGAGTCTTACCATAAATAATTGATAAGATATTTTATTAAATTAATGGTGTAGAAAATGATGTGTTTTAAAATATTTGAAAATGATTCAGTAATTTTATTATGTTTTGAGTAATTTTGAACATTAATAAATTTATTTTAGCCCTGATCTTGAATAAGAAAATGAAATTAGTTGAAATTAGTCCTTGATATTGGAGCAAAACCTTTACCAGGCTATATAGGAACTCTCTAAGGAAACACAGAAAAAATAATAAAACTTGGAGTTGGCGTTAAAAACATTATGAACAAAACATTTCTTTATAAAACAGTACACCGTGTTACACTAGATTAGAAAGTAGCTACAAAGTGTCCGGTTGGGATATATTTGTTTAAAAAAACAAAATAAAAT
The DNA here is from genome assembly GCA_036971475.1 of Prosapia bicincta. NCBI lineage: Eukaryota > Metazoa > Arthropoda > Insecta > Hemiptera > Cercopidae > Prosapia > Prosapia bicincta. Next base: position 123,475,918 of record JBAIZL010000001.1, on the reverse strand, counting down.
TTCTTGTCGTAAGCTAACCGGTTGACAAGAGAATTAGTCTTCATATTAGCATACGTTATTGTATTAATGCAAAAAAGGTAGAGGGTAACGAGCGTCAGTTCACGCTTCAACTGGTCAATCCGTATTAGGAAACTTAGTTAAAAAAAAATTATGTTGTAATTTGGTTATTCTTCCCAAAAAAAAACTTGTTTTAAGTTTAATGTGCATTGCAAAGAGAGGTAAAATGTGTATTTTTCCAAAATCATTAGGTTTTGTAGTTTAAAAAAATATTATTCTACACCATTATTATTTTAGTATCATTATTATTTTTATTGTCATTATTGGGTTGTCATTTTAGTATTTTCTGTCTTCTATAGGTCTTTTTACAAGTCTAGATAAAACATTTTTATTGCTCTGTCATTGACATTTCGCTAGCCAAAAATGCAAATGTTCCAACTCTATTTTTTAAAATGTCCATCTTTGTATTTGAAAAAAAATTAATAAATTTTCTGTTCCTAGTAATTAAATAATTAATTAAAAACAACTTTTATTGGTCTTGAAGATGTTTTAAGATTTGATACTAAAAGTAAAAATAAACCAGCAAATTAATTATTACGAATTAAATAAACAATAATTTTATTTTTTTATAAAATGGAGTAATATTTTTAGAAATGTATCATAAAAAGCATTCAAACTTTGGATACCATGTAAATATTAACTATTGTTTTTAACTTTATATAAAATTAACGAGGTAATTGTGAAAGCAATATTGGAAGAATTAAAGTGAAAAATTAATGTTCGTTTATTGACGATTATTAATGTTGCAGATTAATGAACAATGTGGTGTTAAACTTCTTGGTATTTTGGAAGAGAGCATACCGAGCTTTCTGTCATTTCATAACGTCCACGTTCTTTGCTCGTAATTGAGGGCTATATTTAAATGGGGTCGTCTCGTTTATAAATACTGTATATACTGAAAATGGAATATTTATTTAAACAACTTTATAAACGTATTTTTCTCAAATCCTTCTATTAGTTCACACTCTTCCTATTATGTATATATTGTTCAAATTTTCAATCATTAATAAAATACTTTTTATACATCTACTTAAGTTCAAATATACTTTTTAAAATTTGTAGTGATGACAATTGATGTTAAAGCTTTCAAATACTAATTCATTAATTAAATCTATTAAATTAATTAATGTCTTATATGGAAGAAAAGGTTTTCACAGAAGGTGGAAGATATGCAATACAGCTATTTCGTCCCATTTCGCTTAAAATAAGTGATAACATATGATTACATAAAACAAGTGATTTTATGTTATAGGTTTTGTGGTAAAACACCTGTTTTGTTTTAGGTTATGTTACTTTATTTTTATTAATTTTAATTAATTTATAAAATGTAGCTAAAATATTTTGTTTTTGTTTTTAACCTAGCTTGGAATTAACTTTTGTTTCTATTGTTAAATTGTTCTACAGTCCGAGAGCCAAACTATTTATTTCTTCTATTACAAACACGTGTTCTGGCTTTATATGCATGATATTCAGATCTGATCTGATATACATATCTGAATTTCATCATGATATTCTGATAAAATATTGATCTGACTTTAAGTTTACAATATTTACTTCTAGGCGTGTGACAATATTAAAGCTAAGATGCTTGTTAAAACAATTCGTTGGACCTAATTGGAAAAGTGGATCACAAGACTCAGTAAAGACATGCCCGGCGTTGCCCCAGCAGCCGACGGAATGCAAGGGGTGTGGCTCAGAGCGCGCCGTCCACACTTCGGCTTGGTCTGTACATTACAACCGTGAAGTAGGGCCATGATAGGAGGTAATGCTTAAGCTTACAGTGGCGCTAAACCTACTACACCTAATGTTAGGAGACGTATATATCTCTAAAATGTATTTCTTTATATCTTATCTTATATATGTAAGTGATAAAATATCAGGGAGAGAGTTGAGTGTCGAACAGATAAACATATTGGTCTGGTTACTATTTTTACTATTTATCATTATAAAGTCTTTCAATATAATTAAAAAAATATTTTGTCAAAATTTTTATACATATTTTGTCAAAAACTATTTTCTCTATTCTTTAATCGTGTCAATTATTTTTTTATTTTTAAATTCCTTTTATTAGCTCACATTCTCCTGATATTTATCTAGTACAAATTTTCAATCGTTAATAAAATTCGTTTTTATCATCCAATCAAGTTCAAATGCATTTTAAAACCTAAAGTGACTATAGCGGATGCCAATTAATGTTAATACAGTTTTTTTTAAATATTTATTTAATAGTTAAATTATAAAAATTTGGGGGTCTAGGTCGGATCCGAACTGAATATCTTCATGTTCGAAGTCTAGCGCTTTTTGGCACTGAGCCAACGTCCCATATCCAGGAATGAACTTCTCAAAGATCTTTATGAAAAACCTCCATTATAAAACCTTCAATTGCTACCGTGGTTAACACACTAAATGATACATAATGCTTTAGGATCACAAATGTATGAAAAGAATAGATTGTTGCCATGGTAACCACTCAATATCATAAATAATGCTCTAGGATTAAAATTGAATGAAAAGAATAAAATTAACAATCAGGATTAACGTTATCGAACCTTGCTTCACAAGCGGACATTGCGGAATTAAAGCGAAAAGAAACTACAACACAATGTAAGCGACGAAATAAAGTGTATAAATAGTAATAATAAAAATAATAGTCCAACACTATGCATGAAAGGAACTATTCCTTGCAAAACTGCAAGGAAATTCGCTTTCTATTTTACCACTTAATTTTGTTATTCTGACATATGTATACACATATTTTTATTAATTGTAATTATAAAATAAAAAGAAACTACAATGAAATTCTTCTCAGTTAGTTTAAGTAGGAACTGACTTTTTTCAAACATTTTATATGACTTGCTTGGAGAGAATATAGAACTGTAGGGTGGGGTTATCTAATAATCGAAATGAAGAATAGATTATTGAGTCATTTAACTACCATTCATTAAAAATCTACGAATCAAAAATAGTTTTTACGATTCAGAAAAAGTGAAATAAAGGCATAGTTACAAAAACGATATTGTCAAAAAACCTTACATACAAAAATTTATAAAATACATTTTCCTCTTAAAGAATGGCCTGATTAAAAGTTACCATAAATATATTTTTGATTTCAGTGTTTCAATGTTACGTCAGCTTGGCAATACCAATCTGGGATTTGTAATGCTTATAATTCACATTCTTAGCTAAGGCGCCCCATTAGAAGACAAGAATATTAATAAGGTGTCCCATATGAATCGGTTGTTACCCCAATATCATGCTATAACTATAATTTGTTTCTCAAATGTATAGGAAATACGCAGGAGCTCAACCTTTCTGTAGTAAAATTAAAATTAGAAAGGTATTCTCCAGCCCAGGTAGCATACTAGTTACCGCTTTTATCCGAACAAGATCTGATGGCTTTCACGTAAACCAGTATTCTAAGGGTTGTCCTCTATATCAGGCAGAGCGCCGCTCTTTACTTTTCCAGAAAGTGTGACTCTTCAGTAAGAGATGTGATCGAGGCCACGTTACACTGATGATCTGGCAACGGCGCACAGTAATTCTCCCACCATGCTTAGTCTAAATACATGTCTAATTTTAATTTTCATAAAAATATTGAGGTTTAGGATTAAAACAGGTGAAAATCATAACTAGAGGTGACATAGGTATTCTTACATCATAGTTCCGGTGAAGCCGGATCCGCCGGGAAAACAAGACTTGGTTAGCGATTAACTTTAACCGTTAGCGCGTCTCTCCAATTGCGATTTAAACCTGTTACCATTGTCATATAATAATAAAATTTGGTTTCATAGTAATATATACAGGGATTACGATGGTCAAAACATTTTAATTTTATAAAATAGTTTTCTTACCTTAAAACGACTTAAATTAAAACCTTTCTAAATAGAATTACAGTTTGACCCAAAAAAGTCAGTCTTTTTAATTTTTTGGTCAGATAAATGAAGTCAGTGGAAATGTTGGAAGTATGATGCAAAATTTTATATCTTTAAAAAATTTATTTTGCTACGACCACCGATTTGGTGTATTTGAGCGCAAATATTAGGTGTTATTGTCCGAAAGTGTGTCTTGCGAACGAATAACCATACTGTGTGCTGGGGGGGGGGGGGGTAATCATGTTATGTTATTTGTCTAGTCTCCCCAAATGAATCTGCATCATGTTGCTATCTTAATTATTCTCCATTACAAACTATACATAATGAAGAACTAATGACAAACATACTTTCCCAGTTTTGTCTTAAAAATAAATTTACTTGTCTAACAACTACTGTCGACAAATTGACCAGTTATATGATAATTTCAACGTTATACAAATACACCCTAAGTACATAAAAATACAAAATAAGAAGTACTTCTTACTTCAGCCATCCGACGCCCTGCCTCCCAGTATAATGTAGCGAGTCCTTCCCTGGACTCCTCGTGAAAGATATCCTTCAGGCCGTCACAAGTTGTAAGATGCTCTGCCTTCCCTTCGTTGTCGAAGCAGAGTGGGCAAATTGGTGTGTCTACCACTTTCATGCGATGCAGGTTTCTCTGCAGGTAGCCATGTCCAGTGGTCATCCTAAACAAAGCCACTGCTACGCCTCTCGGAAGATCCAGTGGTATGCTTGATTGGATGATCTTTTCTTATTACTTACCTGCAGCTTGTTTCCTGTCCCGTTTCACGGAGTCGCTGATAGTGCTGTTTATACTCCGACAGACACTGCGGTATGAGAGGGGGAGGATCGGCTGCGCCATGGAGCAGCCATGCTTGGCCAAACTATCTGCTTTTTCGTTTCCTCTGGTGTCACAGTGCCCCGGCACCCATTGTACTGCGATCTGTGTTGTTTTTTGTAACATGCGGAGTGTTTTCTGGTAGTTGTTTATTTCCTTCCCTTCTTGTGGCTTTGGGGAGGCGATCGCCTGAATCGCGGATATTGAGTCCGAGAGGAAAACTACCTTCTTGGTGTTGGCCGACAGAAGAATCTCTCTGCCCGCTTCGCCGATGACGGTCACTTCTCCTCCGAAGTTGGTTCCGATTTTCCCCACTGCTATTGATTTTTGCCCAATTGAGGAGAAATATCCGGCTCCGCATGCGTCATGCATTGCCGATCCATCTGTGTACACACGCAGCCATTCGTCGGCCGGATACCTCTCGTTGATCATAGCTTCTCTTAGTAATTTGAGTTCGCAGATTTGGATGTCGGTTTTTTTCAGGCTTACACCAGGTATTGATGTGCACGTTGGTATTTCGGTCCTTTCCTTTATATATTTCGTTTTCTTGAAAGGTTGTCGCTCTGATTCTTCCAATCCATGTCTTCTTCTTATTTCTGCGGCTTTTGCCAGTGGTTTTAAGCCTTTGGTTTGCGCATCTGTATTTCTTCCAGAAGTCATCGTCGGTTCTTAAGGCCCTTTCGAAGATAGTAGATTTAAGAAATAAGTAGATTTAGATTTTACAATAAATATTGCATATATTACTATAAAATAATAATTACCTAATTGACGATAAAATATGACTGACATTCAAACTGAACGAAGAGAAAACATCTTTCCATATTAAAGTACTTAAAACAGCTACTGTACTGTACAAGTTACAATCAAGCAACTGACATAAAAAAAAATTGATATATAGGCCTTCATTAATGCAATTTATTGAAAATACTTTATGCACATTATTGCCTAAAACGTTATTGGTTTGGAAAGATGATGTCTAATATTTTTTAATGCAACTTTTAATTAAAATCATTACAATAAAAATAAAACCTCACTATAAAATACTTTATACATACTGATTATAACAAAAATATTCTATTTGTCTGTTGACTAAACTGCAGGGAAATCGAGGGAATGTTTCCCTATTTTACACCACAATAACTTCACGGAATAATTCTATACGTTTACACGTCAAGTCTAGTAATTTAGTCACTAATATTATAATTGTATTATTGATTTATTGTATAAAACCTATTAATAATCGGAATTTATAGGCATTTACAATTACTATATACAGTATTTATATAAGATCTATTTAGGCAGTCTATTAACTTAATCGAAAATATTATATTTTTGTTATCGATGTACTGTATAACACTTATTAGTCATCAGAATTTATTGACAGGTACAATTAATATAAACGGTGTTTATATTAAGCCAATTATTTAGGTGAACAATCTAGTAGCTTAGTCATTAATATTATACTTTTAAGAGTATATCAGCGATTTGACGCTTACCACTAAGGTGAATCATCGCTTGAGGCCGCCATCTTGGTAGGGGGTAGCCACGAAAGCTAACTTCAGTCACCTAGCTACGATGTCCTCTCTGGATATTTCTGTGCTCGCTGGTCAAAACATGAACAATAGTCCTGACTTTATCAGGGAAATTCTTGTTACAAGTTTATAATACTTTATAGACTTAAAATAATTTACATTATTTAGAGTTATAAATTAAATTAAAGGTATAATGGTTTAAACTCAAAATTTTGCACGAATCTTTTAACGTTGTAACGTTTTTGAATTATTATTTATTTTAAATTTTAAGTTAGTTTTAAGTTTTAGTTTTAAGTTCTAGCTTACAGTTCAGGCGTAATAATAACCGTCTGTCTGTAACGCTCTTCAAAACTTGAAGGTAGAACTACGTTACATTAAAATACTTTAAAATTCAAAGTTAAATCATTTAAACTAGCAGAGTCTCATTAAATTAATTTTTAAGGCTTATTAACTTGAAATGCATGGAATTGTGTGCTGGTTAAATAATTACTCTTTTAAATTCAATTAAAGCAAATTACACTCATTTTATTTAACAAAAAAATAACATAAATTATAATCATGATACAAATTTCTAGACATTGCTTCAGTTATGGATTATTGAACATTTAATATTTGAATTTTGAATTTTTACGTATAGCAATCTATCAATAAATCAATCAATGAATCAATCAATGGCTGAAAGTGGATCTGTACTCGAGTTTACTTGCTTTTTTCATAATAAAATTTTATAATTCAAGGTGAAAACAAGTGCACCAAATGATGCGTAAATTACATTTATAGATATAGGTTGAAACGTTCAAGGTTCATTAATTTGAGTTAAACTGTCTAACATTTTAAATTTTGTAATAAATCTCTAAAGTTTGAAATCGTCCACTTAGCTGTATTCACATGTCGTAGCCTCGCATCCTTCTAGTGGAAAAGTCTCACGATATATCTTCAGTAACTTCAGCGTCCCATCTTTGTACTTGGTTACGTACGCTGTCTTCTACACCATGATTATAACATGTTTAAGAAAAAGAATATTACATTAAATTTTGAAAACAAAATAAAATTTCCTCGCTCTCGGACACGTACGTTGCCTTTTCCATCTTGGCTAAAAGAGGGCTTAAACTATCGTTGGGAGCAACCTTCCCCGCTACCGCGCATCCGGTGGGCGCATACCTACTTTAATTACTTGTTTTTAAATTCTTCCGACAGATGTCATTATCAACCAGAGATCTCATTAAAAATATTTCTAATACATCACAATTTTTTTATATAGTTGTATATTGTTACAATTTTTGAATACATTCTCGTTTGTTTTCTGAAATTTCCAATTTAATATGTAACACCATCTAAAGTCTGTTACAACTTTTTATCATTAATTTGATAAATAAAAACTATTAACTAGCAAATATTTTTGTTTAATTGAAAAATAATTCAAATATATAACAATTTTCCAAAATACGTTATGAATGGTTGGTTTGGTTGGGGTTTTTTTTATTAGGTAAAAGTGCGTAGCATATACTTTATGTTTTTATGACAACATTTGTTTTGGAATCTAATAAGTAATAATATAGGTCAGAGAAAACTCGTCCTACTGTACCATAGAACGATATATTTATATGACCTATATATTTATATGACGTATACAGTCCTGTTATTAATAATAGGCCTTGAGGAAAACGAAAAATAGAAATTGTAAAAAAACTGAATTATATTGTGAAATTTAATTGAACTAATACATTAACATTGCTTCTTATGAAGTTAATGGTTTTAAAAAATTTATGTTGGTAGATAAATAGAAACTGGGTTATAATTAGTGATATGTGAACTGTTGCAGTGTGTGTGTGTGTGTGTGTGTGTGTGTGTGTGTGTGTGTGTGTGTGTGTGTGTGTGTGTGTGTGTGTGTGTGTGTGTGTGTGTGTGTGTGTGTGTGTGTGTGTGTGTGTGTGTGCAGTGAGTGTGTGTGTGTGTGTGTGTGTGTGTGTGTGTGTGTGTGTGTGTGTGTGTGTGTGTGTGCAGTGAGTGTGTTTCAGTTTGTATAATACTAAGATAAATATTACACTTCTTTTGTAGATTATGTCTGGTTTTTTAACAATACATTTTGCAGATTTTAAATTACAACCCTTAATATTTGCCCCATAAATAACACAATAGTTCTGCCATATTGAAATAGCCGACAACTAAATAATAACAATAGTTTATTTTGCATTAATTTTATTCATTATTCATATTCGTTGTTAATGTGTGTCCTAATTAACTATATTACTAGAAAATATGGAAGTGCGTATTATTTAGAATAATATACATACACGATCTATAATGTGATATTGGATGGACAAGATATTTTAAACCTTTAGCGTTGTGCAACTACAAACAGAGATTTGTACAATGAAGGGTGGGATTAAGTGATTACTGATTATAGTTCATAAAATTGAAATTCTAACTGTAAAACATAATATATTCGTGTCAGAATTTCTAAACAAAAATGTATACAAATAGTATATAATTGGAAATCTATGTTTGATGTTGAAAAAATTTGTTGAAAGTATATTTCCGATAAACACTTGTTTCATGGAGTGTTGATTTACTGTAATGGCAATTGTGTTTTCTAGTATCTTTGTGTGTGATAACGCTGATGGCAGACTCCAGTCGCCAACGTTATATATACTTCTGCTTTTCTCTGACAAGCAGCTCTACCGTCTTAGCTTTAGCCTATCCCATAAACATTATCATAACAGATAAGAAATCTTCATGGCAAACAGCATATGAAATCTGACAGTAAACCCAGTCACGTGTGGCTGTGTGAAACTTGGCAACGCAGGACTACGTAACAAACACAAGACGACAAAAGGTGGCCGCTCAAAGAACGGGCAGACAAAAAAAGAAAAGAAAAAACAGACCTAAATATTCTTTAATGTTTCAACCCCAAACTGTCAAAACCGACCGGCACCCTTCGCCCCCTTCCTTTCTTTTTGAGGAAACTTATTAATACAGGCTCGTGAGGGTGAGCAGGCGTTAAGACATGAATACTATCTTCAGTGGCTGGAAGCTAGGATATATAGAATCCTTTAGCGTTTATAACTGTTTATATCCTTTAGAATCTACAATATTAGCAATTAATATTAGGTCGTAATTAATTAAACTAAATCAACGCAAAAATTATTCAAATTACCGTAATTCAGATTAATGTATACAGTAGGGCTACTATATTTATGATATGGAGAGGAAAAAATTAAAATGAAGTAAAAACAGGTCAATGCAAGGCTAATACAAAAAAAGTTATATATATTTTGAAAAATGTACAGATTGAAATTAGTGCAAGATAGTTAAATTGTATAATTATCAAGCGACCTTGGTAATTTGATTTTATTGACTTGTACCACATTTTCAAAGTCATTTTCAACAACGTCTTTTATTAATAGCAATACTACTATAATTCAAAGTGAAGCTGCAGGATTAAATTGCAATTATTTTATTCATTACAATTTAATATAGAACAATTTCAATAGATGAATTTATTACCATAGCAAAGGCATTTTTTATTACAATAGCAACAAATATATTTGTTTATATATTAATATAATACCATTTTAAAGTTAAAGAACTCATTGTTGTTAAGAATTTCTAATATTTATGTTTATATATCTTAATGTTTTATATATTTTAATTTCTACATATGTTTTATAACTTAAACATATGTTGTTACGACTGTATCCTTCAGGATAAAATTTAGTTTATAATAGTTCTGTTTATAAACGAGTGTTATTTTCCAAATAATCTATATGACAAATAATTATTTCAATTACTAAAACAAGTAATATAAACATAACGTTTCTAAAGTCAATTCCTAATTAGGCCAACAAAGAAAATTTTGTCCTATTTACTTTTATCAATTAATTAAAATTAACGTAAACAAAGTAACATAACCTATGCGTTAAAACATCTGTTCCACCACATCACCTATACCATAAAATCAGCTGTTTTATGAAATCATATGTCATCACTTATTTTAAGCCAAGTGAGACGAAATAGCTACATTAGATATCTTGAACATTTTGTGAAAAGTTTTTCTCCCATATAAAACTAAAATCAATTTATAATTAAATTTAATTAATGAATTAATATTTGAAAAACTGTACTAAAATCAAGTGTCATCCACTACAAGTTCAAAAAATGAATGTAGCTGAACTTCAGTGGATGAATAAAATGTATTTTACTAACGATTGAAAATTTGAAGAAGATATATATAAGGAGAGTGTGAACTAATAGAAGGAACTGAATAACAGGGACACGACAAGCAGTAGTTGTTAAAAATGTAGATGATTTATGTTTAAATCGAGAAAAAACTGTCCCTAACAACACAAATCTTTTTCATTAATTTTCTGAATTTCTGTAAAAAACAATGTAACCTATAGCACTACTTTAGAGAGCGATGGACTCTTAGGTAACGAAAACAAAGTAATATATCTTAATAAATATTATTTCATGAACATTTTTTGCTATAAAATTAATTTTCGCAAATAATAACTTAATCTTGTGCCAAAAAAAGTATCAGTACATTTTCTAAAATATAATTTTTTGTTAAAAAAAATAAAACATTATTTTAGTAATAGCAGTATAATAATAGGAGTGATTGTTGAATTTATAACAAATAATTTTATAATAATAAAAGCAATAATACTTTGTAAAGAATACGCGAGAAGCCGCGAAACATCAACTTATTATGTTCTTGATTTGTTCATGTAACAGTTTATTGTTTAAATTAAAACGTTTAATACAACTTTCAGTTTTATTGTGTAACTTACATTCATTTCTTACAATATTCATTTCATAATATAATACACAGTACTCACACATAATATTCGACATAATAGTTTTAGCGGTCGTAATAATATCTGGGTGTGTAGGAATACTTCAACTTTCTGAGGCAGGTTTTTGACTGTTACGTCACCGTAGACTTTGGATAGTCAACCCCAGGTTACGTTTTTATAAAACATATAAGTAATGACGTAAGTATATTAAATAATGACGTAAGACTAAATAAATTGTTTGAATTGTCATATTTGGAAGTATATTTGTGACGTTTTTTCTAATTAAAGGGTTAGTTTTTTTCTTTAAATTTATCATGTGTTATTCCAAAATTAATTATTCTTACAACGTGCAAATAAAAAACTTTCTTGTTATGAGATTCGTCCTTGCATAAAATAGCAACAACGAAATTATATTCTACAGTGTGACAAAGTTTCAGGAAGTTATATCACAAAATAGTTTAAACATTTGCATATGTAAGCACGCAAGGCTAGGGCGTTCCTTGAGTAGATTGTGGCATTCAGTCTGTTAAGAGCATGACTACCAACATTCAAAACTAAGTTTAATTATTAGTTTAGTTATTGAAAACTAAATTAAATTAAAAGATCCTATCAATGTACCAGTAAAAATTTTATGTGAGAAATAAGTAATTTTATAAACTCGTTATTTGCAATTGTAATCCTAAGAGCTAAAATAAAATTATGAATAATATAATACATTGTTTCAAGTTCACAAGATTTAATTGGAAAAATATTAACATGTGTTAAAATTATACTCACATATTCAGTATATCGAAAAACTGATTGAAGGTTATATTAGAATCGTAGATTTTGTCACCGGTTTCTACTTGAATTCTTACAATAATCTTTTTGTGTTAGTAGATATAAATTCAAATATTTACTCCAATAGGAGAATTAGGGATAGGTATCTTTGAAAACATTATTTAATTTTGAAATATATTATTATTTACTTTTATATTAACCTAATTACTTCATTGAAAATGAATCTACTATCCTTTAAACGTGAAATACGCAGTTCAATGAATTCTTGAATGGTGACCTGTGTAGATGGAGTTGCATAACCCTGCATTTTAAGGGTTTGCCCAAGAGTAAAACCTTTTCTTATATAAATGAACAAAAAACATGTATTAAAATTTGGATATTAATAGTTTTTGTACGCAACGGATGATGAAGTAGATTTAAAATTAAGTTATATGGATGTATGTGATGTCGAAAATTTTCCTTATTTATTTTATACTAAAAAAAACATTAAGTAAAAAAAAGCTAATGCTTATCGTTTTCTACAATTATTTAACAATATTTTGAGCGTACCAATTATATTAACTCTTCGTTTAACTACTTTACAATTATATCTCCAAGATTTTCCTTTTTTACTATTTACATTTAATAAGAATAAACTTATTACAAATCTAAATGGTTTTTACTTTTTATTTACCTAGTTCTATGTCAAGGTCTTGTGTGTTACAATTTTATTACTCGATCGACAATAACCTTTACTTAGATAATTCAAATTTAATATTCTTAGCAATTTTAGGTTATTAATTAGCGGCTTTTACTGATAAGTTAAATAGAAATCTGTTTATTATTTGCATATATAACTCTTCAGTTCGCTAAGAGAATAATCCTTAGTATCTGACATAACGTTACGTGATAGGATATAGGGATATTTTGTTTTAAAAGTTCAGTTAACGTCAATGTTTTAAAAATCAAATTGGCTACACTGGCACCAAGGCTGTGCACCTAATAGATAACGATTATCTGAATTCTGCAGCAATGAACAAGTTGGAATACGATTTTAAAGGCAGTGGGATTATTCAATTAGTTTTGAATGAAAGTGACACAACTCAAACAGTCCAAATGTTTGTCAGTTTATATGCTTATTATACATAAACTTTCGGAATGCAACTAGCCTTAGGGATATAAAAGTTTTGCATGTCTTCTTACCTTGTTTCGTACAACTTCACATCAACAATAGGAAATTTCGTCGAATACGTAAGAGCTTCTATATTATGTATGTGTGTCTACAATCATAGTAATTTCTTTTCAGAAATGTAATGTGTAATATATGAGGTTTATTTGAAGTTTACACTAAATATGGTGAATTTTATTTCTTGCTATAAGATAAATAAAGCTTTAATGACTCGTTAAACTATTGAAAGCAAATAGGTTTATTACCTATCGATGTGAATTGAATTAAATTGATTCAAATTACTTGCTTTGTAAGTGACAAAATTATTGTTAATTTTAGCGTTTACACTGAACATACGGCGATCTAGTCCGCTAGATAGCGCACAATGCAAATAGTTGTAAAAAACGACACTTTGTGACAAAACAGAAAGCTCAGGTTCAAAGCAGAAGTGAGAAGGCAACGGAAGTTCATGGGCCCCGGGCAACGCATTCCAGTCGAGCAGCCATATTGACCGTTTACCTCTCTCTCACACTTATTACCTTTATACGAATCTGTCCCGTTCTCACACTACCTGGTGGGTAGAAGGCTCGACAAAGATGTCTGGCTTTTGAAGGCGCTGAAACGCTGTATTGCAGCAGGTAAAACGACACCGTTTTGGAATATTAGGTGCCAACATTGGCGGCTGCGCAGTGACAACAAAGACAAACACTTGCTATACAACATGTTTAAAAGCGTTATTATTTTATTAATTTAATTAATAATTATTATTAAAATATATATTAAATGAAAGTAAACCGTTCAAGAGAAAATATCAATTAAATACAAACAAAAGGTTTTATTAAAGTCGTAATGAATAGTTACAAAGAATCCTTGTAAATACTTTTATATACCTGGATACAAATACAATTAATTTTTTCAGGTTGTATTAGGTAAGAAATGAACACTTAATACAATAGTAATTACAAAATGTAATTAATACAATAAAACGTATGTTAAGGGAAGGAAATAGGTATTTTGATTTTAATATTTTCCATTGATTAACTGTCGTCTGAGAAATCTGGCTTTACCTGTAATGTGGAATATAAACTTTAAGAGTATAAGGTTCATATTTCTTAGAATTAAAAATAATAAATTGTTATAAAATTTATGAAGTAAGTACCATACAAAATAAATAATTCTATAGCATATTATTTGTCATAGTTCGAATGTTTTGTTATCGTTAATAATTGTTTGACGTGGATCTTCCTCTGCAAGGGCTCACAGTTAAATGTTATATATATTGTATACAATATTTACATCTTACATTAAGAAATAAATCATTAGAATAATCACACACACAAACACACACACACTTACATACACATAAACACAGATAGATGGACATACAAACACACACACACACACACAGACAGACAGACACACACACACACACACACACACACACACACATACACACACAGACAGACACACACAAACACTCACACACACACACACACACACACACACACACACACACACACACACACACACACACACACATACACACAGATAGATAGGCATACAAAAACACATACACACACACACACACTCTCACACACACACACACACTCACACACACACACACACACACACACACACACACACACACACACACACACACACACACACTCAACACATACACACACGTACAGAGAGAGAGCGAGAAAGAGAGAGAGAGAGAGAGAGAGAGAGAGAGAGAGAGAGAGAGAGAGAGAGAGACGGACAGACAGACAGACAGACAGACAGACAAATAGACACACATACACACACACACACATACACAAATAGATACACACACACACACACACACACACACACATAACCACCCCTTCCCTACACTCAAAAATTATATATAGTATATGAACGTATTGAACTATATTGAAAGTCCCGCTTTACATCAGCTTCTGTACAAGCAGTTTACTTTGAGTGGCCGGCTTGTTCCCAAACAATCGTTACAAATATTAAGGCAGAGAATCGTAATGGATTCGTGGGAGAAGCTTGCTGCCGTTATTTTATCAAATAATGTTCCCTAATTGTTGGCTAGCTACGGTCACACTGTTCTCAGGAAGTCAAAGTTTCCGAGAATTACTCATCCGAGAACAGATATTAAAATGGTAGCTCTGTGTTGTATTGTTAACCGCAGCGAAATCAAGTCTCGCCGGTGATTGATGAGCGAAGCAACGGCTCTCTTTGTCTGTCCGGTCACAGCGCTCTGGTGGCAGAAATTATAATCAGAGCTTTACTCAGTCACTGTCTGCGCGGCGAAATTTAATTTCATGTCGTGTTAATTTTATTTGCACCGTATTACGTCACCTATTGTTCACGGAAAATCACGCTAAATGAACATTGTGTTGTACCTTTTCTTACAATTTACCGTCTAAATTCTAAATAATTCTTCTAAGACTAGTGAGGACTATTTTAACATAAAGGAAACTAAAATTCAGAAGTAGCCTTCTTTGTTTTTAATTCCTTTCATTAGCTCACACTCTCCTTATATATATATCTTGTCCAAATTTTCAATCGTTATTAAAATACATTTTCATTCATTCAATCATGTCCAAATAAATTTTTTTTTAACCCATAGTGGATGACAATTGATGTTGATACACTTTTTTCAAATATTTATTTAGTAACTAAATTTTTAAAAAATTGGCCCCCCAATTGATCCCCTGGTTCTAGGTCGGATTCGTACTGATTATCTTCATGTTCGAAGTCTAGCGCTTTTTGGCACTGAGCCAAATTCTCATAGCTAGAAATGAACTTCTCAAACATCTATATGAACAAACTCCATGGTATAACTTTAAATTGTTGCCATGGTTACCACACAATAACATAAATAATGTACTAGGATTAAAATTGTATGAAAAGAATAAAATATACAAATAGATTAAACTTATCGAACCTTGCTCCACAAACGGCCAATGCGAATGGAAAGCGAAAAGAAACTACAACACAATGCAAACGACGAAAAAAAGGAAAACGTATAACTAATAACAAATAAAAATAATAGTCCAAAACCATACATAGAAATTAAAATTATAAGGAAATTAATATTCTATTTTGTCACTTAGGCCTAATATTGTTATTCTGACATATGTAAAGCATATATATATATATTTATATTATTTGTAATTATAAAATAAAAAGGAACTGAAATAAGATATTTCTGTGTCGATTTAAGTAGGAATTGACATTAAAAAGGTTTTTAAATTATTTGTTATTCATCCACCCAAGTTCAGATAATTTTTTTTTTTTCCAGGCGAAAAACCTATTAAGGTTATCATCGCCTAACTAAAGTTATTTTGAATAATTATTTCAAAATAAAACTAACCAACTAAACAAAATAAAATACAATAAATGTTTAATACTAATTGTAACTAAACGAAAGAAACTAAAATTATACATAATTTAAATATTATTTAATAGATTCACGTGGCGTAAGAAAGCGATGACACGGTCGATAGCCCTGACATCGTCCCTTAAAACCACCTTTAAACTACCTCGAAGATCGTAACGTATATACAAATTTGTTAACTTATCACAATCAAGCATAATATGCTTGATTGTAATATTATTTCTACAAAACGGACATAGTGGTGGATCCTCATGTCGCATCAACCATCCATGCGTTAACAAAGAGTGGCCGATGCGAAGTCAAGTTACCACCACTTCCTCCCTACGATTCGAACAAACAGATGTCCTCCATGGTCGGACGGTATTTTTGATGTCCCTCAGCTTGTTTCTATTTACATTTTGCCATTCTTCATTCCAAACAGAGAATAGTGTAGTTTTAACTTTGCATACAAAATCTGATGCCATCACACGTTGTGTCGATGGCAACATACCTGTAGCTAATTTTGCACCTTCATCTGCTTTAGTGTTTCCGAATATTCCACAGTGACCAGGCACCCAGAGAAATGACACCTCGACACCTCGTAATTGGAGCCTGTGTATAGAGCACAAGATGTCTCCAACTAAAGGGTTCTTAGTGTACATTTCCTGAATAGCCTGGAGAGCACTTTTGGAATCACAACACACAAGATATTTAGATTTTACAGACGGAATTGATCTTAAAGCTTGGAAAATTGCATAAAGTTCTGCAGTAAAAACGCTACAGGCTGAGGGCAATCCGTAATTGAAAGTTTGTCCTTCCATATAAAATGCACAACCTATCCCATTGTCCATTTTTGAACCGTCTGTGAATATAGTCACAGTATGTTGGTGAGTTTGTTGAATCTGCAAAAACTCCTGACGATAAATAACGTCAGGCGTATTGTGTTTTAGGTACATGGACAATGAGAAGTCACATTTTGGCTTTTGTATTGTCCATGGAGGGATGTAGCATGATGTTCGTTTGAATATAGGTGGATGTTCTAAATTTAGATTCCTAAAAATGCGCAACGTTCTTATTCCGAAGGGAGCAGTTGAACGTTGACGCACATTGTAACGATCCTTGAGGTAGTTATCAAAAACTGCTTTGAATGTCGGATGTTTAGGTTTACTTCGAAGACCAGTGTAATATGATATTTGTAGCATTTGACGTCGCATTGAGAGAGATGGTTCTCCAGCTTCAACTAGAAGGCTGGAGATTGGGCTTGATCTAAAAGCACCAGTAGAAAGTCTAAGGCCAGCGTGATGTGTTGAATCCAGGAGTTTCAGAACCGTAGGTCGAGGAGATGAATAGGCTATACAGCCGTAATCTATGCGCGATCTTACAACGGCGCGATAGAAACGGAGCATACAGGTTCTGTCTGCTCCCCAATTTGTACCACTTAGAACTCTCAACATATCCAATATCTTGCTGCACCGGGTCCTCAAATCACGCACATGCGGATTCCATGAAAGTCTTTTATCCAATAAAAGACCCAAAAATCTCACATTATCCGCGGTTTGAAGCCGCGTACCATCAAGATAAAGAATAGGTTCCTGGTGTTGCCTGCGACGACTAAATGCTATACACTGGGTCTTCGAAGCCGAAAACTTGAAGCCCGTAGATTTGGTCCATTCTTGCAATTTATTAATTACTAATTGTAAGGATCTTTCCGCTGTTGCCATACTTCTAGCAGCCATATATATACAAAAATCGTCTACAAACAGGGAACAGTGGACCGGTGACTGTACGTTTGAAGTGACGCTGTTAATGGCAACAGCAAACAGCGTCACACTCAAAACGCCACCCTGTGGTACACCATTCTCTAGTTCGCAACGATCAGAATATATGCCTCCTAGATGTACACGGAAAGTCCTGTTATTCAAATAGTTTTGTATAAAAGCAAGAATGCTACCTTGTATACCCCATGATTTCAATACGTTCAAAATTCCTCTTCTCCATGCCATGTCATATGTCTTCTCAAGGTCAAAGAAAACCGCTACCAGTGTTTGTCGTAAGATGAAGGCATTCTGTATAGCTGACTCCAACAACACCAATTGGTCAACTGATGAACGTCCTTGTCTGGAACCACACTGAACGTTAGAAAGAAGTTTGTTTGTTCCTAGATACCAGACAAGACGACGGTTGACCATCTTCTCCAGTAGTTTGCATAAGCAGCTGGTCAGAGAGATGGGTCTGTAACTACTGGGATTAGTTTTGTCCTTTCCTTGTTTTAGAAGAGGAATTATTGTCGCTTCTAACCATGCATCAGGAAAACCGTGCTCCTCGAATATACGGTTGTATATCCGAAGGAGCTCTACTTTTGCCGACGGTGGTAGATTTTTAATCATGGAGTATACAATATCATCCGGGCCTGGAGCTGAATCCTTCGTTGACGAGAGAGCTGACTCTAGTTCGTCGATAGAGAAATCGATATTCAAACAAGAATCTCCAGACAATCCAACGGTGAAAGGTAAGGCTTCCTGTTTACGTTTGTACATCTGGAAAGCGTCCTTGTATGCAGAAGATGAAGAATGTTTTGAAAACGATAACGCTAGCACATTGGCAATTTCCTCACAGTCCGTGGTCAAAACACCATCCGAATGCCTTAATGAAATTAATGGCATCGGAACGGAAATGCCACAGACTGATCGTAATTTCTTCCATACTGTAGATGGAGCTGTAGTTCTTGTAATTGTGCTAATGTACTGCGACCATGATTCTCGTTTACTTTGCCTAAATATTCTCCGTGCTTTCGCACGGAAGATTTTATATTTTTCCAGGTTTTCACTCGTTGGATGTCTCTTGAACTGGTTCAAAGCTTTTCTCCGTTGACGAAGGATCACAGTGCACTCATCATTCCACCACGGAACAGGTGGTCGTCGTGGTTTGGATGAGGTTTTCGGAATTGCCTTTCCGGCGGCATTCAAAACGGTTTTTGTAAATGAATTGACAATGTTATCAATGGGAGCCAAGTAATCCACGTCCAGTGATTCTAGATCTTGTGAAAATTGTTCCCAGTTGGCTTTTTTCAGGATCCAACGGGGATGTCGAACACAACAGGGTGAGGAGTCACACAAAGAGATCTCAATAGGAATGTGGTCGCTACTGTAAAGATCAGGCAATGCTGACCATTTTAGCCTTGTAGCCAAGACAAGTCTACAGCTGTCCATCCACCTGTTGACGCTGCTAAATGTGTCGGAGAACCGTCATTTAGCAGGTATAAATCCAGTTCCGATCTGATGCTTTCGATCAGATTACCTCGCGGGTTGCATTCTGGGGAACCCCATGAAACATGGTGGGCATTGAAATCGCCCACTAATAAAAACGGAGTCGGCAACTGATTCATAAGGTCTATAATATCTCTCTGTTGCAGGTTGTCACTTGGTGGGAGGTAGACACAACAGAGAGTGAGTTTGTATGGAACAGCTGTTTGAATTGCTACTGCTTGTAAGGGAGTTATTAAGTTCAGAGAAACGGCGTCGACACAGTCACGGGCTAGAATGGCTACGCCACCTCTAGCTCGATTTTCTGTAACGAAGTCTGATCTGTAAACTGAATACTCCCTTAGATGGAAATTGTGCCATTCATGAAGATGTGTCTCCTGAATACAAATGTACATAGGGGACACATCCCTTACAAATATTTTGAGATCCTCAATGTGACTTCTAACACCGTTAATGTTCCACTGAATCACGGTTTGTTTAGGTGTGGACATTGTATTTTAGTGAAATGGATTCACCTGGCTCTCACTGCCGTCATTGACAATTTGTTGGCCTGGAATGTTGGACGTTCCAGGCAAAGAGTCATCAGAATCCATCACCACTATTGTAGTGGTGGAATTTGAGGAATTTTTTGACTCAGAAGGGGAGTTAGAAATGATCCTCTTTTGAGTCGCTTTTAATTTTGCACCCACTTTCACAGGTGCAGTTTTGTTGTTATTGTTATTTTTATTATTATTACTCATAGTTGGAATAGGTTTCACACTTGTCTCTAATAGTGTCTTGCTTCTTCTAACTCTACCAGAGGTATCTGGCAATGGAGATTTCTTCGCACATTCAACATTATTATTTAAGTTGGAAACAGAATTTTTCGTCACCAAAGCTAATAGCTGGCTAACTTGCTCCGTGAGAACTTCAATTTTCTTGTTTAGCTCAACGCAGTTGGAACACGACTTCTCAGTGGTGATAGCTGAGGCATAAGATTTCGTTTCAAGTCTAGGTTGAGTTGACTTGAACTTCTTTTTCGCTTCGTGGAAAGATGTTTTGTCCTTTGCCATTATGCTGAGGATCGCTTTCTCCTCCTTGAACTTTGGGCAGTTAAAGGAGCGAGCAGGGTGATCACCAGCACAGTTTGGGCATTTCGGAGCACTTGTGCAAACCTTATCAGTATGGCCTTCAGATGCACACTGTCCGCATACCTCTGGCTTGGAGCAAGAAGAACTTACGTGTCCAAAACGTTGGCATTTAAAGCACCGGCGTGGATTGGGAACGTAAGGCCTAACAGAAAGCCGTTGATAGCCAGCATATAAATATTCCGGAATAGATGGTTTCCCGAATGTCAGGATAATTGATGTTGTTGGAACTCTCTGACCGTTTTCCATCCTCATAATTCGTACGACATCTGTTACACCTTCTGATACCAGTTCTGATTTGATTTCGTCCTCACGGACATACAACAGATCCCTGCATGATATTACTCCCTTTGATGAGTTCAAGGTTTTGTGGGGAGCCACCGAAACCTTGACCTGATCAAAGAAGGAGGTCATTTTTAATAATAACTGTGACTGCTTCGAATTGCTTGTTTCCAACAGCAGTGTTCCGTTCCGTAACTTCCTTATGGAAGAGACGGGTCCTGCTGCGCATCCAGTTATAGCCTTTTGAATTACAAAAGGCGATACTTTAGAAAGATCTTTTCCAGCTTCTGCGCAAGACACAATTAAGAACTTTGGTGACGCTAAATCCATTTCTTTCCTCATCGTATTTACTTCCCTAGGCATTTTCGGAGAAACCTCACGACGCCTCTTTACATTCAACTGGTTGGACATTTGTTGGTTTTCCATAAGTTGTTTTTAAGCTAACCATCGTGTCAGGCGTTACGGGCGAGACTATGAGAACGGGTACACCCATGGATCACTTTCGATCATTTCCAACCCCCGGAACTCTGGGACCCATAGTTTCCTCCTTAGCTCGACTGGATGGGCATCAGTCGAGAACTCGTAATACTGTGCACAGGCTCCGACACCTGTGCACCGCGGACACTCCCTGACCAAGGACCGAAGTGGCTAGCGGACCAGCAACCGCGCATACGTCTTCGGCAGAGCAAGCTCACAGCAGCGTCCCAGACCAGAGTTTGTCACGCTCTGGACTTTTCAGCACTCCCAACGCGCAACGGTTCTGACCAGTCAAAATTCCCTAAGAGAAGATGTAAGTGTTGAAATGTGTATAGATTGTGTTGGTGTGTGTACGTGTATGTGTATGCTTTGTGAGTGGTGTAGTGTTAGGCTAGGGTACCGCGAGGGACGCCAAATCCCTCGTAGGTGCGGCTAGTCCGCACCCCCCTGCGGGGCACTTTCATAAGCTTGTACTTGATGACACTTGATGATAATACAGTTTTTTCAAATATATTATTTTGCTGATTTTATGTTATTGCTATGTGGTAGAGCAGCTGTTTTAACGCATAGGGTATGTTACTTTATTTATATTAACTGTAATTATTTAATTAATAGTAACTAAAATAAATTTGTTGACCTAAGAACGAATTTACTTAAATTTTGTGTGTGTTAATATTACTTGCCATGAAGTTATTTAACTATTTTTATTATATAATAAAACAAAATTAAAAATTATAGTAACAAACATAAAAAAGAAAACCCTATCTTAAATCAGAGTGAAAAATAATCGCGAAGCTGTTAAACGCGTGACGTTTTTAATAAATACATGCTCTTGTTCATATTCCTTATGAATTTTCAGAAAAAAATATTTTGAAAAAATTACTCTGTGATTTTACAATGTAAATTTATAGAATACTATTAAACTCCTGGACGTCGTTTTCTATTATTGTTTGTTCATAAAAGGCAAAAAAAATCCTTTTGCTATTATAAATTATTAATTACCCTAGTAATTAACAACTAAATATAGTCAATGTAAATCCAAAACAATGTGTTACCTGGCAACCATGTAATTATCAGTGTATTAATCCAGCACTAATGCTAAAGTATTAAAGCAAGTTTGCTTCTTTGAATTAAATTCACTTCCGAATGTACACTCACACAGCGCAAGCGCGAACAAGTACGCAGGCAAAAGGACTATTTTACCACATCAAGAAAAACATTACCTCAATTAGAATCAATGCAAGGGCGAAGCCTTTTGTATAGTCATGTAAAGGACAGGTAAAATCAGGAGCAGGGTCTTGTACCTGAAGTATTGGAGTATCGCGCTCATAAAGAGTTCTTTACATTCTACAACTTAAATGCTGGAGGATAAGTATGGATAGATAGAACTAGGGATATTAAGAAAAACATATTGATTCTCCGGAACTGGAATTTATGGCGTCAAAATGACGGAGAGGTTTATCTGAAGTAGACTTGCTTTCAACTGTGGTTAATAGTCTTAGTATCGACTTATAGACGTATTACCTATCGTACTACCTATAGACCTAGTACCTACGTACTACCTATAGACGTAGTACCTATCGTGATATATATAGACGTAGTACCTATAATACTACCTATAAACGTAGTACATATCGTACTATCTGTGGACGTAGTGCCTATCGTACTACCTGTACGATCGTAGAACTACCTATCGTAGTACCTATTGTACTACCTATAGACGTAGATCCTATCGTACTACCTGTAGACGTAAATATATCGTACTACCTACAAACGTAGTATCTAACGCGCTACCTATAGACGTAGCCCCTATTTTAGCTACCTATATAAGTAGTACCTATCGTACTACCTATAGACGTAGTACCTACCATACTACCTATAGACATAGTACCTATCGTACTACCTATATACGTAGTACCTACCATACTACCTACAGACATAGTACCTATCGTACTACCTGTAGACGTAGTACTTATCGTACTACCTATAGACGTAGTACCTATCGTGATATATATAGACGTAGTACCTATAATACTACCTATAAACATAGTACATATCGTACTATCTGTGGACGTAGTGCCTATCGTACTACCTGTAGACGTAGTACCTATTGTACTACCTATAGACGTAGATCCTATCGTACTACCTGTAGACGTAAATATATCGTACTACCTACAAACGTAGTATCTAACGCGCTACCTATAGACGTAGCCCCTATTTTAGCTACCTATATAAGTAGTACCTATCGTACTACCTATAGACGTAGTACCTACCATACTACCTATAGACATAGTACCTATCGTACTACCTATATACGTAGTACCTACCATACTACCTACAGACATAGTACCTATCGTAATACCTGTAGACGTAGTACTTATCGTACTACCTATAGAAGTAGTACCTATCGTACTACCTACAGACATAGTATCTATCGTACTACCAATAGACGTAATACCTATCTGACTACCTATAAACGTAGTACCTACCATACTAACTACAGACATAGTACCTATCGTACTACCTGCAGACGTAGTACCTATCGTACTATCTATAGACGTAGTGCCTATCGTACTACCTACAGACATAGTATCTATCGTACTACCCATAGATGTAATATCTATTGTACTACCTATAGACGTAATACCTATCGTACTACTTGTATATGTAGTACCTGTCGTGCTACCCATTGAAGTAGTACCTATCGTACTACCTATAGACGTAGTACCTATCGTAATACCTATAGACGTAATATCCATCGTACTACCCATAGATGTAATACCCATCGTACTACCTATAGACGTAATACCTATCGTACTAAATATAGACGTAGTACCTATCGTACTACCTATAGTTGTAGTACCTATTGTGTTACCTATAGACGTAATATCCATTGTACTACCTATAGACGTAATACCTATCGTACTACTTGTATATGTAGTACCTATCGTGCTACCCATTGAAGTAGTACCTATCGTACTACCTATAGACGTAGTACCTATCGCAATACCTATAGACGTAATAACTATCGTACTAAATATAGACGTAGTACCTATAGACGTAGTACCTTTTGTTTTACCCACAGACTTAGTACCTATCGTACTACCTATAGACGTAACACATATCGTACCACCTATAAACGTTATACCCATCGTTCTACCTATAGACGTAGTACCTATCGTAATACCTATAGACGTAATATCCATCGTACTACCCATAGATGTAATACCCATCGTACTACCTATAGACGTAATAACTATCGTACTAAATATAGACGTAGTACCTATAGTACTACCTATAGACGTAGTACCTTTTGTTTTACCCACAGACTTAGTACCTATCGTACTACCTATAGACGTAACACATATCGTACCACCTATAAACGTTATACCTATCGTTCTACCTATCGACGTAAACCTATCGTACTACTTATAGACGTAACACATATAGTGCTACCTATAGACCTAGCACTTATCGTACTACCTATAGACGTAGTATTTATCTTGCTTCCTATAGTCGTAGTTCTTATCGTACTATCTATAGACATAGTACCTATCACACTACCTATGGATATAGTAACTATCGTACTAACTATAGATGTAGTTGTTATAAATAAGTGCATCCCCCTAGATAGAAGTAAATTTATGTTGATAAAACCCATACCATGTCCTTAGATATAGAGTGCGTCAGGATTCTATGATATTTAGAGTAGAATATTATGTTTCTTACATAATTTTTTTAAAAAATGTCTCTGAAGGAAGAAGTTTCTTTTAAAATTTGTGTTTTTTTAGAATTAGATATTGAATTTATTTAAAAAATTTAATGTGTTAAAGACGAAAACGAGAACTGTTACTATAAAAATTAAAATCTTCAAGATATTAAATAAAGTTTTATTAGAGTTGTGATATAGAATTATAGGGGTTCAACCGGAATACGAGTATTACAGTTTTCTAATTTTAAAGCTTTTTGTAATTGGTTTTAATGTAATAACGAAATCTTGCTGGAACACAATTATTCATATATTTATGCATCACACTCATACCTACTCATCAGTACAAAAACAACTAAATATCAGGAACCCTCAGGCCCACAAAATACCCCTTATCTATAACTACATAAACCCACCAAATACACCCCCAACCACACTCACCCACCTACATTTACTTACAGTCCATCACATTCACATACTATACAAAGCCACACCCACCTACACCCAAACCCACCCTCTCCACCACACCCAACTAAGTACCCACATCTTCCCAATCACGCGTTTGCTTACCCATATCCATCCACAATATAAGTGGTACGCAACCAAGTGCGTGGTCAATTATTTGGGTACGATAGACCACAACAGTTTTTCATCCCGCTACAGGAAATTTATGTGAACAATTCTTTTATAGTTGCTTGTGGTAGTTAATCACCTTGAATTCACTGATTAAACTATGTCTCGAAACGTGTCAGCACGTAAGTTCTAAAGTATTCACTGAGTTATGCAATAATTATTTACATTCTTTTATATTTAAAACTAAAAAAAATTAAATTTGACGTGTTTTATCAACACTCAAATTTTAAGTTGTACTTGTAACAATAGTTTTATTTTAAATAGAATTAATAAATTGAATTTTAAAATATAATGTATATAAACATTTTACGAAATAGGTCACAATACACATATATACTTATAGAATATCATAAACAAAAATGAATTTAATTATAAAAGCAGTAAATGAAAGCGTGGACGCCTATATGATAGTTTATAGGGAGACTGGACGAGAAGGCATTGCGTACTAAAAAATTAAGCAGTTAAACAAATTTAAGTTTTAACCTTGTTTAACCTATTACTATTTATAAAGTACTAGGCCACGATACTTAATGTATACAGAAAATAAACACATTAATCTAATTATTCGTACTTTTTATTAAAACAATAATATGTAAACAATAATATATAATCACATATTTATTCAACACACATTTTTTGTGTTCTAAGTCGTCCTACAATTCATCAATTTGTAAAATAACTTTCTTGGTAAAATCCACTGGTCTACATTTGACGCTTAGATATTTACTTTGTTTTTTAAATCTGGGGTGAGATAAGGGTCGTGGCATCCCCTTACCTTCGAGTATGGGCACCCGTGAATGACACCAAAGACATTATATTAAATGTAATAAATTTATGTAACTCTGGTCTCCCTTAAAAAGATGATATAGCTTTATTTTGAAGTACAAGAAGTTTTAAGTAAATGTAACAAAATTACAATGAAAATATTGGAAAAAACCCCAATACCACAAAATTAAGTTACTTAAGATTAAGCCCTTATGTACATTTCGATGGCCATGTTATCATCATCAGAGGGTCGTATTACAAAACTACAATCTAGCAATCTAGCAATCTAGCAATTTGGTCACTCTATTTTGTAACTTCTTGTTTGCTAGATTGTAATTTTGTAATAATACCCTCTGATGATGATATGGTCATCGAAATGTACATAAGGGATTTTAAGTAACTTGTTTTATTTGTTACTTTTATTTATTTTTGTAGTATTGGGGTTCTTTCTAATATTTTCATTGTAATATATTGTACTACTGTACTCTTGATATTGTATAAATGTAACACAAGTATTAAAACATCAATTTAGGTATGTTTTATAGTGATACTATCACATATTCTTGGTTGGTTCTTCTTGAAATAACAATAAAATAACTTTTAAATGTCTTTGTACTCTAATGTTAAGTGTCGAGATTAAGGTTCGTTCAACAATGACACACTCACAAAGTATCAAATAATTTATTTAGTATTCTACAGAAATCTTACCATTAAACATTTTAATTTTGTTAAACTAACCAAAATGGTATCGAATGAACCAAATTTAGTTATCTGTGCTTTATTGGTTTAACTTGAAAGGAATAAACTGGTATTTTTTTTGTTTTAAAGTGTTGATAAATGGCTTCGCCTCTCACTGAAGTGCTGCCTTATAATTTTGCATCAACGTTCCCAGACAAATCTGTTTACATAAAGAAACGATGTTGGAAATACTTCACAAAGACATTCTATAGTTCAGTACACCTCATTGGTATGCCACGAAGACTCCTACAGCTGTCACTCTAAATGACCGGCCAAGGTATCACCGCCAAGGCGGACATTTGTTCTGCAAATTATCCCATAAGCAAATCACATTTCGTCTAGTTTAGTATCGGATCAGTGAACAGGTTAACTGGATTGTAAAAAAAAAACAAGTCTATTTATTCGTTGGGTTTTACTGTAGCAACATCTAAAAAGTCACTACTTTTTATGTAAAATTAAATTCTGTCGCGAAATAAAGAAGTTAAATATAAAATCGGACAGAAAACAACGTTTTACGAATTGAAAACACAGTGTGGATGAAAATAATCGAACATTAATCGAAATTCCAAATCGCCTTTTTGGAAGACGATAACCGTTTTTTTATTGAATAAATTATGGTCGACCTTCAAATGTAGGATTCTCAATAAAAAAATTGTCCAGATAGGCTGTATAAAAGTTTATTAAATTCTGTAGAAACCAATCAATGAATTGCGCAGAAAGATATATATTTATTTAATGCACAACTAGCAAAGTGAAATTCGATACAAATGATAGATTTTGTTTTATTATAATATTGTCTAGAATATTCTTAAAAAACTAAACTATATGTCCCAAATGGTAAGGCAAGCTTCCTATTTTATGCATTAAACCTTGCTAAACATAAAATATCGATTCATTATTTTGTTGAAAAAGTGCTACAGAAAAACAATTTCTAAGTAAATTCCTACTGAGGATAACAAAGAAAAAAAACTTATAATTGTTTGCTTATTTCCAGTTTGTTTCTGTATTTTATTCTTTACGTCCATTTTTAACCTTAGAGTACTATTTATGATATTGTATGATAACCATGGCAATAGTTTAAGGTAGTACAATTAATTCATATTGGGCCTAAAACTTTGAGAAACAGATGACTAAGTATTGGAAAATTGGCGCCGTGCCAAAGCTCGCTAACTCCGAACAAGGCAGATCCGAAGTTCGAATCCCAATCGCTCAATAATTTTTATAATTTTATTATTAAATAAATATTTGAAATAAACTTTATTAACCTCAAGTATCATCTAATATAGGTTAGAAAAATATATTTCAACATGATTTGATAAATAAAAACGTATTTTATTAAAGATTAAATATTTGTGTAATATATATTATAATAAAGATGATTATTTTTTCTTGATTTGTTATAATTATTAAATAACTTCAAAAAGTTCATAATCAAGATATATTTTATTCAACATTTACAATTATGCTGAAACTTTTCGCCGGATTATAGTTCCAGCATTCTCAAAGACTAGAGTAGTCTTTGAGAATGCTGGAACTATAATCCGGCGAAAAGCTTCAGCATAATTGTAAATGTTGAATAAAATATATCTTGATTATGAACTTTTTGAAGTTATTTAATTATATATATATATATATATATATATATATATATATATATATATATATATATATATATATATATATATATATATATATATATATATATATATATATATATATAAGAAAAGTGTGAGCTAATAGAAGGAATTTAAAATGTACTGTAAAAAAATAGTAGACACAATTAAAGAATAGAGAAAATAGATTCTAATAAAATATATCAAAATTTTGAATTCAATAGTTATAATACTAATGAAATTACAGTTTATATGAGTTTTGTATGTTGGGAAATCAAGATATAAAAAAATATCTTGCATCGGCCGGGAATCGAACCCGGGCCGCCCGCGTGGCAGGCGAGCATTCTACCACTGAACCACCGATGCTGATACACAATGTGATATATAAGTATTCTTAAGCAAATAATAACAGAATTTTCAAATTATTTTTCAATATTTTTGAACTATTTGGATTGTGAGATATGAATTGTTCTTTCTAAAGGTAAAAAAAGTTATCTCTCTTTGTATATTCAAATTATGGCAAGACTACACCTCAGTATGACTTCAATAGAGTGCAGGCTTACTTCAGTGACGTGACGCTGCTATTGTAAGGTTCTTTCTATCCCCAGAACAAAAAAAGAATTCTTACTTTCATATTGTGCATTACTCACAAAATTATAATATTTTAAATAATAAACCCAATAGCCACAAATTAACTTTATTTATTTACCTTATAATTATCATCACTTAGGCCACAGTTACTCAAGAAAATCATTATACTCACAAAATTGTCCACATTTTTTGTGTGTGATAATTAAAATGCTTGATCGTCTTAAAAACCATCACCAAAATTAAAAATGCAATAAGTCCGAAAAATTATGTAATTATTTTAATAAGAAAGTAGACCATGGCCTATAGACTCATCGTTAAGACATACCAGTGACCATTGCTTACAATGCTTTCATTCTAAATGAATAATAATGAAGTATCATATTGTTTTTAATTTTAGACACCGTTTCAACCTTCACAGTGTTTAATAACGCCCCGGTATCGGTGTCTAACTTTAACCTTTACTGGTCTACCTAAATATAGATATGACATTTCAACTGTTCAGACCAAGTCGAGAATTCACTTTGATTACATATTTAGTCTATAGACCTTGGACATAAACTCATTTCAAATTCCATAAATTATCTCTCCTTTTTTGAATAACCCAAGCGTTTAAAATTGTTTTCATGATTTAATTGTAGATAACTAAGTTATCAAATATCATTGAACACTCTTTTATATGATTATGCCACTCGCGATTATATCGAATGCGGTCGTTTGATTGAGAATCTGGGCTTGCAAGTAGACCTTGGTCGTCATGTGGTCATATAAATGTTTAGGCAAAATTTCATGTAATAAAAAATATATAAAAAAACTAGTAATATAGAAAACAATTTTTAAAGTTAATTCATACTTGGGTAGACAAAGAATAATTTTATTTGAGTTTTTTTCGTTTTATAATTAAAAAATAATATAAATATGTATATACATATGACAGAAAGTGGGAAAATAGAAAGCGACTTTTCTTGCAATTTTCCATTTTTCTCTCCATACAGTGTATGGTGTTTGACACTATTTATTGGCTTTAATTATTTTTGTTTTCTAATTTATGAAGGTGATGGAGCTCTGTAACTTCTCATTCTATCAATCCCTTGCAAGGAACCTTTCTCTTATCATTTCATATACATCTTTAAGTAATTGATTTCTTGGTATGCGAAAGTTCGCTCAGTCCCAAAGTGCTTGATTCCAAACGTGTAGTTCGTCAGTTCGAATCCAACCAAGACATCAAGTTTTTTAAGTTTAAATAAATAAATAAATATTTGAAAAAACTATATTAACATCAATTGTCATCCACTATTGGTTAATAAAATTCTTTTAAAACTTGATTGGATGAATAAAACCGTATTTTATTAACGACTGAAAATTTGAAGAAGATAAATGGAAGGAGACTGTGGGCTAATAGTAGGAACTGATTAGCAGGGACACGACAAGCAGTAGTTGCTAAAAATGTAGATTATTTATGTTTAAATCGAGAAAAAACTGTCCCTATCAACAAAAATCTTTTACTTTAATATTCTGAATTCCTGTAACGAAAAATGTAACCTATAGCACCACTTTAGAGACAGACGGAATCTTTGCTAATGAAAACAAAGTAATTTATCTTAATAAAAATTAATTCATGAAAATTATTTTCTGTAAAAAATTAATTTTTACAAATAATAACTTTACCTTGTAACAAAAAAAGTAGCAGTCCATTTTCTAACAATTTTCTAATAAAATTAAATTCGTCCTTTTGAAGCAAGCAAAGAACATAATAATCCAGCCTGACTCCTATTCCCAGTAACAGGGACAAAAATATGTTTCTCTTCCTTACACCTTTACCTACATGTTGGTGTATCAAGTAAAAACCTCCCTATGTCTTCAAAAAATAGTACTACAGAAATGCGAAATTATTTATGTAGACACGTTAACTATAAGCCACTCGTATTTCTTAGGTCAGAGAGTTTTATCCTTAACTCATTCCTACCTACACTGTGCATCTAACAAAATAGTGAAATGACTTATAAACATAAAACAAGTTATATAAAGATCAACAATACTTAGAACAACAAACAAAAAAATTATTTTAGGTATTTTTTGTTAAATAATTACAGTTAATATAAATAAAGTAAAATATCCTATGGCATTAAAACAGCTGTTCTACCACATAACCTATAATATAAAATCAGCTGTTTTATGAAATCATATGTTATCACTTACTTTAGGCCAAATGGGGCGAAATAACTATACCATACCTTACCTCTTTTCTGAAATGTTTATCATCCACATAGAACTAAAATTATTTCACTAAACTTAATTAATGAATAATATTTAAAAAGTCCAAGTGCCATATACTATTAACAAAAAGTGTCATCAAGTTGAAGTTTAAAAAAATGTATTTAAACTTTAGTTGCTGCATAAAAAGTATTTTATTTGAAAATTTGAAGAAGATTTATATATATCTTGATACTTTACATTGTCCATTATTTTTCCGTTGCACTGACTTTATGAAGTTAATATATTACTACTGTAAATACTTTTATCCAACACTAAGTGCAATAATTTTAAGGTAAAATTATTACACTTAGTGGTGGATAATCGTATTTACAATAGTAATATATTAACTTCATATATATATATATATATATATATATATATATATAATAAAACAAAATAGGTTATTCAAATACAAGAATATTTATTAATTTATATCCAAAGCTTTTCGTTGGTAAACATTACCAACATCATCAGGTAATTATCTTTCATCAGGTAATTATCAGGCCAATATCTTTATTGTAATTTTCATTCCTGATGATGTTGGTACTGTTTACCAACGAAAAGCTTTGGATATAAATTAATAAATATTCTTGTATATGAATAACCTATGTTGTTTTAAATTATTAAACAAGAAAACGTATTATATATATATATATATATATATATATATATATATAGTGTGAACTAATAGAAGGAATTGAATAAAAGAAAACAATTCTATTTAGAAACATTAGAAAATAGAACTTTAATGAATAGTATTTTTTTGTAAGAGGAAACTCAACACATTCCATAAATAGTTTACAGAGAATTAATTGAAACAAAAAGCTACCAAAACCACTGCGTGCATTGTTCGTATTTACCTTAATGTTGTTATAAAAATCATCAACATATCTGTGAAGGATAACACTAAATCTTAAAAGAAGGAATGTGTGATTCTGACATTTATGATCTCTCTTTAATTTCGACATAAAAAGCGGGCAAGTTTAGTCCTATTGTATATGACAGAAAGGTAAAGTTATAAAACCAATAGGAGACTAGGCTAATGTGCGTGTTTATTTGTTTTTAATGAGTAATATAATCAACATGTCTCCAAGAGCGTGTGCTACAACTATATTTAATATTATTTAAAACAAAGTATATTCGGTGGGGCATGGGGAGAAGTTACATGGTGACAGTTCCCTGGTAGTTTCGGGTAGTGCTATTACATATGCGTTCCGGGTAGTTTCGTCTCATAGACAGGAAATTTCTTTTTCATACAGATAGATTCTATTTGAACATGGGTAGTTTGCAGGTGGGCACGAGTAATTGAAGTGGGAGAGGAAAGTCCTACTTAAAGATGCGAGTACTTTCCTGGTAGATTCACGTAAATTCTTTTCGCGCAGTTATCATTTTCTGTTACATTTCAAAAGACGCCGATAGCTTGATCTCCGACGGTCGAGGGACGGTAATTTTTTGTTGAAGGCCAGAGGTTTCCACTCAGAAGAAGGCAGTTCCTTAACGGATGTGCGTAAGTTGTATTCACTTGGAGTAGGTTCCTGGCAAACTGGTAGTTCTGGGCTGATAGTCTCCTGTTGTAGGTTATTTCCTTTTGGAAGTGAGTAGTTTCTAGTTAAACGCGAGTAGTTTACTAACAGATTAGAATGGATTCCTTTCATACGAGTTATAGTTCTACGCTTTGCTTCCTGTTTGAAGTGTATAGTAAGTACGTGACAGACGTTACTCGTTTGCTATTTTACATGAACTGTTTCTTGTCGGACGCGGGTAGTTTCCTGTTGGTAGCTATTAATTTTTTTGCTGATATATTCATGTTGGAAGCGGATAAACCATCCGTGCGGAACTCTACCATCTCACCGAAGTTTCTTCCTCTCAAAATCCAACACCTTATTTATTAAATGTTTCTAGTCTTGTTGTAACCTTTGCAGCTCCTATCTGGTGTCCTCTTTGCTCCAAAACGTCTCAGAAATCCATTAAATCCTTTCTATCCTCTTTCCTCAGACTTATCTTCACCGCTCCTTGTTCCTCTCAAACATCACTACCCGAAACGCCTTTCGCTCGTCCTCTCTTGCTGATTTCATCAGACTCCTTTCAGCCAAGCTTTTCCTTAGTACCAAAAGCTCGACCTACTTACGCATAAGGGATCTGAGAAACACTTTTGGTCTCCCTTTTATCCGTCCGCTCTCTATAATCTTTCTGGAGTCCTTATAAACTCACTGTATTACTCATTCCCTTTGCTCCACTGCCATATATATCTTCCTCCTAAAATAAGTTTTAGCACAAGTAATAAGTAATTAGTTTAAAGTTAAATATTGTGATGCAGGTTCTAAGTGAAAGTATTTAGTTGGTAAGACACCTAAGTTGTAATTTCAGTTCGAACTCACAGTTTAGTTTTAAAACTTTATTGTACAAATTCGTCTATTCTGTAACTAGTATAAGGTTAAACCTCAGCCATAGGTTTAGTCTAGTTTGTAAGTCACGTTGTAGATAAAAACACACTATTTTGTTACTAGCATTAAGTTAATTATAAGAATTTCTTTCTTAAATTTAGATCACGCAATATCACATTTTATTTCATTTTGACACTCATACAAATGAACACACACACACACACACACACACACAGCCGAAACACACACACACATGTACATCGTGCATGTGAAAAAATACGTCAGTTAGTGCCCCTCATTTTATGAAATAAACGTTCATCCTCAAAATTGCAACACCTTCGTTTACTTTCCTAATCATAGCATCATCCTGCCTATGCAGAAACCCACCTTTATATCCCGATCATACCAATATCGCTGTTCCTAAACACCTACCCTCAGCCAGTATAGTGGCAGTTAGAGGCTCATAATTTCGAGGCCCATCAATCCCTCCTTCTCTGATTGACTGACTGTTCCTGTTTGATTCCTGTTTGAATCAAAAGTTCCTATTTAGACAAGTAGTTTCTCTACAGATTTGAGTAAATGTCGTTCATATGAGTTCTAATTCCCTGGCACCGTATAGCTTCCTATTTGGAGCGGGTAGTAAGTACAGTGCGTGAGGTTTAACGATAAACGTTCTGCTCTAGCATTTGACTACTAGCCTAATTGAAAACATTATACAATACATATATCGTCTCTTTCATAATCGCGTCTCTTTCTTTGCAAAAGCAGAGCAACACATTTAAAGATCATGTCTACATCAAACTATTACAATATTATCATTTAATTAATTAAAGCTGTTTACTCTTTAAACACGTCACTGATGTTTTCTGAAGTGTTGGGTTTTGACCCCGCACTGCAGCCCAGTCCACCCTAGCCATCTCAAGGTCAGAGACACGGTTAAACTTCACGCACTGTAGCTGTCACTTTTCCCAAATAATAGTGAATATAAAAGATTGTCAAGTACCCAGTTGGAACTGGATGATTCACTTTGGTTTCTCTCTCTTTCTCTTCTTTTCATTGTTGTTTGTCGCATTTTACCTACATTACTCTTCTACCGCATTTAAAGACTTTTTAATTACCTATTCACCAACACTATAGGATTTCATTTTTCATTCAAAATACCTCTAAGTATAGTTATCGTTTACCTGTTATCCCATTTCGGAGTCTCTGAAACACGGAGGCGAAGTTTGCCGCAACTACTAAATTATAAATACGTTGTGGGTAGACACAAAGTGCGTGCGTGTAGGGTGGCCGCCTTGCGCCGTGAGTAATGCGTTCACCAGTACAGTTCCAATAAACAAACATCTATATTGGGTGTAAAGCGCCGTTCTTTTGTGGTTTCGCGTGTCTTGTAAAGATTCTTTGCATTTTTCCATTATTCAAAAGTCTTTTAGAATTGTCATTATATAGTCAAATTTGATGTTACTCCATTGTAGCACGCTATAATAAACTATAATATTTAAATATATATAAAGCAATGTTATTTGAATATTATTGTTATTTTTCTTTAGATAACTCAATTAAATCATGACCCTTTAGTGAAAATGACTGCTGTCACTTGGAATCTCCTGTGAACCTGATTTTCTTGACTTTTGCTTTGGTCAAAATAATTTTAAAAAAATATTTTGCTATTACGTTATAATAAAGAAATATATTATGACGTTTGAAAATACTTGAAATTTAAACGATTTAAATAATTACAAGAAATATTTTAAAAGCTAAGAGCCCCACTAAGGGCAGTCTAGACTTACTATACTTGACAATATATATTACGTTAACTTATGTTCTTTATTTCACTTCACTTATTTCTTAAGAGACTAGTTTACTAGTTAATTAAATAAATTATAATAATTGGTTATTTTATTGGTGAGTTAGTTATTTATTTTTAGGGTCAAATATTTTTCAGATCGTTTTAAAGAGTTAAATAGTTAAACATTAATACATTTTAAAGTAATTTTAGTATAATAAAAAAAGCCTTGTAGGCTTCTTAACGTAATTCTCTTAAAATTTAAATAGGAATAAAATTAATAGATATTTTTACTCATCTTATAAAATCTGACCACAATAACATAAACAGTAATCGTTTTGTTTCAAAGTCCACTCTTTCTGTACTATTAAAGAATATATTGTTTATTTCTTAGCGAACTTTTAAACCAAATTTGACTTTCTTTTTGGTCGTGTCGAAACCACCTAACTTTAACTAAGTGTTAATATTTTTTTATAATGGTGACATTCCAGTCGTTAAAGTCTCTACAGCATGTGGGATTTATTTTAATATCACAATCTTTAAATTTAATCAGATAAACAAACGAGGTTAAACAACAATTAAAAACGAAACTAAAATTAAACGAAGCAATAATCTGAAGGTCATCTGTTTTATTAATCCGTTCACAATTTGAAATTAACTTAATAATCGAATCTATAATTGTATCGGTTAAAGATCTTTTGTTATTGGTCGTAATTCATTAGGTTTGATTGTGTTTAGATCCGATTTCTCACCTTTAAAAATGGTTTAATGCTGACAAGGAGCTAGCCTATTTCCAACGTAGGTTTATGTTATGAAGCCCTTTGTTATTTTGGTCCCTTTATTTATGTAGCATTTATTCTTATTTAAGTTCGTTAGCTAGAACAAGAAAACCAATTTGTCGGTATATTGGTATGTTGTCATACTATTACCAATTTCCCTCTCGTATAGATATATTTTATAAACCCATGCAGTTATTCCAGTTTATGCCCAAGGTTGAAATAAGATTTTAAAAATTGTGATAAACAGGGGTAGTGACAAATTCTAAATGATAATAAATTGTTCCCTTTCTATGTGCTTCAATCTGCTGTGAAAGCAAAATGTAATATAAACTTCTAATACTATAAACTTTAAACGTAGGGGGATCTTAAAAATACATAGATCACAAAAGATGTATCGTAGACTAGTTATGAATTCGTAAAATATATGTATCTATAACCAACCAAAAGTTCTTATTGTGGTAGCCTATACCAACCACCGGTTGCTTCTTCACTCATGAGATTTGGTAGAAAAATACGTCTATTTTCTCTAACGTTTTCAATTCCTTCTATTAGCTCACACTCTACTCTTGTTTATTCTGTACACATTTTAAACCATTAATAAAATACTTTTTATTCATCCCCTCAAGTTCAAATACATTTTCTTAAACGTAAATGTGGATGACATTTGATTTTAATACAGTTTTTTTCAAATATTAATTCATTAATGAAGAAAATTAATTTTAGTTTTTATGTGGGAGAAAAACGTTTCACAAAAGGGGCAAGATATGCAGTACATTTAATTGGTCCCATTTGGCTTAAAATAAGTGATAACTTATGATTTTATAAAACAGGTGATTTTGTGTATCAGGTTATGTGGTATAACAGCTTGTGTAAACCTACAGCTTGTGTTTCTTTATTTATATTAATTGTAAGTATTTTATAAAAATTAACTAAAATACAAATTTTCGTTCATGTCTTAAGTTGGAATAGACTTTAAAAAATATTCTTCATATTACTTGTTTAAAATATCTTTCATTACAGTATCTATTTATTTCTTCTTCACAATAATATAATGTTTTTAGAAATGTTCTAACTCATGCTAATAAAATAGAATAACTAATTCACAACTGCAGAAAAAAATTAATGCAATAAAAATTCTGTAGTGTCCCCATAATTGAAGGACAATATGTATTTTAGAGCATAGGTTATACTACTTTATTTGTAATTAATAGTAGGCCTAATTATTTAATAAAACGAAACTAAAATTTTTGTTTGGATCCAAGTAGGAATTGATTTTAAAAAAGATTTCTTTATATTACTTGTTTAAAATATTGTTCATTAGAATATTTATTTTGCCTTCACAATGATTTATGTTTTTAGAAATGTTCTAACTCATGTGAAAAAAATAAAATTAATATTTTACTAATGCAATTAAAAATAAATGCAATGAAAATTCTTACTAAATGTGTTACGTTTTTCTAATTTAATAATGTTACTTTTTTATATTAGGCATGATAATGGTTTACGTATAAAACATATGGCGAGACATTTTCTCAAAGTTATTTCTGTTCGGAACCTTCCTTCTATTCTTTTTTTTTTTAACTATAGTAATTAGTGAACTACAGTAATGACATAAAAGTGAATAAAGATTTTAAACGCTTTTATTTACTCTGCACGATTTCTAACTCTGTAAAGAGTGGATTTTTTTCAAAACTATAAACTCGCCCAAAAATTCCGATTGGCCATGAGTGTGTACTTTGGCGTAAGACAATACAGTACTGTGAAAAACTATGATTTGATCTTGAAATTACAGTGCAAAAAGCATAAAATAATGTTTTTAGCAATTTACCTCTGTAAATGTAGTTGAAATATTGTTGTCAGTGTTGTTTTCACTCCTCGATAATTAAATGAGTTCAAATTTTGCATAACAATCTGTCGTCGATAGCAATTCAAGAATCGA
This sequence comes from Prosapia bicincta, assembly GCA_036971475.1. Classification (NCBI taxonomy): domain Eukaryota; kingdom Metazoa; phylum Arthropoda; class Insecta; order Hemiptera; family Cercopidae; genus Prosapia; species Prosapia bicincta. The sequence continues at coordinate 123,437,184 of JBAIZL010000001.1, read as the reverse complement.
TCATTACAATAATAAAAAAAGAATAAAAAAAACTTGATGAAACACGTCATCATTGTTAATTGATATAAAAAAATAAAATAACGTTTTTTGATGCTATTCGGCAACATTAGGTCTTAGATGAATAAAGCTGAACCTTGGGCATCACAGTTCTTATTTTGAGATATAAGTACTTTCAATCTGAAATTTCCATTAATTTTTTTAAAAATCTTTAAAAGTGAACTATTTTTTTACCACACTCCTATTTTGTCTTTATCACAAATATTTGAAATATTCCCAGTTAGTAGAAAGTATTATAGTATATTATTTAAAAAGTCTGTTTAAAAAAAGTTATTTCAACTTTTAATGTATTAATTATGGAATACCAGCTGTAAATCTCCAATATTTGTGGCAATTTATAATTAATATTATAATAAAAGAAAATCAAGTAGAGAATGTAGGGCGAGGGTAAAGGCGAAAGAGGGTTTTATTTCTAGAGTCGATAAATATCCTGGCGGGTAGAGTGTGTACAGAGCACCGCGTATTGAACGTAACTACTTGGCTCAGTTCTCTGCACCTCGCCCCACCTCCCTCACCCCTATCTGCTTAATCTCGCCATTCATACAAGTCCCGGAAGAAAATAACAATATAACGTTACAAACTGACATAGTGAATGGCGCTGTCCCTTATAGGTGACATAGTGAATGGCGCTGTCCCTGAAAGTAAATTATTTCTATTTAAAAGAAATAATGTTAGATGTTGTTAGTAAATATTTAGAATTATCATTATATGAACGTGTTAATTGAAATAAAATATTCTGCAGTCGTTATACTACTTGTAGTTAGCATAATTACCTTCTCACTATTAATTTATCCTAATTGTATTTCTCGTTGGTGTATGGAATAGATATATGGCTAGACATATTAGCAAGAACAGAAATTAAAAGGAAAAGTGACTAGCATCACCCGTCCACCGAGTCACATTTCAAAAGCCAATATTTTGCTTAGAGCCACTTCGCCAATATTTTGCTTAAGAGCCACTTCGCCAATATTTTGCTTAAGAGCCACTTCGCCAATATTTTGCTTAAGAGCCACTTCGCCAATATTTTGCTTAAGAGCCACTTCGTCAATATTTTGCTTAAGAGCCACTTCGCCAATATTTTGCTTAAGAGCCACTTCGCCAATATTTTGCTTAAGAGCCACTTCGCCAATATTTTGTTTGAATCAATAACTATTATTGCAATTTACAAATATATCCAGCCGTGGAAGACATTTTGTCAAGTTTTGTAGCTTTATTGAGTCGAGAGTTTTAGGAAGCTTGATAATGTTTAAGTGTTGGAAATGATTAGCGTGAATGAGAGTTTACTTCACAGTAATATTGTGCATACGTTCTCTGGGAACTAAGGTTATATCCTGTTATCAAATACACTATTTTATCACTTGTAAATTAACATTATTTAGACTTATATTAAAAATAGGAAGGCTAGGCAAGGGCACTTTAAACTTTCAATTTTTCTACCGGGATGTGTTAGCGCCAACACTTCGAAACCTCACTAAAACAAATTTCTGGTAAGCCCTCTTGCCCCCTCTATCGAGTGCTATGAAAAATCTTTTATTACCGTCACGTGCTTAATCCTTTCTTCAATACCTGCAAAACTTAACTATCTGTGCACATTTATCCTTTTTAGTTTTGGTGTGATCACAGTTCAAAGTGCAAAGCTCTTATATTTTAGAAATCATTGTTTTTTTTGTATTGAAGTCTCTTTGCCGAGGTTATGCCTACTTAGAAAGCTGCCAAGTAGAGCACTTAAAGCACACAACGTCAATGTTTACGCAACGCAGATGTAGCGTAAACCCTGGCCTTGACATGTGGAGTGGTCCACTTGTCATTTGGAGGAGTGGAGATAATGAATACGTTAGAAATTGGTCAAACAAGAAAGCAATATGACCCGGTCTTTCTGTGTCGTTTCCATTGTGTTCCGTTGGCTTTTCCTTAAGCGACAGACATTCAGTGACCTCTGAGAATTTACGGTTAACAAAAACGGCTGCGGTAGGATATCTTTGATCATGGCTGTTAGTGTTTAGACTGGCGTTATTTGGGGGTGTTTGCTGGAGAATGGGAAGGACGAGTTGCGTTAAGTTGGTGGACTGATTTACTGAATTCATTGTTTCCTACAAACTGTATGAGTTACGAGTCATTCTATTTGACTACGTGACTGAATGGAGACTCGCATCTCATGATAGAAAAAACCCAATGTAAGAAGTCATCGAAACGTTAAATTTATAAATAACAATTATTTTTGCCCATTCCTTTAAGCCCTAATTCCTTCTACCATCGTCCAATATCAGATTATCAACTGTATACTGCTCTGAGGCTGCTAAGTTAAGCGACTACGAGACATCGCCATAAGTATGTATACTGCTCTGAGGCTGCTAAGCTAAGCGACTACGGGGCATCGCCATAAGTATGTATACTGCTCTGAGGCTGCTAAGTTAAGCGACTACGGGACATCGCCATAAGTATGTATACTGCTCTGAGGCTGCTAAGCTAAGCGACTACGGGACATCGCCATAAGTATGTATACTGCTCTGAGGCTGCTAAGTTAAGCGACTACGGGACATCGCCATAAGTATGTATACTGCTCTGAGGCTGCTAAGCTAAGCGACTACGGGACATCGCCATAAGTATGTATACTGCTCTGAGGCTGCTAAGTTAAGCGACTACGGGACATCGCCATAAGTATGTATACTGCTCTGAGGCTGCTAAGTTAAGCGACTACGGGACATCGCCATAAGTATGTATACTGCTCTGAGGCTGCTAAGCTAAGCGACTACGGGACATCGCCATAAGTATGTATACTGCTCTGAGGCTGCTAAGTTAAGCGACTACGGGACATCGCCATAAGTATGTATACTGCTCTGAGGCTGCTAAGCTAAGCGACTACGGGACATCGCCATAAGTATGTATACTGCTCTGAGGCTGCTAAGTTAAGCGACTACGGGACATCGCCATAAGTATGTATACTGCTCTGAGGCTGCTAAGCTAAGCGACTACGGGACATCGCCATAAGTATGTATACTGCTCTGAGGCTGCTAAGTTAAGCGACTACGGGACATCGCCATAAGTATGTATACTGCTCTGAGGCTGCTAAGTTAAGCGACTACGGGACATCGCCATAAGTATGTATACTACTCTGAGGCTGCTAAGTTAAGCGACTACGGGACATCGCCATAAGTATGTATACTTTTCTAGTAACTTACTAAAAATACTAAGTTCTCCAACACATTTGGAAACTCAACCCCCCCTCCAGTAAGACGAGTATAATTTTCTATATATTAACCTAAATCTTGCCGATTTCTTACTTCCAAATAAGGTTTTTCCCCAACAAATAATGAGTAAATTGTTAATGGAACGGCGCGCGGCGTTAGCCTGCAGTAGACCTTAAATATTATAAAATAACATTATTTTAAAAATATCTTTGCTACACAAAAATATTCTTAACTAAGCCTAGTGGGATAGCATTTTATTTAAACAGTTGACGTATAGAATAAAATAAATTTTTTATTTATTTATAAAACTATCTTTCTTTACATAACTGACCCTTCTTATCATATAAATAATGGAATTGCTTTTTTTATTATTTAAAACCCTCGCCAATGACCTATGAAAAGACAAATCCAACCCAAATATTCTATACTCTTGCGTACGCAATATTATTATAAATTCTAGCTATGCTATATTTTATGTTTCATAGCTTATGCAATACATTTCTAATATGTAGCTATATTTTATGTTTCATAGAAATTGCTTACGCAATATTATTATAAAGTCTAGCTATGCTATATTTTATGTTTCATAGCTTATGCAATACATTTATAATATTTAGCAATATTTTATGTTTCATAGAAATTGCTTACGCAATATTATTATAAAGACTAGCTATGCTATATTTTATGTTTCATAGCTTATGCAATACATTTATAATATTTAGCAATATTTTATGTTTCATAGAAATTGCTTACGCAATATTATTATAAAGACTAGCTATGCTATATTTTATGTTTCATAGCTTATGCAATACATTTATAATATTTAGCAATATTTTATGTTTCATAGAAATTGCGTACGCAATATTATTATAAAGACTAGCTATGCTATATTTTATGTTTCATAGCTTATGCAATACATTTATAATATTTAGCAATATTTTATGTTTCATAGAAATTGCTTACGCAATATTATTATAAAGACTAGCTATGCTATATTTTATGTTTCATAGCTTATGCAATACATTTCTAATATGTAGCTATATTTTATGTTTCATAGAAATTGCTTACGCAATATTATTATAAAGACTAGCTATGCTATATTTTATGTTTCATAGCTTATGCAATACATTTATAATATTTAGCAATATTTTATGTTTCATAGAAATTGCTTACGCAATATTATTATAAAGACTAGCTATGCTATATTTTATGTTTCATAGCTTATGCAATACATTTATAATATTTAGCAATATTTTATGTTTCATAGAAATTGCTTACGCAATATTATTATAAAGACTAGCTATGCTATATTTTATGTTTCATAGCTTATGCAATACATTTATAATATTTAGCAATATTTTATGTTTCATAGAAATTGCTTACGCAATATTATTATAAAGACTAGCTATGCTATATTTTATGTTTCATAGCTTATGCAATACATTTCTAATATGTAGCTATATTTTATGTTTCATAGAAATTGCTTACGCAATATTATTATAAAGACTAGCTATGCTATATTTTATGTTTCATAGCTTATGCAATACATTTATAATATTTAGCAATATTTTATGTTTCATAGAAATTGCTTACGCAATATTATTATAAAGACTAGCTATGCTATATTTTATGTTTCATAGCTTATGCAATACATTTCTAATATTTAGCAATATTTTATGTTTCATAGCGTACGCAATTTTATTATGAAGTCATGCTATGCTATATTTTATGCTTCATAGATTTTTATTTTGAATGAGGTTTTGACAAAATTATTCTTATAATGTTCCTACTAAAGTTTTTCATAAAGCTCTTTAATCTCGACCTGTATCTAGCTTGCATTTTAGTTTTCACCTTCCTACCTCAAATTCTACTTTCTGTTTCACTAAGTTCGTTTAAATTTCACGTTTCATAACCTTATTATTTTCTTTCCTGCATTATGATTCTCCTTAAGATTTCCTCCCTAGCTATATCTCCTATCTAAACAATTTTTTTCTAATATTGTAATCTGAGTGTTTCAATCTTTTCTTTCTTATTTATGATCTACCTTTCTCAATGTTTCATACCTCTTTAGCAGCTAAATATCCTATAACTACATGTTTATTGTTTGGATATTATCAGCCATGTCATCTTATATAAACATAGGCCTCTCAGCCGAAGAGCATGGAAGCTGTGTAGTGAAGTGTAATCAGGTAAACCGATGTAGAAATCCCTTGTGACAGGGGCGCTAATTCTCCGCCTCGTATATCAAGCATCCTTCATGTGAACTGATCAAGGAACAATATAGTTCAAGCAAGTAACAACTTCCATCTTACGAATACTCGACACAACCGAAATTGTAAGAAACTGTATTTAGGTAAAAAAAATGTGTAATAATTTCGAAAATAAACAAAGCATTTTAAAATATTTACATAGTGATTATAAACGCTGCATTTTATTTATTAATACTAGATTTGTGAACTATTTAAACAATGTTTTTTATAAATATTAATAATTTTAAATTGTAAAGTATGTGGTCTGTGATAAGTTATATAGAAGGCATTGATAAATTTGTTGTGAATATGGAATTATTTTAAAAGAATTAAATATCTTAGTCAGTATACTTTGTCACAATTTACTTTTTTATGGTCAATCAGCCATTAACATCATTTTCTGAGTAACAGTAGCATTTTGTGATACTATTTTAACGTAGAATTTAAATTTGTTTTTATCAGCTGATGATAAATGTTTATTTCAAAATTGTCGTTGGTTTAGCAGTAAAATATAATGTAACTTTAAAAATAATTACTTTGTTCGGAAGTCAACATTAAATTACCCCCATTAAGTTAACCCACTCATAGTAAAGAATATAATTTTTCTTAGAACTTTAATTTCACATAATTTCATTAGGAAAATTGTTCACGTGTCTTGAAACTGGTTGAACTGTTTCCTTATATACGATAGTTTTCAGGTCTTTAAATAAAACTCTGACACGTAAAAGCGCCATGTTCTGGATTATCTAACTTACGAATTTTATTAGGTAGACTTTAATTCATGCGATGAGAGATATTAAAAAAAAATATATTGTATAGGCTATTAAGCGATAGCATAGCTTTAAAATAAATTGCGTACGCTATAAAGCATTATACATAGTATGGTTTTTAAAAAAAAGCCCAAACTATGAGATTAAAAATATATCACGGCTTAAATAAATATTTAGTACGCTATGAAACATAAAAAATTATATTAAAATCTGTAACGCCAGCATATTGTCATTCAGAACATTTAACATAAAATTATATCATTCTCTAAAAGTGATAATTATTATAAAATGAAAATGTGAGTAATGTTTGTAATAACATTTTTTTTAAAACCCAATAATATATATTCCGTTTAGGTTAAGCTGAAAAAAGAACAAACTTTCTGTGAAAAACGAAATATTTTACACTATTTTTAATGTAACCATCAGTTTGTATTCAAGGGTTTGGTAAACTTGAGCGAAAATTAAAATACACACAGGTGCTCTTAAATAAAACAGCTGTATATCATGTTTGAAGCGTAATAAAAAACTTTTTACGAACATTTTCTAAATCATTAAATATTAGAAATCAAAATTTGAATTCATAATCTAAACTTAAATCTTGACTTGAATGAATTTCATAAGAGAATTAGTTGTACTTCTGACTGGTGAAGGAAGACACTGAAAGTTAAATTAGGTAAATAGAATGAGTATGGGGGGAGAGGGAATGTCGTAGCAGGGTAGCATGCCTGGGGATAATATAGCAGAGTATAGCACGCAAACGTGCGCGGCGCTCCGCCATTAGGTAATTGAATCACATTCTGCTATTACACCCAATACTTTCACTCGCCTCATGTAGGCTCCAAACAACGCAATCGTTAGCACACGTAGGCTAAGCAAACTCACTACTATGCAGATCCATAGACACTCTTTATGGGTAGTGTAAGATTTGTAACCATTTCTTTAACGTAATTTGAGTGATATCTTAAACAAGCCGCGAAATATCACAGTAATACTTTTTCTGGATATTTTAGCGATTGTGTAACTCTCCGGTGATTTGTATGTGTGATTTAGTCGATTTAAAACAACAAACCTTGTTCACTTATTAATTATTATTTACACTTTAAAAAGACCGGATCAATTATTTACCTTACCAATTGTATCTAACGATTTGACTAAGGTAGACTCGCTGTCTATTAAAACCGTCCTGAAGAAAGATAGGTTACATTAAAGTTCTCGTTTATATTTTCAATTAAAGATTTAATTTTAAATATATTAAAAAAATTACACTTTCAAGCTTTACTTACTACAAGCCTAACAATATTAATTACAATTACAAAACGTTCACATCCTTTACTTACTGTTAGGCAACGTTAGGTTCGATGCACACTGGTTTCCACCTTTCGTATCAAGAACTTTATTAAGAGAGTTATAGTTTTTTTTCAGCCCAATTTTGGTTTAGAAACCCTCTTTATTATTCTGAGACAAAATTTTAATTTATCTAAAGTTTTAATTGGGGATTTTTATCCTCGCCTTCTTAGATCTCTAGCTTTCCAGATTTGAAGAACAGATAATAGTTAAAATATCTGAATCCTTCGTGTTAGTGTAATTCCTATTCTGCAGTCTCATGAGGAAGAGGTAAAGGTCTTCTTTGACGAGTCCGCTCTAACGTTAATACAAATAAGCACGTGCTTACACACGCGCGCTCACACACACACACACACACTAACACACACACACACACACACACACACACACACACACACACACACACACACACACACACACACACACACACACACACACACACACACACTAACACACATACACACACAATGCCCAAGTATAACTGCTTTTAGGAGAAACAAAAAGCTGTCCTATTACATAGTAGTAATTGATGAAGTATTTCACGTCCTAACCAAACATGGGAAATTATGACTTGTAACAAATATAAGCAATCAAGTACTGATTCAACCAATTCAAATAAGCCTTTCCAAACAACATTATTCTGACATCGAAGGTTTCTTAAACGTATAATACTCTTTTATAGTATTTGATCGTTTCAGATAGAGCTAAGTTGCTGCTGGAATAACAGTGGGAAACTCCTGTACACACTTTCGTTCCACATGTGAGACTTTTTACCAAACGAGTATCTATGATAGGATCTAATGTAGTAGAAACTTTGAAAACTGCTGGTTCTTACTGTGTGTAAACTGAAACAAATATTAACAAGCCTCTTAGGAGAAAAGCAAAGAGGGACATAATACAAAGGAAGCATGGGCGGATATTAGGAGACATAGCGGAAGAGAGGTACAAAAACATTTCTAAGACCCCAACAGTTTGGAATGAAAGACTTGGTAGGTTCACAAGCTGTTTGAAAAGAAAATAATGACATATTTTAAAACGTAATATTACATTGTTTTAATCGGAAAGAGCTTTTTTTGAGTCAAATGAGACAAAAACAAAAAAAAATTAAAATTAAAACTAGTTAGTAATAAGTATTATTTATAAGTAGAAAATATAATATTTTTATAAAATTTGAGAGTACTTGATCATGGTATGTAGAAATTCCAATAGCCTATAAACAGTTCATTTAAAATAAAACGGAGAAGCGATACCTCCATAGATATTAACTATTTACATAAACAAAAAAAAAACAACTTTTATCACTAAGTAATAGTAATACCAACTGTCAAGACACTGAATGACAAGAACACTAGCTGATACTAATACCAACTGTCAAGACCACTGACTGACAAGAACACTAAATAATAGTAATACCAACTGTCAAGATTTCTGACTGAAAAGAACACTAACTAAAAATAATACCAACTGTCAATACTACTGATTGTCAAGAACACTAACTGATACTAATAACAACTGTCTAGAATACTGACTGAAAGGACACAAACTGATACCAATACCAACTGTCAAGGTTACTGATGACAAAAACACTAAGTAACAATAATACCACCTGTCAAGACTACTGACTGACCAGAACACTAAGTAATACTAATATCAACCGTCAACAATACTGACTGACAAGAACACTAACTGATACTAATATCAACAGTCAAGATTATTGACTGGCAAGAATAGTAAGAAACACGAATAACAACTAGCAAGTCTACTGACTGACAAAACTCTAAGTAATGCTATTACCAACTGTCAAGAATACTGGTTGACAAGAACACTAACTGATACTAATACCAACTGTCAAGACTACTGACTGACAACAATACTAATTAACACTAATACCAACTGTCAAGACTACTGACTGACAAGAACACTAAGTAATACTAATACCAAGTGTCAAGAATACTGACTGACAAGAACACTAATTGATACTAATACCACGTGTCAAAATTACTGTCTAACACGAACACTAAATAACACTAATACCAACTGTCAAGATTGCTGAATGACAAGAACACTAACTGAAACTAATACCAACTGTCAAGACTACTGACTGACAAAAACACTAAGTAACAGTAATGCCAACTGTCAAGAATACTGATTGACAAGAATAGTAACTGATACTAATACTAACCGTTAAGATTACTAACTGACAAGAACACTAACTGATACTAATACCACTTGTCAAGATTACTGACTGACAAGAAGACTAGCTGATACTAATACCACCTGTCAAGATTACTAACTGACAAGAAGACTAGCTGATACTAATACCACTTGTCAAGATTACTAACTGACAAGAACACTAACTGATACTAATACCACCTGTCAAGATTACTAACTGACAAGAATACTAACTGATACTAATACCAACTGTCAAGAATACTGACTGACAAGAAAACTGATACTAATACCAACTGTAGATATCCATACTGACAAGAACATTCTCTGATACTAATACCAACTGTCAAGACACTGACCAACAAGGATACCAACTGAAAAGAGTAGTGATTCAAGAGAAACAGACAGACAATAGTAGTATCTGATATCTATATTGATCATACGAATACATATTGATTTCAATACTGGCTTAAAACAATACTTACTTATTAAAATATTGATCAAGAAGAATACTGAATGACAACAGTACCAAAAAAGACTGATACCAAACGTAACTTACAGAACTTATATTATTCCCAGAAACAAAGACATAGTATTCTTATCAATGAATACTGATAGAAATCCTAACTAATAAGAATATCGATTGTAGAAAATAGTGAATGATATTTATATCGACTGATAAGAATTCTCACTGACAGAATACTTAATGATAAACACACTAAATCGTAAGCATAATGATTATTGAGAATACTGAATGAAAAGAAATGTGATTGTTAAGAATTTTACTGATATTAATATTGACTGATAAACACGCTGACTGTCAAGAATTCTGTCTGGTATGAACACTGTTCGATAAAAATAGTGACTGAAAAGAAAACTGACTTGAAAATAATATTGGCTGATAACAGTACTAACTGACAAAAACGTATTGTATTGTCAGTATTAAAACGATACAATCCTAATCAATCAAAATAAAACATTAACTGATACGTTTTCTAAATTTTCTAAATTTTAAACCTACCTATTCATATGTCTTATAAACCTCACCAGCTGTTTATGTATTCATTTACCGAAGTATGCACGTAAGTAGAATACTCACAAGTTGTCAGCCACACTATAGCTCGTGAACTTTTGAATATCTAAAGGTACTTAAAAAGCTTAAATTAGTCATCGACAAAGATATAACCAAAAGATATATAGATATTATGGGATCTTTTCCTTCCCGTATCCATTCTCCTGCTCTAGTCATTATTTACTTTAATATTCAATATTTTCTTTTAGTTGGCAACTGTTAGATCTCATCAACGTAGTATTATATGTATATAAGTATATTTACAATATTAGGGTCATATATATATATATATATATATATATATATATGACCCTAATATTGTGAATATACTTTGAAAGGTTTGTCTCTCTCTGGCCAAACTCACATCGATTCCTTGTAATTTACCTCATAATATCATTGGAACTGGTCATTATATTATTCAGTATTTAATCTATTCTCATGACATTTTAGAACACCTTTCTTTCAAATATTTGGACTGCTAATTGTGAGAATAAGTGGCCATCTGAGATTAAAATTGTTCAAAACCACAAAATAGGACGTTATGCACAAGAATGTTTTAAATATTTTACACGGAACGTTATTTTTTGTCAATGTAAAGTTTGGTAAAAAATTCACCTCGAAATAGTAAGTTGTGCAACTCTGTGGAGTGATACAGTGACGTCACGCTATCTGTATTCATATTTTACATGTGTAGATATTTGAGAAACAACGTTTTGGCTCAATTTGTATTGTTTTTGCATACGTATATTTAAATATACCTATAAAGTCTCCAGTTAGGATAGATTTGGTTTTAAATTTATACATTTCAATATGCCTATATTAAAATATACCTTTGAAGTGTCCAGTCAGGATAGATTTGGTTGTAGTTTTATACATTACCTATATGGTTAAATGTATAAAATTACAACCAAGTCTATCCTGACGGATACTCCATAGATATATTTCAATATAGATATTTAAATTCACCTTCCCTGGCAGTAACAAAAATAATAGTTATCAATATAGCTTCAGGACATGTTTTTGCTTCATAAAGTTTAGAATGCTAAAACACCTACTACAGGTGTGACGTCACTGTATCACTCCGCGGACGATGTATAATTTATTACTCCGCACTGAATTTTTTTACCCAACTTTAAATTGATAAAAATTAAATTTCCGTGTAAAATTTTAAAAACGTTCTTGTGCCTATCGTCCTATTTGTGGTTTTGAACAATTTTCAATTTTACTACCAGGTGCCCCTCATTCTGATAATTTATCTTTGGACTACTACAACTGTTTAAAGCAAACATCAACTCAGCCTTAACTCTGCCATAAATCTGGCCTTTCCATTCCTACTTACGAATGGTAATGTTTGTTTAAAAGTTTTTTATTCAGGAGTGTTTTTATATATAAAATTGAAAACGAAAAATGTTTATTTTTTATTAAAAGTTTCCAAACTAAAATTCTCTTGTTTCAGTTTTAAAAACTGTTTTATTAAAATATTTATTATAAATAAGACCTTTCAACTTTATTTTCATCCTCTAGTATATTTCGATTTGAGAACAATCTTCAGAGAAGTTATTATATGAATAGATAAATGGACTTATTCTTGTAATAATTTCCTCTGAAGATGATTGGTTTGCAATCGAAATACTTATAAGGTTTTAAATAAAACGTTTATGTGGTTAGGAGGTTTATTTAAAATAAATAAAAAAATACATTTGCTCCAAGTTGTTAGTTTCATTAAAAGCTCGAAAGATATTGTCATGGATTATTTGACATATACGCAAGATATAACTGTCATTTCAGGGTTGTATATTGTACAGTCATTGCAGAACTGTACGCAAGCTTACTAATTCAGGACAACAGCTAAGAATAGAACCTCAGCATTTAGGCCCCTTTGTGTACTGTGCGCAAGAGTAAATGTTTCATAAACATTGTACAAACCAGTGGGCTGTAAATCCTTAGAAGGGTGCCACCTACACTCTACATCACCATTAATTGCATCACTAAGTTGATAGACACAACAATTAACACACTTAGACAACCACTGTCCCTGACACACGATCAACCTAGAACTCCCGTTTTAGCAGCTACCACTGTTATATGAAATTTATTAGTGTTTCTAGAAAAAAATATATCACTACTATCAGTAGAGACCATCTGATTGTGAGAGAAAATAGGACAGCTGCGGTCAACGTAGTATAAATCTAGTAGGCTTGAATGTGTAATTATAGCATTCACAACAATACATTGTGAACAATACAAAGTACTTAGTTAATTTGTAGTTTTAAAAATATCTTAAAACCTTGCAATAATAGAAAGTCAAACTTTTAAAGTAATTATAAATATACTTAACAATGTTTACATTTTTATTTCCATTAAATTTTTGGTAAATATTTAGCAAAAAAAATAATGTTTTCATCAACTTATATATTTATTTTTTTCAACCCTACGTGCAAATATTTTGTGTATCAAATTTAATTGTCATCGTTTTGAGTTTGATGTTGATCTTGTAAGTTTTAAAGTTTATCACCTTGTGAAAGCTAGCATAATATTGTTTACTTTGTGGGGAGAATTTATTAAAAACAAACATTTCCAGGTTCCAGTTTTTTAAAACTCAAAATTTTCCAGTTAATTTTTACGATATACAAATAGTATAATAACATCATAGGCAACGGTGTTAATTAATTAGACAGAGAACCGAATTTAACATTTATTTACAGAAACAGAAACACATGCGCTGTGTTTACAACGAAGGTTACCCCAGATTTCTAGGCTTCCACATTTCTGTCGATGATCACACTAAAACAAATCCCACAAGAGTGAAGATTACATCATTTAGTGGTGGCCAGTTACAATTGTATTAGTAGAAGCAGATCATTCGACCTTTGGGTTCAAACAAATGGACAGTAGCTGGAATCAGGGGCGTATCCAGAGGGGGCAGAGGGGGAACGTGCCCCCTCCAAACCAATTAATTTTGGGAGAAAAATATTACCTTATAAAACATTGCTATGTTTTAGCGAAACAGCTTCTCGACAACCCAACAATTGTGTGATTTTAAGTGCCAAAATACCATAAAATATGATATCTAGAGATAAAAATGTTCAAAATTTCCCCGAAAGGGCTTCCTCCCCTGACTCTCCGGGTCTTGCCCCCCCCCCAAACATTGTCCTGGCTATGCCACTAGCTGGAATCAAATTGTTCTGCATCATGGAATCCTGATTCTTTGGAGAACTCTAACACATTTTCATCAAATATACCACGAGTAATAACATTGACGCATCTCTTCAAAAAAATATACTGCGCAAGTGGCGAAGTGGAAGTGAGAAAAAAATCAATCGTTATGAAGGAGCAGCTATAGTGTAACATCAGCGCTACTTAGCTTTAATATCAAACTAGCAATATGACATTGACGAAGGAAAAACGAAGAAGTAACAAGGTTAAAGAGTTAAACAAAAATTGAAATTCAATAATTACAAACATTGACCACTCAAAGTAACAAGTAACATAACGTAAAAAAGTAAAGGCAAGAAAAACCGTCAGTTACAAAAAAAAGAAAACATTTCGTCAATGCAGAAATCAACATCAGAAAATTACAACTGAATTGAAAAGGTTATGCAAACTGTATTAGGAAAAGGTGCATGAAAGGGTATTTTTGTTTTATTTGAATTTTTATTGTTTTTGTTATAATACATAGACAACTACTATTTCTATCCCTTAGGTAAGGGTTTAAAGAATAAAAAGCTAAAAGAATACTAATGTAATCTCAAACTGCAAGCTAGATTCCTGCGAAACAGTTTGATGGGCGTAACTCACTAAAGACCGTTTATAGGGACAAATCATTCTTACATTTAGCTAAAGATACAGCTTCCAAGGTATTTAAGCTCATTGGTCTTTTTCTTTCTTTTGTCAACTATTTTAAAATTATAATAGGCTAATTGTTATCTCTATTATTTATATCTGCTACATAAATTAATTTGTAAAGAGCCAATTTATACATAACTATTATAACTCCTTTATGGAGGATACTACCCCAAAAATACCAGATAAGAGCTGTACATGGGTTAGTTTATTGAAATATTTTTGATTTTGTATAATTGTAATGGAAACCGTCGAGACTTACAAAAATAGTTTCATTTACATTTATACTGCCATATTACAGCAAGAATGATATACTATTTGTTTAACCATTGTTCATTTGAGAACATTAACGAAAAATTAAGATTTCGAGCTATAGGATATTTGAATAACAACATTTAAGGGCTTTTAATACAAGTGCAGTAGAGTATAAATAACCAGTCGTTTTATAACTGTAAAAATGTAAAACCATTTAAACCTGAGAGTATAACTAATTTAAAATTATTAATAACTTATAAACTCAATTAGTTTTAACTGTATAAAACAACTATGACATAATGTTTAATTTAAATAAACAAAAACCTCTATACTACAAATGACTTTATCTTTTATTTAAAATCTTATGTACATTTCAATTGCATAGCCATCATCCTCAGAGATAATTTAAATAAAAATATTATTTAATTAGCCAAACATAGAAGAGTATGATGATTAATAGAAACAAACAAACGTCATCCCTACTCCAAATATTCAGCTAGCAAAGAAAGAAAAATAGAATTGAAAGCTAATAAAATAAAAGACTGGGTTTAAGAAAGGAGTCCTAGTAGCAGAGAAAAGAAGTGGAATGGAGTCAGTGTAAACACATAATTCTTAAGGTTTCATACAGCTTATCATCTTTCCGAGATGTGTGAGACAGAACGTAAAACTCTGTCACCGGATGATAGGGTAAATTCATGTCGTAGCCTACGTGTGGGAAAAGCTACGCCGAAGCAAAGAGTTCAGAAGTAAGAGAACGTTTCGAGTATTTTGCATCAAACATTAAATCTGATAAAAGAAAAACATAGAAAATGACAAATTGATATAATAAAGTTTTGGCAATTACCGGTTATCCATAAGTTATTTAACGTGGGTGATTGTACACGGCACAAAATAAATGTACCTAGTGATGAAGAAAACCCACAGGAACACAGATAAAACAACAAAACCTATTGTTGATCCAATAATTAATGTTTCGACCTAACCTCACCTAACAAAACACATGAACCTTTATAAAAAAATATTTCCTAATAAAAAAAAGCACACACACACACACACAGACATACTACGTTAACATATAGGAAAACGTACCTAGTTAGGATAGATTTATTTTTTCTTAATATAGTTTACCATTAAATAAATCGTGGCCTACTTGTTCCGTGTGGTGATATACTAACGTATACCAAAATCAAGGTTATTTCAGACCGACAAGCTAGGTTATGTAGGTAATTCATATTTTGTATTATTACAAAATTTATCCTAAGCGGTTACTTTGTAGCTATATTATAATGTATTAAACATGGCTCAGTTTTATGAATAAATTTGTATGTTGTACAAGTGAGTGTGTGTGTGTTTGTGTGTGTGTTTGTGAGTGTGTTTGTGTGTATGTGTGTGTGTGTGTGTGTGTGTGTGTGTGTGAGTGTGTGTGTGTGTGTGTGTGTGTGTGTGTTTGTGTGGGCGTGTGTGTTTGTGTGTTTGTGTGTGTGTGTGTGTGTGTGTGTTTGTGAGTGTGCGTGTGTGTGTGTGTGTGTGTGTGTGTTTGTGTGTTTGTCTGTGTGTGTGTGTGTGTGTGTGTGTGTGTGTGTATGTGTGTGTGTGTGTGTGTGTGTGTGTGTGTGTGTGTGTGTGTGTGTGTGTGTGTGTGTGTGTGTGTGTGTGTGTGTGTGTGTGAGTGTGTGTGTGTGTGTGTGTGGGTGTGTTTGTGTGTGTGTTTGTGTGTGTGTGTGTTTGTGTGTGTGTGTGTGTGTGTGTGTGTGTGTGTGTGTGTGTGTGTGTTTGTGTGTGTGTGTGTGTGTGTGTGTGTGTGTGTGTGTGTGTGGGTGTGTTTGTGTGTGTGTGTGTTTGTGAGTGTGTGTGTGTGTGTGTGTGTGTGTGTGTGTGTGTGTGTGTGTGTGTGTGTGTGTGGTGTGTGTGTGTGTGTGTGTGTGTGTGTGTGTGTGTGTGTGTGTGTGTGTGTGTGTGTATGTGTTGGAAAGAAAGTAACTTTTAACTTTTTCAAAATTGTTAGATATTAAGGCGCCATTACAAGTTGTGTTATATATTCATTGTAGTTCTGAGGACTTTCTACATCACCAGTTTGCATATTTGTTTGCATTATTGATGACCTTAGGATAATCGATATTCACCAGCGGTTTAGTTGAGGAAACGCATAGGTTCGCTATGAAATGTTGAGCTCGATATATCCTAGGCATACAATATTTGCTCTAGTGTTTTTAGGATCAAACTAATTTACAAATGGGTTTATTATTTCAAACACTCTGGTATGTCTGCTTTTAAAGGAATCTTCTAGTTCAAGGCTACTAACACCTACTCATGTCAAAACACCACCGTGGCTTCTCTACGCAGATAATCAGGTACAGGAACAATTGTGTGGGTTGCAAGCCACTAGACCGGTCGATAGACTTGGACTTTTAATGGCCGATATTTCCGTGTGCAATATTGTCATAATACATTATAAGTCTCGATTCCAACAATTGTACAAAATGAAATGGTTAATTAATTTCTTGCGCCTAAGCAAAAACCATGAAAAGATGTTTAGAGAAAGTTTCTAACTGAAAATTTCGAGAATCTATTCTAGTTATACTAGACACAATAGGTAACAATTCATAAAGGGATGTCCAATATAACAACAATTTTCCTTTCCATATATGTTAACAAATAAAGAATAAATACAAACAAGGAATAAATGATTTTAGTAGAAAACAAAAAAAATAGTGGTTAAATTGTAAACGATTAGAACAAAACCTCAGTGTATCAACATACACAGTTTTACTAAGGTTAAGCTATTTATACATAAGGCACTATTTAAGGCTACACAACATTAACTGCTTTACAACATGCGTACAAAGTGTCCGGTTAGGTTAGATTTATTTATAAAATACGTATCAAGTATAATAATAGTAACACGGAACATACTAAACTGTTTAAATTGCCATAACTCGTAAATGTAAACGCAATATAGTATAAACACAAATTTAAAAACTTGCCTATATCAATATAGCTACATAATAACATTGTATGATAATAATGATGCTTGGTGAGGATTTAATTATTAAATGTATGTATTTAATCAGTTAGGTTATGTTCTGTCAAACAGTTTCTTTATGTTCATATCAGTTCTATCAATCAGTTAGGTTATGTTTCTCTCCACCGTTCCATCCAACAGATAGTTTATATTCCTATCCACTGTTCTTTCAAACAGATAGGTTGAGTTTTTATTCATTGTTCTATCGTACAGATAGGTTATGTTCATATCGACTGTTCTATGCAATAGTTAGGTTATGTTTCTCTCCACCGTTCCACCCAACAGATAGTTTATATTCCTATCCACTGTTCTTTCAAACAGATAGGTTGAGTTTTTATTCATTGTTCTATCGTACAGTTAGGTTATGTTCATATCGACTGTTCTATGCAATAGTTAGGTTATGTTTCTCTCCACCGTTCCACCCAACAGATAGTTTATATTCCTATCCACTGTTCTTTCAAACAGATAGGTTGAGTTTTTATTCATTGTTCTATCGTACAGTTAGGTTATGTTCATATCGACTGTTCTATGCAATAGTTAGGTTATGTTTCTCTCCACCGTTCCACCCAACAGATAGTTTATATTCCTATCCACTGTTCTTTCAAACAGTTAGGTTGAGTTTTTATTCATTGTTCTGTCGTACAGTTAGGTTATGTTCTTATCGACTGTTCTATGCAATAGTTAGGTTATGTTTCTCTCCACCGTTCCACCCAACAGATAGTTTATATTCCTATCCACTGTTCTTTCAAACAGATAGGTTGAGTTTTTATTCATTGTTCTATCGTACAGTTAGGTTATGTTCATATCGACTGTTCTATGCAATAGTTAGGTTATGTTTCTCTCCACCGTTCCACCCAACAGATAGTTTATATTCCTATCCACTGTTCTTTCAAACAGATAGGTTGAGTTTTTATTCATTGTTCTATCGTACAGATAGGTTATGTTCATATCGACTGTTCTATGAAATAGTTAGGTTATGTTTCTCTCCACCGTTCCACCCAACAGATAGTTTATATTCCTATCCACTGTTCTTTCAAACAGATAGGTTGAGTTTTTATTCATTGTTCTATCGTACAGTTAGGTTATGTTCATATCGACTGTTCTATGCAATAGTTAGGTTATGTTTCTCTCCACCGTTCCACCCAACAGATAGTTTATATTCCTATCCACTGTTCTTTCAAACAGATAGGTTGAGTTTTTATTCATTGTTCTATCGTACAGTTAGGTTATGTTCATATCGACTGTTCTATGCAATAGTTAGGTTATGTTTCTCTCCACCGTTCCACCCAACAGATAGTTTATATTCCTATCCACTGTTCTTTCAAACAGTTAGGTTGAGTTTTTATTCATTGTTCTGTCGTACAGTTAGGTTATGTTCTTATCGACTGTTCTATGCAATAGTTAGGTTATGTTTCTCTCCACCGTTCCACCCAACAGATAGTTTATATTCCTATCCACTGTTCTTTCAAACAGATAGGTTGAGTTTTTATTCATTGTTCTATCGTACAGTTAGGTTATGTTCATATCGACTGTTCTATGCAATAGTTAGGTTATGTTTCTCTCCACCGTTCCACCCAACAGATAGTTTATATTCCTATCCACTGTTCTTTCAAACAGATAGGTTGAGTTTTTATTCATTGTTCTATCGTACAGTTAGGTTATGTTCATATCGACTGTTCTATGCAATAGTTAGGTTATGTTTCTCTCCACCGTTCCATCCAACAGATAGTTTATATTCCTATCCACTGTTCTTTCAAACAGATAGGTTGAGTTTTTATTCATTGTTCTATCGTACAGTTAGGTTATGTTCATATCGACTGTTCTATGCAACAGTTAGGTTATGTTTCCAGGCACCGTTCGATCTAACAAATAGTCTATTCTCCACTGTTCTAACAGTTAGTTTATTTCCCTAACAACGGTTCTATCAAACAGTTAAGTTTTTTTCATTGTTATATCCCGCACTTAGGCTATGTTTATATCCATTCTTCTATGCAACATTTAGGTTATGTTCCTCTACACAGTTCTATCGAACAGGTAGCTTATTTCTCTATCCATTGTTCTATTTTTGTTTCCTATCCACCGTTCTATCAAACAATTAGGTTTTGTACCTATCCACTGTTTTATCCCTTAGTAAGGTTAGTCACATTTGTTTCAAATTACTTTTTTCAGTTAATAATGTATATTTGATTATACCTTAATTTCAATTATTCTTTGTTGTTGATATAATCGCTGTTTAAAAAACTGTAGTAATTACTCTAAAATAAATTCACGGTTATTATAATGGTGAGGTTGAAAATGTTTAGGGATGAACCTATTCTGATTATCGATTAACAGTTTTTTCTTACTGTAAAATATGTTTGCGGTGTAATTTATTTGAAAAATAATTAATTATTGACAGTCTTATTTATTAATCACTTTAACATTAGATTATGACTATCCGAACTTTAAGTTTTGTAAATTTATAAAAACTTACTGAAACAGAACGTTTTCAATCGCACCGTGGCGATTTTCATCTGTGTCTTCTGCTTGGAATTGTTAGGTTAAGCGATTACAATTTTAAAGGTAGGTTTTCGATAGTATCGAAGAGTATGTGTGATTTGTATTAGGTTTGTGTGTTTAATATGTTTGTACTTTGTGTATTTGTGTGTTTGTAAATTTCATATTGTTCTAGTGTGTTTAGACGTGGTCTTTTTTGTTGATGCGTAAGATTTCTAGGTTATGGTAAAAGTCTGTGTGTTTGTGTCCTGTTACTTTTATGTGATTGTAATATGCGGAGTCGGTGTTCTGTTTGTGTTCCTCGACTCTTTGAAGCTGCGACCTGTTTGCCCAATGTAGACTTTGTTACAATCGTCGCAGTTTAATTTGTATACGCCTGGTGCTTGTAGTTTATCTTTGTTTTTAGTGTCGTGTTGCATTTTGTATTGTAAATTTTTATTCGTTTTGTATGCTATTTTGTATCTTGTTTTTTGAAATTTGTAGACTATTTTATTTGCTGTTCTGTTTATGTATGGTATTGTGATGTATTTGTCTTCCCTCTCTGTAGTGACTTATTTATATATTAGTTGCAATGAATGAATTAAACGATTAAAGCAAATGCCAATTTAAGATAAAGAAAATATTATTATTATTATTTATGACGCAATAACAAAGACGATCGGAAGCATTTCTGGTCCGTTTGTCACCGCTCGTCTCGCTCTGCTGTCTCACTGTCACTCGGGTAGGCTCGACTCTCTCTCTCTCTCCGTCTCTAGGCGTCACCGCTTCATTGGTGTCAAAACAAAACACAAAGAAAAAGTAGTTCCAATCTCTATAGTTATACAAACTGAAATAGCTATTACTGATGTTATATTAATTTATATCCTACTGTATTTTATACATTTCCTTATTAGGGAGACATCTAACATGAAATAAAAATATTGTTATTAACAATATAAATAAATCGTCATTTCTAGTGACGGAGTGATATACACTTAGTCTTTACTTAACGTCATTCCATTGACATATTATTCTGTACCGATAGACTTCTAGTTCGATACGATATTGATGAACAATACTTGTAGCTCGATACTTTTTGATAGTTCGATACCAAACTGTAAAATAAAAACATAGCGCCACCCCAGCGATTCCATTGTGTTATTGTTTCGATTACTCGGCGAGCCGTTTTAAAGATTTTGAGTTTGGTGTAGTTACGACTATCGTTTTTTGAACAGAAAGTTGCATTTCCTGCCAGATATCTAAACTTAGAGCCTATTTATAATTTTTTCACACTTTTCATGTTTTTGACTTGTTTTTAATTTTTTGATTTTAAATAAATCATTACTTTTACGTATCTATCTATCTATTTATCTATCTATCTACCTATCTATCTATCTGAATATATATATATATATATATATATATATATATATATATATATATATATATATATACAGTATATATAAATGAATGTTTGCATGTATATATGTAAACATTACTAAACCGCTGAACAGAAGTTAATGAAATTTGGAGGGATTGCTTAACAAACAATGCTTTTTGCAAGATCAGCAATTTAATTTAAAGATTTTATGATGAATTTCAACGTGATGTGCCTATTACAGCAGTATTTTTATTTCTTTTCTATATAAACCTAGAAGTGATTGTTTTCAAATGAAATATGAGTTAAAACAATTTTGTATTCTATAATATATTATCTAAATTGAGTCAGCTGAAGTGGCTGTGTAAACAAACAACTATACTTTATTTAGTATATTAGTCTGAGCACGACAATAGTCAATAGGTTACCTACCATGCGCGCTAGTGGTTGCCTTTATTGCCGTTTCCATGGTATCAACCAATGCAATAACGTAAACTCGTGGCTGGAATATAAAGTTACACTCTGTATTTATGAATCGAGGTTACACAATTCGCTAAAGAAGATCTAAAGCGGCGCTTTACATTATGTAAATTTGATACATAAGTCAAGTGTCAACATTTGTGGTTATGTGAGAATATTTGCAGTTTGTTCTTCACCAGCAAGTCGCTTAGTTCACCATTTTCCCCTCACGAAATATCACAGAAATGAATCGAAGATTAAATTTAACGATTTTATAAACAAAATAGAATCCACAAAGATTATTTAAGTGCAATAACACTAAATAAAGGAAAATATGTTTTCTATAAATTAATTTTCTACATTAATTTAAAAAAAATTAATGTACTCGTCTACGTTATTATCAATTGTGTAAACTTTTTTTTTACTTTAATTTTATACAAAATAATAAAGTTTGTAAAAATGCGAAAAGTGTTTCAATTGTCTTAAAATACTTATAAACGATAAATGTTAGTTATTTTATTCGCCAGATATGACTGTATGATTTGTAAAGGAGAGAAATCAACTCATTCGTCAGCCTTGTTCTAACATGAGTCGCGTCACGAGACGCGTCACGGGGTGCGTTTATATTTTAAATTGGAAAGAGAGATAACATATGATTACATATAGCGGTTGATTTTATGTCATACATTATTATACAGAACAGCTGTTTTAGCAGGAAGGTATTGTTACTTTATTTATTGTTCCTAACAACATTACTGTATTTAGTTAAAATGTTATTCAATATTTTTTATCAGTTACTAAATATAATAATATATATTTCACTAAATCTTACTGAAATTAATTCGATAGAATGAAATGAGGCAGAAGTGGGGTAAATAGTATTAGTACGTTAAAATAATTTAGTTAATTAAGGTTTTATTATAAACTACATCAGTTAATATGGTTAATAAGAACAAAATATAGTATAGTTAATGGGAAAACCTTATTGGATATTTAAAAAATTAATTAATAAAAATGAAATCTAACGAATTGAAATTGACTTTTAGAAAGTGTCAGACGAGTCTAAGTAAGTTTTCATTTAAAATAGGCTTTGGCTCGGTTTTGCTTATTTCCATTATGTATCAACTGCGTGCGCTTTGTCTTCAGTTTTGTCCAATAGATGAGCTATGGTTTCGGCTTTGTCCAGTGTGTGTGTTTTTGTTTCGGCTTTGCCTACTGAGTGCGCTTTGTTTTCGGCTTTGCCCACTGAATGCGCTTGGGTTTCGGCTTTGTCCACTATGTGCGCTATGACTTGGCTTTGCCCACTGATTGCGCTTTGTTTTCGGCTTTGCCCACTGAATGCGCTTGGGTTTCGCTATGCCCACTGAGTGCGATTTGGTTACGGCTTTGTCCAGTGTGTGTGTGTGCTATGTCATTGGCTTTTCCCCCTGACTGCGCTTTGTGGCTTTGCCCACTGAGAACGCATTGGTTTCGGCTTTGTCCAGTGTGTGCGCTTTTGTCTCGGCTTTGTCCAGTGTGTGGGCTATGTCATTGGCTTTTCCCCCTGACTGTGCATTGGTTTGGCTTTGCCCACTGAGTGCGTTTTTGTTTCGGCTTTGTCCAGTGTGTGCGCTATATCATTGGCTTTTCCCCCTGACTGCGCTTTGGTTTGGCTTTGCCCACTGAGTGCGCTTTAGTTTCGGATTTGTCCAGTGTGTGCGCTTTTGTTTCGGCTTTGCCCACTGATTACGCTTTGTTTTCGGCTTTGCCCGCTGATTGCGCTTGGGTTTCGGCTATGCCCACTGAGTGCGCTTTGGTTACAGCTTTGTCCGGTATGTGCGCTATGTCATTGGCTTTTCCCCCTGACTGCGCTTTGGTTTGACTTTGCTCACTGAGTGCGCTTTGGTTTCGGCTTTGTCCAGTGTGAGCGCTTGTGTTTCTGCTTTGCCCACTGATTGCGCTTTGTTTTCGGCTTTGCCCACTGAGTGCGCTTTGGTTTCGGATTTGTCCAGTGTGTGCGCTTTTGTTTCGGCTTTGTCCACTGATTACGCTTTGTTTTCGGCTTTGCCCACTGAATGCGCTTGGGTTTCGGTTATGCCCACTGAGTGCCCTTTGGTTACGGCTTTGTCCAGTGTGTGCGATATGTCATTGGCTGTTCCCCTGACTGTGCTTTGGTTTGGCTTTTCCCATTGAGTGCGCTTTGGTTTCGGCTTTGTCCACTATGTGCGCTATGACTTGGCTTTAACCACTATGTGCGCTATGGTTTGGCTTTAACCACTATGTGCGCTATAGCTTGGCTTTGTCCATCCTGTGCGCTTAGGTTTGGTTTTGTCCACTGTGTGCGCTATGGCTTGGCTTTAACCACTATGTGCGCTATGGTTTGGCTTTAACCACTATGTGCGCAATGGTTTGGCTTTGTCCACTCTGTGCGCTTTGGCATGGCTTTGTTCACTTTTTGCTCTCTGGTTTGACTCTGTCCACAGTGCTTTCGGCTTTGTCCACTGAGTGCGTTATGGCTTTGGTTTTGGCTTTTTCCACTGTTTATTCTTTCATCTGGGCTATGTTCACTGTGTAGGCTTTGGTTTTGTTTCCTTCTTAAAAGCGTGTTTGCATAATGACTGCAAGGGTAAAATTACCATTTTACTGAATTTTAGGAGATTTTATGAAATTATGACGAAATGAGTCGTGATAGGCTGGCTGTCAGGCTTAGATAATGTTCATGAATTATAGGTAGTTGAGCGAAATGTGTATATATATATATATATATATATATATATATATATATATATATATATATATTTATTTATTTATTTATTTATATTGATGTGTAATATGTTGATGTTATAATAATATAATCGGAATTTTCCGAATATTTTCTTTGCATTTCGTATGATTTTTAAGTCTGATTTTTATATGTTTTTAACTGAGCAATAAATCCAATCCTACCATAAATTTACTTAGAGATAAAGCTTCGCTTCGGGATTTAGGATATGATAAAATATCCCGAAAAAATGACAGTGTCAAATCATTTAAATGTTTACATTCGCAGGGAAAATAACGTCATTGAAATCATCGAAAATAACAAATGATCAGTCCTTCACAAGATGTAAAACACAACATGAAGGCAACAAAGTGGTTTTTAGAACTAAAAAAGTATTAGAGGCTACAAACAAAATTGTTTTAAAGTCAATTCCTACTTAGATCAATAAGGAAACATTTTATTTTAGGTAATTTTTATAGTTATAATAGTTACAATTAATATAAATAAAGTAACATAACCTATGCTTTAAAATAGATGTTCTACCACATAACCTATAACATAAAATCAGCTGTTTTATGAAACCATATTATATGACTTATTTTGGGTTAAATGAGCGGAAATAACTATATTGCATGTCTTCCCCCTTTTATGAAAATGTTTTCTACCATATAAGACTAAATTAATTCGTTAAATATAATTAATGATTTATTATTTGTAAAACTGTATTATCATCAATAGTTCCACTACAAGTTAAAAAAGAAATGTATTTGAACTTGAGTGGATGAATATAAATTATTTTATTCACGGTTGAAAGTTGAATAAATTTGAAGGTGTATATATTAGGAGACTGTGAACTAATAGAAGAAATTGAATAAAGCTTTAAAATGTTGAAAATGTATAATTCAAATAAACGTTTGTAAACATCTTTAAGACCTATATATGTATGTATTACTGAGTTTTCTTGATGGCAGCCCCAAAGGTCTGAGCCTAAAGTGAGGAAATTGCGACAGATCATGTATCCTTAGCTATAAGATAGAACAAACTTCACTTCTCTGGTAGAAACGTTAAAAATACTTACATTCAGAATAATTTGCGCTATGTATAGAATATAATCAAGTAATATGGTTGTCTTTGCTGGTTGTAAACATCCCTCTCACGACAAACAAATCTAACTCACAGAGTTAACAACAAAAACCTATATAAATGTGTTCTTATCATGTGCCCCCTGGTGGACTTATTCCTAGAGTGGCTTGTGTAGACACGCGGGCGTGTGTAGTAGATATTCCCTGAAAAAGCACTTTTTTAAAACTAAATAAGAATTCTATTTAGTGTTATTGTTACCTATCGTATTTATAAAGAAATATTTGTTAACAAATCGGTTATTGGACAAATTTCGGTAATTATTAAGATCAGCAACTACTGCTTTGATCAACGAAATTTCTTTCCCGGTCAATTTGACCATGCTAAACCAAAATCTAAAGTAACTTTTATCGGCAAACATAAATTAACATAGAATAAATCAACCTAGCCTAACCTGATTATAGTGAAATTGTTTATTCTCGTCAAAAAGACGCGAATCAGCTTCAAACCTGAAGTCACATGACCCCCAAGATGTTTTCTGATTCGCCGACAGATGCCACCTAACTTTTCAACCGAAAAAGCGTTTTTAGTGTGTGTGTGTGTGTGTGTCACGATGGACTGTGACGGATCTTGCCACATAATTTTCTTCGAAGCTGGTTTGTTCGGTTTTGAGGTTTTATGTTCGCACAATGTGTTCCCGACGAAGATGAATTGTTTGAAGTACCGTAACACAGTGGAGATCACGGAGGTTAGCAGCTAGGTTAGGTTATATTAGGTTAATTTATGTTTGCCGTTAAAAATAACTTCAGATTCGTGTTCAGCATGGTCAATTTGACCAGGAAATAAAATTTCGCCAATCAGACCGGTAGTCGCTGATCTTAATAATTACCCGAATTTCTTACAATATCCTTTTAATGTATATATTTACGCTACTTATGTAGAAAATAGAATTTACTCTGAAACAAGTAGTGTATGTTTTATTAGTACTTTTAAGTTTTGATTTTTGTCCTCACGATTCAAATCGTTACATCTGACAGAGTGTGTTGCGTTAGTCCCTTCTGGCTTAAATTACTGCGCCAAATGTGTTTCTGTCGTGGACTGTTGCGTTTACGTCAGAAATACTTAGCCTTCGACATGAATTAATGTATTTACGTAGCCTACTTAAAGTCGGCGCAAATAGTTTCACCTTTGCTCAAAGTAAAATAGCGACTTTAGACGATCGTAAACTATTAATGTATAAACTGTAATATTGTTGACGTCACAGTTGAGAAACGCCAAAATATCACCGTCTAGAAGAGTTACGGTATGTGTAAAATCTAACTTCTTGTTTATAATCTAGGAACATTGAAATTTATTTCCAGTAAATAATGTTCAGTTAGTTAAAATTCACACTATTTGAAATACATGTTTAAAATTTTATTGTTTTTAAATTTGCAATTACAATTTACTGTACTTCAAATTTCAGTACGTTTATGGCAATTTTTGTTTTAGTATATTTAGATTAATTCATTAGTAATAAGAATATAACAATTATTTATATAGTATTAGGATTGTATGTGAGCGTGGGCGCGTGTATGTGATAGAGAGAGAGAGAGAGAGAGAGAGAGAGAGAGAGAGAGAGAGAGAGAGAGAGAGAGAGAGAGAGAGAGAGAGAGAGAGAGAGAGAGAGAGAGAGAGAGAGAGAGAGAGAGAGAGAGAGAGAGAGAGAGAGAGAGAGAGAGAGAGAGAGAGAGAGAGAGGAGATAGCAGAAAGAGGCAGACAAAGGACAGACGAAAAAAATGGTGGTAAAAGAAGGATAATGCTTTTTAGGATCATATAATATTATTTTCAACCTCACTTGATCCAATTAATAAAATTCAGTATAAATAATAATTTACAAAAGAAATTTTCAATAAATAAATTAATAAAGAATCGCAGTGCATATTATCGAAAAATTTTTTTAAAAAGTTTAAAAATTAGCAACATTTACTTTTAAGTGAATTGCAAAAGGCTGTCGCATAATTAATTACCACATATTTTCCGCATTTTATAAATATAAAAGAGACAGGCAGACACAGACTTACCATTCCGAACATTGCGAGCAGACTCACATGCAGGTAGAGAGAGACAGATATATAGTCCTACCGATTGACAGACATTTAAATGGAAAGACAGATGGACACATATAACCAGAAAATTAGGCAAGCAGGCATAAAGAGAGGTACAGACAGACATAAACATAGAGTAGACACATATTGACGCTCTTACAAATAGACAAGCAGGCAGACAGATTCACATACGGAGAGGCAAACATTTAGATTCTGAGAAACAAATAGACACATAGGTCTACCGATTGACAGACATTTAAGTGAAAAGACAGATGGACACAGATAACTAGAAAATTAGGCAAACATGCAGAAAGAGACCCACAAAGAAAAACACACAGAAAGACACATACAAATAAACAAGCCCAAAAATTTGATTCAAAATCATTCGTCTTTGATTCATAAATATATAACGTGTATTTATTTAAAGCATGTTGATAAGAACGTAAAACATGTAATAGTAATGTATTATTAAACATTATTAATTTTAAAAATTTAAATGTAACTTGAAACCTTATATCAGTCTTATGCGTCGTCAAGCTTGCATTAATCTTATTTCAGGCGACTCTGGATTTTATAGTGGACATAACATTTTGACTAATGTTTAGAATACACTATTGCGCCCGAATCGGCGCCAAAAGTAACTCTATAATGTAGGTCAGGGTATAAGGTGCCAGACATACCGCTCCGGCTCTGGTTTTGCCAATTATATTACTAAATTTATTCAATCGTACATTTACAAAATTATAAAGTGAGAAGGGCTTGTTTAAGTCTGTTATAACTATATAAAGAATCGCGATTTAGATGCGGAAATAGTGAGAAGGCATGAGGAAATAATTCAAGGTGTACTTTATGTCTTATCTGTGACGCAGTAATGAAATGAAAAGCGATCACCTTCACATCTATGATCACATCCTCGCTATAGCAGGCCTGTCGTGTTTACCTGCTTCGAGATAGGAATAACTAATCATACTAACAGTGGATTCAGCCGAAGGTGAGTCAAACAGTTCTTCCGCGTTAACTCATGTCTGTATTAGTCGCATGAATATTATTAAAATTTGAAATATTAGTTAAATGCTGTGTTAAATCTTATTTTGACTTAAAAAATTACTTTTTTTCTAATGGCAGAGCCAAATCATATAGTTTACAAATTGGATTAATTAATCAAAATATTTAGGTGCACTAACATTTTATTACTTTTAATATCAATAAAATCAAAACAATGAGTATATAAATACATACAACACACATCCACACACATACACACACACACACACACACACACACACACACACACACACAAACACACAAACCCACACACACACACACACACACACACACACACACACACACACACACACACACACACACACACACACAAATACCCCCCCCCCCCCACACATATATATACACTTTAATTAATTAGTTTCTCCTACAAAGAATAATTCGTTATTGGGGGGAGCTCTAATTAATATACATGGTATAAATAGCAAGTTACAAGGTGAAAGGTTGAAATACTGGAAGTAAACAAAGATAGAGTTGGACAAGTATTTCCTGAAGAAAAACATCATCCATTTTCTGTGTATAGAGCTCTAATGTTCAAACCCAATGATATATTACAAATATATGATGCTGTTCCTAATATAATCACGCAATATAATTTAATATATCCATCATTCAATGTTAAATGACGGAATAATGTTTACCTTTACTTGGACCTAACATTAATATGGTATTTTGTACTTGTTTAAATTGAAAGATTCCAAAGACGCATTTACTTAATATTGTAGTAATTTTTCTTAAACAGTAAAACCATCACTTTGTACCATAGCTATTATATCTATAGCCAATATGTTAACAGTATTATAGCTAGGGAAAAAAATTATAAAATTTAGTAATAAATTGCTTATCATACTATTTCGACTATAGCTTTAAGTTCGGTAAAAAAACTGCTTTTAGAAGAACACTTCATCACGTGGTACTATACTATAATGGATTAATAGCGCATTACAGCTGTTTGTATGTGGGATTGTTTAAATAACAAAATGAACAAATTTATAACCACAATAGGAGAGACTTTATCAATAGGTTTGTGGTAATTAAATTTTTTTAAATGCGTTTCGATAAAGAATACAATGTACAATCTAAAGATGAAGTTTATTAGTGGAAACCAAGGATGTTTTTGCTATAATTGTCTGAGAAATTCAGAAACAGGAATTCTTGAAGTTCTGTGAATGATGCAAGTAGAACACGGTTCATATCATAAGTGACAATCTTATGCTTATTTATATGTAATGCCAACTATCCAAAAAAATGAAACCTTCTAGTCTTTGTTAACTAGAAGTAAGTTGAGTTAGGTTTGAGTTAGGATTTTCATTTCCAATTGGAAAATTTATTTTGTTGTTCCTTTTATTGGTAAATGTGTTGGGCTATTAACAAAGAATTGTTGTTGTTTTTTTAATAAACATACTAATTTTTGTGTGTAGATCACGAATATCAACTTCATTTTTCGCGGAAAAAACGGAAGATTGTATTTTTTTATCACGTTTTGGTTAAGACTACGTTTTTGGTCTCATAACAGTATCAACGGTTTACTGTTATTAAAATATACCTATAAAGTATTCAGTTGTGACCTGACAAAAGGTATTTCGTCGCGGAAGCAGACGTCTAATTAGCTCCAAATGTAAATAGTTTCCTTTTAATTAAATAGTAAAATAACTAAACCTAACCTAACCTAACTTTAGCGTGTTTTCCTCGGAAAGTTATGTTAGGTTAGGTTATCAACTTTTTTCCTCGGTAACACGCTAAGGTTAAATTAGGTTAGGCTATTACCTTTATTTTCCGTAGAAAACACTCTAAGGTTAGGTCAGGTTAGGTTTAGTTATTTTACTACTGTACTTAATAAAAGGTAAATATTTACATTTGGCAACTAATTTAACTTTCTGATGCTTTCTGCGGAAAATAAAATTGATATTCGTGTTCGAAACACAATGCGCATGTTGAATTAAAAAAAAAGTACACGTGAACAGTACACAATATTTACCCTTTTATTTTTTAGAAATCTGATAAGATATGTTTAGATAAATATCTACCAGGCTTTTAGGTTATAGTTTATAATTTATTTCACGTTTTAAAAATTTGAAAAATTGAGGAAAAATTTGAATATTTTATATTAGTTTCGTTGAGGCATAGAAATATTTCTATAACATCTAATAACCACCATCAACTAATAATAGTTGAATCTTTTTTCATAAAAGTTAGTCGTGAATAATACGTTATAAGGTACAACAATGAAAGTTCGACTAGTGAGAATATCGTTATGAGGTAAATACTTTAAAACTCTCTATGTAAGGCTTTTACTAATGATGACGATATAGTCATTGAAACTAATCAGTTGAGTAAATTATTTTACTTGTCAAGAGTGACAATCAAGACTTCGATTTTTTAATAGTTGATGTCTTCAATATACACTGTAAAGTTTAATTTGCCACTGTATAACTAAATTAATTCAATTAATATTGAGGTATGGTAAAATAATCCCCACATAAATAATATTTACTTGTGAGGCACAAGTTGAATGTCTCATGGCTTTGCTCTTATGATCACCAAGGTAAAATACATCACCGATGGTTTTAGGCTCTAAGTGGAATCTAGTTTTCATGATAAGAGTCTAGACTTATACTTTGTGTTCTTCAAAAGAGGAAAATTCTGTTTAACGTATAAAATAGGGTAAACTGTAGGCTAAGTGTGAATAGGGTTGATTAAAAGTAGTCGAAAAATATTTTACTGTATTACATTCCTTCCCTTTTAAAGGAATTTTCAGTTTAAACTGAATATTAGTATTATTTCTTGACATTAGGATGATTTGTACTTTAGCTCATAATATAAAAAAATGGCCATTAAGTTCTATTCACTTTCATACTATTATACGTAAAATTAGTAGCAGGCCTACGATCACTGGCGCCTTAACGTAAAAAGTGCAACTGGCTCAATACATTTTGAGCGTGACCCCTTTGAAACAGGGATGGAGTCGTTAAGCCGGTCTGAGATTACGTGTTTGTTGCAAATGGAACATTTTGTGCTCGTTAAATAGGTTAGAGCAATGACCTGTAAGGAGAACATGAAAAACAACTTGTTGCTTTGCAGTGCTTCCTAGATACTTTCTAGGTCGACAAAAGTCCAACTCTTCGCCAATAAAATCCATTCGGGCTTTTTAGCAACACTGAACGTAGGAAAAGTAGTTGCAGTTAATGTAGTTAATGGCGTGTACTTTGCTGTGTACATTTTAACAAAGTCTGGAAAGTTATTTCCCTCTAATCATAAAGCACACAAATCTGTGTTGTGTAAGTTTGAGAGGAAATATTTTTCCAGAGTGGTATCATTTTCCTGTTTCACCCTAGATGCAAAAGCTTATGAGTAGTTGATTGTTCAGTTGATTCAAAATTTCCTTTTTTTTGTGGGAGCTTATTAGCAAATAAAAACTTTCCAAGACAAAGCTCGTCTACAAATATTTTTAAAATTATAAATGTTAATTTAAAACTTTCACCGATTACTCTACTTTAATTGGTTTATCTAAGATAGAAACAAACGTGGCTTTCTCACAGCTTTAACTCGTAATTACTAATATATGATTTGTTTTAAACAATTTAACCAAATGATGTATAATAAAGTGTAAAATCTATTGGTAGATCTTGCACAGATTTACATTGGAAAGTGTTGGAGATAATGGTCAACCGCTTTCCTGTGGCATCCACACAAACAACCTTCTGTTTAATACAAAAATTTGGTTATAGGCAAAGTCGTTCATCACTGACCGATTAGTGTCATAATTCCTCTTAAAAAATTTAACCAAATGATGTATAATAAAGTGTAAAATCTATTGGTTGATCTTGCACAGATTTAAATTGGAAAGTGTTGGAGGTAATGGTCAATCGCTTTCCTGTGGCATCCACACAAACAACCTTCTGTTTAATACAAAAATTTGGTTATAGGCAAAGTCGTTCATCACTGACCGATTAGTGTCATAATTCCTCTTAAACAATTTAACCAAATGATGTATAATAAAGTGTTAAATCTATTGGTTGATCTTGCACAGATTTAAATTGGAAAGTGTTGGAGGTAATGGTTAACCGCTTTCCTGTGGCATCCACACAAACAACCTTCTGTTTAATACAAAAATTTGGTTATAGGCAAAGTCGTTCATCACTGACCGATTAGTGTCATAATTCCTCTTAAACAATTTAACCAAATGATGTATAATAAAGTGTTAAATCTATTGGTTGATCTTGCACAGATTTAAATTGGAAAGTGTTGGAGGTAATGGTCAACCGCTTTCCTGTGGCATCCACACAAACAACCTTCTGTTTAATACAAAAATTTGGTTATAGGCAAAGTCGTTCATCACTGACCGATTAGTGTCATAATTCCTCTTAAACAATTTAACCAAATGATGTATAATAAAGTGTTAAATCTATTGGTTGATCTTGCACAGATTTAAATTGGAAAGTGTTGGAGGTAATGGTCAACCGCTTTCCTGTGGCATCCACACAAACAACCTTCTGTTTAATACAAAAATTTGGTTATAGGCAAAGTCGTTCATCACTGACCGATTAGTGTCATAATTCCTCTTAAACAATTTAACCAAATAATGTATAATAAAGTGTTAAATCTATTGGTTGATCTTGCACAGATTTAAATTGGAAAGTGTTGGAGGTAATGGTCAACCGCTTTCCTGTGGCATCCACACAAACAACCTTCTGTTTAATACAAAAATTTGGTTATAGGCAAAGTCGTTCATCACTGACCGATTAGTGTCATAATTCCTCTTAAACAATTTAACCAAATAATGTATAATAAAGTGTTAAATCTATTGGTTGATCTTGCACAGATTTAAATTGGAAAGTGTTGGAGGTAATGGTCAACCGCTTTCCTGTGGCATCCACACAAACAACCTTCTGTTTAATACAAAAATTTGGTTATAGGCAAAGTCGTTCATCACTGACCGATTAGTGTCATAATTCCTCTTAAACAATTTAACCAAATGATGTATAATAAAGTGTTAAATCTATTGGTTGATCTTGCACAGATTTAAATTGGAAAGTGTTGGAGGTAATGGTCAACCGCTTTCCTGTGGCATCCACACAAACAACCTTCTGTTTAATACAAAAATTTGGTTATAGGCAAAGTCGTTCATCACTGACCGATTAGTGTCATAATTCCTCTTAAACAATTTAACCAAATAATGTATAATAAAGTGTTAAATCTATTGGTTGATCTTGCACAGATTTAAATTGGAAAGTGTTGGAGGTAATGGTCAACCGCTTTCCTGTGGCATCCACACAAACAACCTTCTGTTTAATACAAAAATTTGGTTATAGGCAAAGTCGTTCATCACTGACCGATTAGTGTCATAATTCCTCTTAAACAATTTAACCAAATGATGTATAATAAAGTGTTAAATCTATTGGTTGATCTTGCACAGATTTAAATTGGAAAGTGTTGGAGGTAATGGTCAACCGCTTTCCTGTGGCATCCACACAAACAACCTTCTGTTTAATACAAAAATTTGGTTATAGGCAAAGTCGTTCATCACTGACCGATTAGTGTCATAATTCCTCTTAAACAATTTAACCAAATGATGTATAATAAAGTGTTAAATCTATTGGTTGATCTTGCACAGATTTAAATTGGAAAGTGTTGGAGGTAATGGTCAACCGCTTTCCTGTGGCATCCACACAAACAACCTTCTGTTTAATACAAAAATTTGGTTATAGGCAAAGTCGTTCATCACTGACCGATTAGTGTCATAATTCCTCTTAAACAATTTAACCAAATAATGTATAATAAAGTGTTAAATCTATTGGTTGATCTTGCACAGATTTAAATTGGAAAGTGTTGGAGGTAATGGTCAACCGCTTTCCTGTGGCATCCACACAAACAACCTTCTGTTTAATACAAAAATTTGGTTATAGGCAAAGTCGTTCATCACTGACCGATTAGTGTCATAATTCCTCTTAAACAATTTAACCAAATAATGTATAATAAAGTGTTAAATCTATTGGTTGATCTTGCACAGATTTAAATTGGAAAGTGTTGGAGGTAATGGTCAACCGCTTTCCTGTGGCATCCACACAAACAACCTTCTGTTTAATACAAAAATTTGGTTATAGGCAAAGTCGTTCATCACTGACCGATTAGTGTCATAATTCCTCTTAAACAATTTAACCAAATGATGTATAATAAAGTGTTAAATCTATTGGTTGATCTTGCACAGATTTAAATTGGAAAGTGTTGGAGGTAATGGTCAACCGCTTTCCTGTGGCATCCACACAAACAACCTTCTGTTTAATACAAAAATTTGGTTATAGGCAAAGTCGTTCATCACTGACCGATTAGTGTCATAATTCCTCTTAAACAATTTAACCAAATAATGTATAATAAAGTGTTAAATCTATTGGTTGATCTTGCACAGATTTAAATTGGAAAGTGTTGGAGGTAATGGTCAACCGCTTTCCTGTGGCATCCACACAAACAACCTTCTGTTTAATACAAAAATTTGGTTATAGGCAAAGTCGTTCATCACTGACCGATTAGTGTCATAATTCCTCTTAAACAATTTAACCAAATGATGTATAATAAAGTGTTAAATCTATTGGTTGATCTTGCACAGATTTAAATTGGAAAGTGTTGGAGGTAATGGTCAACCGCTTTCCTGTGGCATCCACACAAACAACCTTCTGTTTAATACAAAAATTTGGTTATAGGCAAAGTCGTTCATCACTGACCGATTAGTGTCATAATTCCTCTTAAACAATTTAACCAAATGATGTATAATAAAGTGTTAAATCTATTGGTTGATCTTGCACAGATTTAAATTGGAAAGTGTTGGAGGTAATGGTCAACCGCTTTCCTGTGGCATCCACACAAACAACCTTCTGTTTAATACAAAAATTTGGTTATAGGCAAAGTCGTTCATCACTGACCGATTAGTGTCATAATTCCTCTTAAACAATTTAACCAAATGATGTATAATAAAGTGTTAAATCTATTGGTTGACCTTGCACAGATTTACATTGGAAAGTGTTGGAGGTAATGGTCAACCGCTTTCCTGTGGCATCCCCACAAACAAAGTGTTGAGCGTATCTCTCCTATCTGTCAGCAGTCTGTACGTTTCCGGACGTGTGTAGCTGCCAGAAGTATGGCAGCAGCAGAACGATAAGCTAGTTAGTCATGGCACAGGATATACTTTACTACGGTCTGGACTTATAGGTTGCTCGGCTTACGCTTCGAGTCACAGCGTATTGCATTAGTCTACAGCAAGACCCTTTCACTTATCTTAAACGGATTCAATTCATCAATATATTCGAATTTTAGGTCTCTTAATCGACGTAAGACTTATATGAGCGAGATTTGAACATTCAATGCAATAAAATAACGAGTTTGTAGCTAAGTATCGAAGGGTGCTAGCTGGGAGGGGGTAGACATAGCTAGTACTGCGTTTTTAAAACACTCACACACACACCCAGACACATATACAACACACACACTATGGGGGCATGTGTAAAATTTTTGTCAGTATCGCGTTGTGTGGTTTGTTAGTTTGCAGTGCAATACATCGCAATGAGCCTTAATGGAATGTGCCAGTATCGCGTTTTTAATACAATTGCAGAGCCTATTCCTATGCTAGGTCTGCAGTATCCTTAAAACACTCGATTCTTTTTTGTATAACACTTCTCTTTCCGACTTTCTTCGAGTCTTTTCAGTTTAACCCAATTTTTAATACTTCTATTCGAGAACTAATAAATCTAAGGCGATCCTTGAAATTACATATACCGGTCGTCTAGCCAATACCAAAATATCCAGTAATCAAAGTGGTTTTCCATAAACCCTTGAAAATCATTATGGTGCAATCCATTTGCACACGAGCACTGCGCATGCTCTATAACCTGGATTTACTGTCTACAACTTCGAACAATCTACATGGTACATTTCTTCGTAGAAAATAGAAACTCCACTTCATTTTAAGTCAGAGAATTATAGTTAGTTGTGCGTCATCCTATTGTTAACTTATATTAAATTACGAACATTTTATGAGAAGCGAAGATTCAACACTTTGTCAGTTAAACAGTGTTAGCATGAAAATCAAACAGATATTGCTTGGATGTGATGCGTTAATCGATTATTTATTGTAATCGATACTGTTCGATACAGTATCGGTGATATTCGAGTAAGTTTAAAGTTAGCGTTTAGAGGCCGTGCTTCAACCATTAATAGTTTAATCGATTTTGTACGCAATGTAAACTTATTAATTTTTCCTTCCATAACGCATTCTTCCTAACCGCTTTATAGCGCTTAGCATTTTATTAATTTTTTTTCTTGTACTCTGTTTCAAAGTTTTCTTGCAAGAATCTTTGCAGTTATGTGCACTCGTAAGAGAAATATGATTTAATACCTTTACAGTTGATTTAGCCTTAGTTTAATGTTAATTTTAAGTTATTGATACCAGTATTTGATTGTTCGCTAACGAAATTTATTCATAAATTAGTATATTTGTTTAAGAGGAAATATTATTTGTAGGCTATAACGCCAATTTTTAATTGTTCTGTAACAAAATGTGTTCTTAAATTATAATGATTTTATAACAGGAAATTGTGACATGTTTTGTTTAACACCATTGAAATACTCATAGCTTAAGACTGGGGTGCACAGCATTCTTATAAGTGCTGTTGTGGAACCTCGTTATCATTTTATCTTTACCTAATGGCGAGTTACCTTGCCACATGAGACTTACCGTTATAGCTAATTTTACCATTATATGAATAACCTATTTTACAAGCAGACACAAAATGTAATTCAAGAACATTTTTATGTCTCCTAAATGGTTAAATCCAAGTTGTAACACAAACGTGAAGTCTACCACGATAACGACGATACTGCCCAGTGCACGTCGTGGGGTCGGTTAGCCAGTACCAAACGTTATAAATAAACGATGTCCCTCAGAATAAAATCCTTATACCGTCTCAACCAATAAAAAATCCTACCTTGCAGTAGCCCTTCCTCAGTTCCAGCCCTTTACCAAAACCCCTGATCCCAAATTCCTACCAGCAGCCAGTGTAGCGTGACAAACCCCCTACCAAACCCCCTCCTTCTCTGATTGACTTTAAAGTCAGTCATCCTCCCCTGCCGCACAACGACGAGTGGTTGTGTCAGTTACGTGCTCACATCCGCTTGTATTGCAAGTGTGACTCTACAGTCAGTCTGAACCTCGCAGCAGACTGGTTATGCAAAACGTAAATCATGTCCAATAATTGTTTACTTTATTTTTAACGAAACAGTTTTATATTTTTCTCATTTCAACTAGGAAAATGATTTTCTTATTTTCCTACAATAATAAGAAAACTATCACCATTCACAATATATAGGCCTATGTATTTACGT
Source organism: Prosapia bicincta (assembly GCA_036971475.1). Taxonomy (NCBI): domain Eukaryota; kingdom Metazoa; phylum Arthropoda; class Insecta; order Hemiptera; family Cercopidae; genus Prosapia; species Prosapia bicincta. The sequence goes on along the minus strand of JBAIZL010000001.1, from coordinate 123,398,561 downwards.
TTCCAATAGTATAAAATATTCATCCCCAAACTAACATTTTTGCTCCCCCTGGGTTAAGAGAATAATGTTGCAATCGGTTGTTATAAAGATGTAAATCCTGACCATCTACAATGAATAGGTTTATTGGTGATCAACATCGGGAGGTTTGTATTATCTGCGGAAGGATGTAGGAGAATGATTACCAAAGTATAAACGCAACGTACACGAAGAACACACGTGCATAATGTATTGTAATAATGGCTTAGTTTGTATTACATATTTTCACCACTAGTAGATCTCGAATTGTTATAGGCATATTTTCATACAATACGTAATAGATTAGTTTACAATTCACGAAGGGTTTCGTAATCCTTCTAAAATGATTCTGAAATAATCGTTTGAATGTCCAAAATCTGCACGCACGATATAAGTATAGTGGTAATAATTTCTGTGTCCTTATAAATGTCGAAGAATAACGTTTTCTTAGTGTACTCTATGAATTGCATGTAGTGATGGTAATGTAGGGGAACATAAATGTCGCAGGGCATATCCCGATCGGATGGGAATCATGTCTCACTTGGGTAGTGAAGTTGCCGTAGGTGTGTATGTGTGTGTGTGTGTGTGAGAGTGTGTGAGTGTGTGTGTGTGTGTGTGTGTGTGTGTGTGTGTGTGTGTGTGTGTGTGTGTGTGTGTGTGTGTGTGTGTGTGTGTGTGTGTGAGTGTGTGTGTGTGTGTGTGTGTGTGTGTGTGAGTGAGTGTGTGTGTGTGTGTGTGTGAAGTGTATTAAATTTTAAAAAAATGTTAATTAAAATGATAAAACAACATTATTGTTGATTAGACACAGTTGACTATCGAGCCCGGTGCAACTACTTATTTACACAGGGAACGTTTCAATAACGGATACCTTATCGTCTTCAGGCCTACAAAACATAAGTACACATTTAATTTTTGTATTTTAAAATTATAAATGTAATTATTTATGACCTGCAAGGGGTTGTAATTGTAGAAGTGGTTGGGGTTTTTCCATTTTTTTGTTGTTTCAAATAAAAATAGTTTGTAATTGTTATGCTAATAATATATTTTTTTAAATTTATTTTTGAGGTTACCCAGTTTAGAGAGTTTATGTAGCGTTTTATAAGAATAAGGAATATCATTGTAGTTATGTTTATTTGTGAACTATTGCCATTATTGTTGGTAGTTTTAATTGTATACTTGTGTATTGTAGGCCTGAAGATGCTAACGTTCCCGATATTGAAACGTTGCCTGTGTAAGTAAATAGTTGTACCTGACTCGCAAGCCAAACGTTTTTATTTAACAGTTCCTACATTTGATGATTTATATCATTTATGGAAGGTTTATAATAATTGTAATATAATAATAATTACTATTAACAATTTTGTATTTTCCTATAACTTTTATGGCTAGTTTGGTTCCGTACGTACAAAATCGACATTTTCCAAAACAGGAAACTTTTGTTGTGACATAACGCTGACTCTTCGCTGTCACCGAGCTGTGGTTTTCATTTTGTGTTGCTGAATAAATAATATCACTTTAGTCATATTTTAAACCAATGTTGAAATTGCGTTACCCCTATCAAGTCGGATGAAAATTACAACTGCAATTGTATTTTATAAACTCCGAAAAATTACCATACTATAAAAATCTATTAGTTTATTATACAAAATCGAATTATAAATTCAAATATTTGTATTTGATGATCGCTACAATCATGATAATGATCGATTCTGGACGCAGTAATCACAAACCACAAATGGAATTTTTTGTAGTGAGCATTGGAAGTTATTAACACTTTTGAAAATACTTCTTAACAAACGTTGTCATGTAGCCAAATAAAATAAAAGGAATTAGTAGTAGAGGTGGACGATGTCAAGCTAAACGTTAACACAAGATCAGTGTAGTTACTTTCTATAAATGTTGTAATTATTATCTACCCAAACCATGTTTGCTTTACAGATTTTGCGTGCTCAATATCCTTATTTCAGCTGTTGGCTGTTTTAGCTATTGCTTTTTTAAATCACATTATTTTATTCTGAAAAGTTGATAAAAAATGTACAAATAAATGAATAACCAAACCAGGGCTAGGAATGTGCTAAACATTTGGGCATTGAAAAACGCCCGGAAGATGGCATACGTAAAGAAATGTGAAATGTTAGAAAACTGCCAAACATTAGGTGGATGCTAAACGTTAGGAAGATGCAAAAAGTCAAGAAGTTTCTAAATGGTAAGCAATGTGAAATGTTAGAAAGCGGCCAAATATTATGAGAATGCTAAAAGTCAAGAAGTTTCTAAATGGTAAGAAATGCCAAATGTTAGAAAGCTGCTAATCATTAGGTAGATGCTAAACGTTAGGAAGATGCAAAATGTCAAGAAGTTTCTAAATGGTAAGCAATGTGAAATGTTAGAAAGCGGCCAAATGTTATGAGAATGCTAAAAGTCAAGAAGATTCTAAATGGTAAGAAATGCCAAATGTTAGAAAGCTGCTAATCATTAGGTGGATGCTAAACGTTAGGAAGATGCAAAAAGTCAAGAAGTTTCTAAATGGTAAGCAATGTGAAATGTTAGAAAGCGGCCAAATGTTATGAGAATGCTAAAAGTCAAGAAGTTTCTAAATGGCAAGAAATATCAATTGTTAGAAAGCTGCCAAACTTTAAGGGGATGCTAAACGTTAGGAAGATTCAAAATGTCAAGAAGTTTCTAAATGGTAAGCAATGTGAAATGTTAGAAAGCGGCCAAATGTTATGAGAATGCTAAAAGTCAAGAAGTTTCTAAATGGTAAGAAATGCCAAATGTTAGAAAGCTGCTAATCATTAGGTATATTCTAAACGTTAGGAAGATGCAAAATGTCAAGAAGTTTCTAAATGGCAAGAAATATCAATTGTTAGAAAGCTGCCAAACTTTAAGGGGATGCTAAACGTTAGGAAGATTCAAAATGTCAAGAAGTTTCTAAATTTTAAGCAGTGTGAAATGTTAGAAAGCTGCTAAACCTTATGAGAATGCTAAATGTCAAGAAGTTTCTAAATGGTAAGAAATGAAAAATGTCAGAAAGCTGTCAAACTTTAAGGGGATGCTAAACGTTAGGAAGATGCAAAATGTCAAGAAGTTTTTAAATGGTAAAAATGTGAAATGTCAGAAAGCTGCCAAACATTAGGGGAATGCTAAACTTTAGGAAGATGCAAAATGTCAAGAAGATTCTAAATGGTAAGAAATGTGACATGCTAGAAAGATGCTAAACATTAGGAGGATGCTAAACGTTAGGAAGATGCAAAATGTCAGGAAGTTTTTAAATGGTAGGAAGATGTGCAATGTTCGAAAGCTGTCAAACCTTTTGAGGATGCTAAACGTTAGGAAGAAGCAAAATGTCAGGAAGTTTTTAAATGGTAGGAACATGTGCAATGTTCGAAAGCTGGCAAACCTTTTGAGGATGCTAAACGTTAGGAAGATGCAAAATGTCAGGAAGTTTTTAAATGGTAGGAACATGTGCAATGTTCGAAAGCTGGCAAACCTTTTGAGGATGCTAAACATTAGGAAGATGCAAAATGTCAGGAAGTTTTTAAATGGTAGGAACATGTGCAATGTTCGAAAGCTGGCAAACCTTTTGAGGATGCTAAACGTTAGGAAGATGCAAAATGTCAGGAAGTTTTTAAATGGTAGGAGCATGTGCAATGTTCGAAAGCTGGCAAACCTTTTGAGGATGCTAAACGTTAGGAAGATGCAAAATGTCAGGAAGTTTTTAAATGGTAGGAACATGTGCAATGTTCGAAAGCTGGCAAACCTTTTGAGGATGCTAAACGTTAGGAAGATGCAAAATGTCAGGAAGTTTTTAAATGGTAGGAACATGTGCAATGTTCGAAAGCTGGCAAACCTTTTGAGGATGCTAAACGTTAGGAAGATGCAAAATGTCAGGAAGTTTTTAAATGGTAGGAACATGTGCAATGTTCGAAAGCTGGCAAACCTTTTGAGGATGCTAAACGTTAGGAAGATGCAAAATGTCAGGAAGTTTTTAAATGGTAGGAACATGTGCAATGTTCGAAAGCTGGCAAACCTTTTGAGGATGCTAAACGTTAGGAAGATGCAAAATGTCAGGAAGTTTTTAAATGGTAGGAACATGTGCAATGTTCGAAAGCTGGCTAACCTTTTGAGGATGCTAAACGTTAGGAAGATGCAAAATGTCAGGAAGTTTTTAAATGGTAGGAACATGTGCAATGTTCGGAAGCTGGCAAACCTTTTGAGGATGCTAAACGTTAGGAAGATGACAATGTTGAGACAAAAATAGTAAAGTGCAACGTACTGTTAAAAGTAAGGTTAGTCTTGACTGGCTTCCATCCCAGTGTTTGTCATTCACTTTAAGCTACAACTACCCGATAGGCCTACATACACCTGGCCTCTAGTTGTTTGCCATCATAATCAGAGTGTTCTAATACAAAATTATAATCTAACAAGTTATTCACATAACTAAACTGACTAACCTAATTTGTGGTCAGTTTTCCTTGGGGTTTTCCCAATATTTATTTTTGTAATATATTGCACCAATATGCTCTTGTTATTGTTAACTGTATTGCATTAGTTTAATCATAAAATACTTGAGGTATTGGGGTCAACAATCACTAATTTTTACCCTAGGTTGGCCCCAAAAATTTATTTTCTCAGCATAAATCCTTTTGCACTACCAAAGCTATCTTTTCTTCAGCAAACTTGTAAAAAATCCTTTAGCTTTACCAAGAATCGAAACCGGGACTTTTAGGGTAATAGTAAAATGTCCTGCTACTGTATTTTAAAAATAGTAATCGCCTTGAAAAAAATAGGAAAATATAGAACGAAATGAAATGTTTAACAAGCAATAGGCTACAAATTAATTTCTTAAATTTGGTAGAACTGTTAAAGTAGTTATATTCTCTTAGTATAATTTAAAAATCACAAAAATTAGATTTGTTCATATTTCTTTAAATGGTATCAAACAGATATAAATTACTTATCACTAACCTAAATTTTGGTTGTGTTTTGATGCTAGCTGTAACCAGTGATTCGGTCCCTCTGCGCATGTCACTAGTGTATAATTTATCAGCGGCAAAAAACACGAAGCGAAGATAGGAAACTTTGTTGGACATTGTGCCGCTTCGTTTAAGTGTGATGAATATTGCGAAAAGAGGATCCAATGATGAAACTGAATAAATTAACTAGAAATGTGATAAACATATAAGTATATACAAATTTACTTCCATTTAGGTAAGAAAGAACCAACTTGTGTTATTGTTATGAATAGCCTACATATTTGAAATGTAAGTAAAATGAAACTCGAAATTCATAAAAACTCTAAAATTTTGTCTACACAATAATTTCGTTAAAATAAAAACAGTATTTTCGTATAAAATCAATAAATCCACCTTTCCTCTTACCTATCCGTGCCAGTCTATTTTCTAGTTCACCAGACTATCCCATCTAATCAATACGTTTTCTCCCATAAACATTCGGAAGCAATCGTAAATGCTCGGTGAGTTTCGGTAGTATTCGGTGAACGTGAGGCTGATATCAGATTAAACCCTTCCCTGCTCCTCGCGCTCGCTGAATTTCCGCCTTTTTAAAATAACTCAAACAGCTTCAGTAATCACAGTCCTCTACCCCCCCCCTTCTCTTCACTTTCATCTCTTTCTCTCCAGTCTCGACACTGTTTAATCAAATTTATACAAGTCATTAACTCAACATTTTTTTTATTTAAACAGCTTGAGGGTCTTGTTTGTTTTAAGATTGTATCACAACAATGATCTTATTAGCTTTCTTCTTTAACGAAGTTGTGTACAAAGAATTGCGATTCCTAATCGAAATATTTAAAATCTAAACTTTAAGATTTCGATTGTTCCTATTCCACTTTTAAAGATTATTAATTACGTAGGCCAATTTCATATTAATGATATTTAATTATTTTGATCACAAACGAAAAGAAAATATTTAACTAGTTAGTAGCTGCAAGGGGTTTTTTACGTTTTTGAAAATGTTATTAACCTATTTGACATAGATCTAGATTTCTTATCTTCTGCTCCAAGTACGAGTTAATTCCGTTGTGGAAATTTTTAGTAACTAATAATTTTATCATAATTTAAAAAAAAAATCGAGCTCGTATCCCGTTAGCGACAAAGGATCTCTCTCTCTCTCTTTCTCTCTAGAAAAGGTGTGTGTGTGTGTGCGTGTGTGTGTGTGTGTGTGTGTGTGTGTGTGTGTGTGTGTGTGTGCTTTCTAACCCGTCGATTCCAAGACTGAAAATCGCACTCAGAGTAAGGTGTTATTTGAGGCGACTAAAAGAGGGACACACGGAGAGGGCCTTGAGGGGAGGAGGTTAATAATTTCACACCTGAAAATAACAATGTACATTGGTCTAGCACTTATAGATTAAACTAAGTACAGAACGACATTACAAACCAGATATTAAATGTAAAAACGTAGTAGAAATCACACCACCACAGTTTGGTAACAACATAATAATTTGAAAACAATTAGAAATACTTGTTTCTAAAGTAGGCCTGGAGTAGTAAGAAAGAAGTAGCCCTCTAAAGAAGAATTTCTTTAAGATGTGATTCTTCTTTAAAATTTATGTGAAATTGGTTACAATATTACGTTTAAGTATGACATTGTCCATGTGAAGACATTTAATTGATATTTGTTCCCAGTCAGAATATTATTCACGTGGGTAAGCAAGCGTTAGTTCCTAGCCAACCCAGGACTGGTCCGCAGAGGTAGCCTAATCTATTATAATCATATGGTTAGCCTACTTTCTAAATGTATATTGGAGAGTTCCTAGCCAACCCAGGACTGGTCCGCAGAGGTAGCCTAATTTATTATAATCATATGGTTAGCCTACTTTCTAAATGTATATTGGAGAGTTCCTAGCCAACCCAGGACTGGTCCGCAGAGGTAGCCTAATCTATTATAATCATATGGTTAGCCTACTTTCTAAATGTATATTGGAGAGTTCCTAGCCAACCCAGGACTGGTCCGCAGAGGTAGCCTAATCTATTATAATGATATGGTTAGCTTACTTTCTAAATGTATATTGGAGAGTTCCTAGCCAACCCAGGACTGGTCCGCAGAGGTAGCCTAGTCTATTATAATGATATGGTTAGCCTACTTTCTAAATGTATATTGGAGAGTTCTTAGCCAACCCAGGACTGGTCCGCAGAGGTAGCCTAATCTATTATAATGATATGGTTAGCCTACTTTCTAAATGCATATTGGAGAGTTCTTAGCCAACCCAGGACTGGTCCGAGGTAGCCTAATCTATTATAATGATATGGTTAGCCTACTTTCTAAATGCATATTGGAGAGTTCCTAGCCAACCCAGGACTGGTCCGCAGAGGTAGCCTAGTCTATTATAATGATATGGTTAGCTTACTTTCTAAATGTATATTGGAGACTTCCTAGCCAACCCAGGACTGGTCCGCAGAGGTAGCCTAGTCTATTATAATGATATGGTTAGCCTACTTTCTAAATGTATATTGGAGACTTCCTAGCCAACCCAGGACTGGTCCGCAGAGGTAGCCTAGTCTATTTTAATGATATGGTTAGCCTACTTTCTAAATGTACATTGGAGATCTTACTCTTTATCTTGTGCATAAAGTAGGAGCAATTATTTTATATTTGCAATAAATGATTAAAGAGGCATATAGGTGCTCCCCCCCCCCCGAATAAACTTGAAGACAGAGAGACAACATCCTACAAACTGGGACTATCCCACAATCAGCGGGACGCATCGTCAACTTCCTAGAGTCAACTAGTATTCTACCCACCTATCCCTAATCACCTCTTATGTCCCCGGATGAAGAGAAAGGCCCCCTCAGTTACGCAACTCTGCACTCATTCCTCTACAAAGGTAGGATCATCCATATCGTTTAAAAGGGGGTTTATCTCTCCAATTAAAAACTATCTATATTCACAAAAACATCCTAGCCTTCAAAGACAATAACATTTCATCAGAGCTAAATATGCTCAAATGTCCCTAAACACTAGTTCAATTATCCAGACCAGTTTCAGAGACGATGCCGCCATCATCAGTGGTTGGAGAGTTGGGTTAATTAAACTAGTGTTTAGTGACCCTTGAGCCTTTTAATATTTACTTTTGGTGGATTGTTCTCACTATCATAACTCTAATCTTAATACATAATTTCGTAAGTCGAATTTTAAGAAAAATGATTGTGGAAGCTTGGAAGGTAGTACAGAGCTGGGAGATTGCTTAAATCTAATATATTTACATGAAGGAGTGGGGGAAAATATAGATTTTTCTCAATTTACAACATTTATAGGATTTTGAGGAACTTAAAATTACAGAAAATCTCCATTAAAATACATTGCAATGAAAAACAGCTGAATATAATTTGTAAACAAACAAATATTTCAACAGTATGAAGCAGGTTATGTGTATACATTGTAATGAAAAACAAATGATTATGATTTGTAAACGAACAAATATTAAAACAGTATTGAACGTTATGTATATAGGTTTTTGCTAATTTCCTTTATAGTTTTTGTGTTTACATTATTTATTTTATTGTGCAGTTTTAATATGGATAGGGGCATTTGCTCCTATATATATATATATATATATATATATATATATATATATATATATATATATATATATATATATATATATATATATGTATGTATAGGCTCGGCAGCACAGCTGAACATGATGAGTCCCGTTTGGTTCCACATTAAAACCTGTTTCGTTAAAAAAACTGCTTTAAAAATATTATTGGAATAGTGGGAACAATGTCGTGATCGATTACCAGTAGGCCCTACATAATCACTCTAATATATTTTTAGAAATATTCTATGTGTATTAAAAAAGTTAAAGCTCCTAACTTTTACAACAACTGACGTATTAAATAAGTTCAGGTACACAAAACAGGTTTCTTGGTTTTATTGAATACACATTTGTAACCCAACCTTATAAATATTACAAAATACGCCCAAAAATTTAGAAGTATTACAAACGTTTTGAAACAAAATTGTCGTACAGCATGTAACGTGTTAGTGATATAATTATTTGATAATTTTCAAGTATTTTATTGCCTTACAAAGTTGCTTTATTTATTTTACAGTATTAAATTATAATTTTTCGTTGTTAATTACTTTGCAATGTTTAATTTAAAACAAGTCATAAAAAAACTCCTACTTAAATCAACAAAGACAAATTTTATTTTAGTTTCTTTCTATTTTATTATTATAATTAATATAAATATTAACCACTTAAACAATAGTTTATGACTATCCGAACTTTAAATTTAGTAAATTTGTTAATACTTACTGAGACAGAACGTTTTCGATCGCTATGTGCCGATCTTCCTCAGTACCTTCTGCTTGGAGATGTTGGGTCAAGCGGTGACGGTTTTCGATAGTATCAAATAGTATGTGTGATTTGTATTGTGTTTGTTCGTTTAATATGTTTGTACTTTGTATTTTTGCGTGTCTGTAAATTTCATATTGTTCTAGTGTGTTGAAATGTGGTCCATTTTTGTTGATGTGATTTTTAGGAATTTTTGTTGATTTCTAGGTAATGGTAAATGTCTGTGTTTTTGTGTCCTGTTCTTTTATGTGATTGTAAAATGTTGAGTTGGTGTTCTGTTTGTGTTCCTCGACTCTTTGTTTAAAGCTGCGACCTGTTTGTCCAATGTAGAATGTGTTACATTCGTCGCAGTTCAGTTTGTATACGCTTGGGGCTTGTAGTTTATCTTTGTTGTTGGTGTTGTGTTGTATTTTGTATTGTAACTTGTTATTAGTTTTGTATACTATTTTGTATCTTATTTTTTTAAACTTGCGGGCTATTTTGTTTGCTGTTTTGTTTATGTATGGTAATGTGATGTATTTGTTTTCACTGTCTATAGTGTTAATTTTAGTGTTTTTCTTTTTAAATTTTGTACCATAGTTTGTCTATTATTGTGGTGTTGTATCCATTGGTGTATGCTAAATATTTAATTGTGTCTAGTTCTTTGTTATTGTTTTCTGTGGTCATTGGGACTTCTTTAAGTCTGTGAAGCATGGATCTGAAGGCAGCGTGTTTGTGTTGGATAGGGTGGTTTGAGGTGTTGTGGATAAGTGTGTCTGTTGTTATGGGTTTCCTATAAATGTTCAAGCTGTGTTTTTGTGTGTGACTGATTGTTATGGTTAGGTCGAGGAAGCTTAGGGATCGGTTGGTTTCAATATCTGAAGTGAAGTGGAGTTTTTGGTGTATTTTATTAGTGTAGGTGAGGAGTTTTTTAAATATAAATATGTATATACATATGTCAGAATAACAACATTAAGTGGCAAAATAGAAAGCGAATTTCCTTGAAAATTTCCATTTCCGTTTCTATGTATAGTGTTGGAATGTTATTATTATTTGTTATTATTTATACGCTTTCTTTTTTGGTCACTTTCATTGTGTCATAGTTTCTTTTCGCTTTCCTTGCTCATTGTCCGTTTCTGAAACAAGGATCGGTAAAGTCAATCCAGTTTGTTTGCTTATTCTATTCTTTCCATTCATTTTTAATACTATTTGTGATATTGTGTGGTAACCATGGCAACAGTTTAAGGTTATAAAATGTTGATTTTTCATGTAGATCTTTTTTGAGAAATACATTTCTAGCTATGGGGAAGTTGGCTCAGTACCCCAGCATTAGACTTCGAACATGGGTTCGAATCCATCCTAGATCCCAAAACTTTTATAATTTAATTATTAAACAAATATTTGAAATAAACACTATTAACATTAATTGTCATCTACTATAGGTTAAAAGAACTTGATTGGATGCAAAAAAACGTAATTTTTTAACGATTAAAAATTTGTACAAGATATATATATCATGAGACCGTGAGCTAATAGAAGGAATTTAAAAAAACAATTAAATGAAAGGTAAATATGATTTGCGAATAAACAACAACTGAGAATAATGGTTATGACTTCTGAGCTATATTTTACTATTATTTAGATATTTTAAATTAGATTAATACTTTTTTTGGCAATAGCAAACTTGACCGCATTTTAACACGTTCTGGAAAGTGTTGACCTGCAGGGCTTACGTATATTACTGGAACATTCATGGAGTAAGAAGCCTTATACAATTAGAGCCAGCAGCTTGGAGGATTATCATGGTAGGATCCACTCTGTACTCGAGGCAGTGAGGTAACATAATGTGATAAGCTGTATCTCTTAGCCTGATTGCATTGTGTATGGTTGATGTAGTAACTAGGAAGGCTTGGCAACATTATTTGTTACCATATTTTCCTTAGTTGATAATCCTAATAACACTATAAAAATTAATCACTTTTACATTAATTAATCACTATCCGAACCTTAATTTATTTTGTAAATTTGTAAAAACTTACTGAGACAGAACGTTTTCAATCACTCCGTGGCGATCTTAGAGTTTAAATATTCCGCTTGGAGTTGTTGTTGGGTTATGGTTACTATAATAATGTATTTACAATAAAGATTTGGTTGTAAAATGAAAAGTTCGTGAAAGATGCTTGTCTGAATTTAGTAGGCCTGCATTAATTTTGTGTGATATGCTGATACGTTTATTAAAATAGAATGAAATGTGCACTAGAATTGAAGGAAAAATTTATGTTCTAGGTAGAACGTATCTACATCTACCTATCTATATATCTGAAGGTTCTCAATTTCTAGCTATAAAAACTAAAAATTATTTAAAGAACGACTGACAAAATTTTTCTCTACGGACTGTAAGAAACTAACAGTAAATTAATTTACATACTTGAAAAAATCTTTTCTGAAACTTTGGATACGTCAACAAACTTGGCATTGTTTAAAATAAAAGTTTTCCCACCCTCTAATTTTCTCACCTAAATTAAAATATTCATCTTTGAAATTATTCAAAATATACCCTTTATGAGGCATTCCTTCGGCTTACTTTTAAAATTTAGAAACATACCGTTTTATTTGAGTTTTTGAAACGTTGAAAAAGGTTTTTTAAATCTAATTTTGAAAGAACTTTTGTTTAAATGACTAATATGATTCTTCACATACTTTTAGTATGTGTTATTTTTATCACTAAGTGGCCTGCAAGAACTCACTACCTTCTTCTCACTGTTTAGTGCTCTCAAGGTCTTACGGATAGGTTATGCCCACTTAACCTATACCAAGTCCCGAGACTGAGAGTCCAGCCCTTAGGTGAAGACAATGGAGAGTGGATAAAAGTCCGATTGCACTACTTGGACTTAGATAATAAGATGGAAACCTGGCCTTTCGAAAGGTTCTCCTGGTCCCAAGTAGTTCTTGAAAAGCGGTCGAAACCGTAGGGTCTGGTTGGAGTTGGTCTCGTCCTCGGGCACCAGTCCAGGCCTTATAGTAAGATTGAACATTATAGTAAGTAATCTTGCATACTAGTACCAAGGGTCGAGGCACACCAAACCTCCCTGACTCGTGACTGACTCTAGTCACACAGGCGGGACTCACGAGTTTGAGGTTGGATTAGTAGAGTTATTGGTCGCATATACTGTGGATTCTCCACATGAGGCTCTTTCTTTGTATTCGTTGATTAGGAGGAGAGTCATAAGAGCCAAATACTCCTTGTCACCATTCTTTCTTGTTACCATCTTTTTTTCTTCTATATTTTCACATAACACGATGCCGAATGTTACCGAGGCTTTATAGAGGAATGAACCCCCCCCCCACTACTTGTAATTCTTCGCAATCGCAAAGAACGTACATTCGAACGGGAACGAAACTTAGTCCCAGAAAGTAATAATTTAGAGAAGAATTAATTAAAACTAAAGGTTTAAGTTTATACATTGTCTGAAGTATAAGCTCAGCTGTTTCCTTATGCTTCAAGTATATTAGGTTCTATTTGTGGATTAAACATATCATTCAAGGAATCTACTTTGAACTTTGCAATTATGAGAAAATCCTATTTTATACATACGGCTCGATATATAAGTAGATTCTTGTCATTGAATATAATTCGACTTATTTTATTTTTTTTTTGCTCGTTAACGAATAGCAAATAAATTGACACAGTAAACGGTACTTCTTCTTCTTCACGGAAACTATCCTGGCTCATGTAAGTATAGTTTGATGTAAAACAGAATCGGATTTTACGTAGGTGAATCGACCAGAAGGAGTGGGGATTAAAGCCGTCTGAGCTAATAGGAAATTCACATCTTGCTGCGTGGGTGAGCCTTGTTGCCAATTCGACGTTAAACTTTCGTTCGTCGCTCAGTGTCGTCATAACTGTAGTGGAGTGGTTTAATAGTCGTGTAGCTAGCTACGTTCTGTAATTTCAGTCGCTGACAGTGGCAAATTGCCTGTAAATGCGTTCGAACTGACAAAATCACATCCCTACCCTGCCACAGACCCATTCCTTACCTACTTTAAATCAAAGTATAACTATTTAAATGTATTTGTTCAAGATGCATTTCTTTACCCTACCTAGTTCAGGTGCATCTTAGGTACCTAATTCAAAGTATTTACTTTGGGTTGAAGAAATCAAAGTATTTGTTACGCTTTTTTGTTTTGTAAAGAATTCAAAACATATGATTAAACTGTTAGTCCGTTCCATTTGTTCACTTTCTCTAGTTGTACTAGTTTTGTTGGACTTTATTTTAATAATAAAAAATAAATTACTTGAAATGTTTGTATATAAAAAAGATACAAAGTTATATAAGTAAAATAATTTCTAATATCTTATGAATATTATTGTCTATGATATCAGCTAACCATTCACTTTGGAACTTAGTTAAACTAGGTAAAACAACAAAGTCAGAGCTTATTAGTAAAAAAAACTTCTACTTTTTATTTAACTTTCCACCAATCATTTACTATTTATTAATAGTGAGTTTATTTGACTAGGAAAAAGGAAAATATTTCGTACAAATCTTGCTACTTCTATTAGCTACCAGAACTATTAATAGAACTAATCTATAATTAATTAATAAATTACTAAGTGAATACATTCACTAAGTTATATAGTTATGTATTAAATAATTATAGTTTAATCAGTGAATTCAGGATGATTACAACAAGCAACAGAAATAAAACGTTTTTTAACGAAGGAATAAATCAATTAAATACTACAATTGCGAAAAAATGGTCACTGTACAAGTAATAAATACTAAAATATTTCTACAATACAATGAATCAATAATAAAACACAATTTCTCATGGAAAACGAAGTATGGTTTGTAAAACATAAAACAGAAAATAAAATACAAAGTTCCAGGGTAAAGGGTAGTGAAAATTTGTTACGAATGGCAACTCCCACCTTAAACAAGGGAAAACTCTGTAAGATATGCAAAGAGATTGGGAGAAAAACGTTGGCATTAGTCGTATGAATAGACATCACAAGACAAAAGTGAACTGAAGGTAACGTATTGAAACATAAATTGCAACTTGAAAAAACTTCGTTGAGGTGATTATTCAATGGGTCTCGGAAACGACTCCGTATTCCAAAAAGGTTTTACGTGGGGCATATATGTGTAAGGAGAGAGTCTGGTTAAAAATCGGGAATATTTTTCTAGATAAAAACACTTTTTTAAAAGAAAACGAAAGAATTGTCTGCTATATATATACATATTATAATATGCATATTTATCATAGCAATTAAAACTTGTACTGTATTTAACAACTGTATACAGTTTCAAATTTGTCTTGTACATTAGAGTATATAAGATGCAGCCGCAGTTTCACATTACAGCCGCAGTCTCACAGTACAAGGAATGGGTTTAAAATGTTTACGTATTAGGAGAGAGGGGTTGCAAATTATATAAAGATGGAGAAAGTAACCAAGTCCAACAACTTTTCCCAAAAGAAAGTTATTTGTTTCAGTGCACAATGTTAGCGTCCGAGAACTTTGCTTCGTATTCATTTAACAAGTTTAATTAGTTTGTTCTTTAATGTAGTAAAACGTTTTAAATTAAGAAGAAAATATAACTTTTTCTAAATGTCTCAATAAAACTATTAAAATTGTTAAATGCTCGATATTTACGTTAAATGATTTAAAAGAAGATTTTTATTTCAATTTTGAAATATATAGGCACTAAATAAATGTTACCTGACTATTACAAATTTTCATAAAATTTATTACAATAATGGCTGGTGTTTATCCTATTATGTCTGAAGCAGGTTTGCTTAAGGTAGGCAACCTTGTACTCACGAAGCAAAATTTTTCCCTATTTCCAGGAAGAAGGGAGCATTATGTTCATTTGTCAGGCCTACCTAATTTCACTGTCTTCACTTCTAAAAGGTAACTGGTATATGCTTTTTCATAAGACTGATATAGAGTAGGTAAGCTCTATATGAGCAATGCTTTAGACGCGATGCCATGATTCTTTTAAATTATGCTAGCCGAAAGATTCTATCCCACATCTTAATACTACTAGTTTAAAATTATTTCCGTCCTTTGTAGGAGGCCAGAGCTGTCCCAATCTTCTCCTTCATTATTCTCCAGACGTAGGCGACAGGTGGGGTATGATCGGAGGAGTGTACTAGGTAGGGAAAGTCAGTTCTAAGGAAGATGAGGCGGTTGCCAAAGGTTTCTTGAAGGAAAACAATGTTATCTAAAGCAGTGTGGTTGGTTGCATCTTGGTGGAGCCATTGTGAATGAAAAGGTAGGCTTTAGGTACAACAAAATCTCCTGAGGTCTCCTATAAAACACTCAAGATTGAGCCTATATCGGAAGCGGATGATGTCTATGACAAAGGGTTAATAAAGTTATAATATCTTTGAGACAAGTAATAAAAAGAAAAAAACTAAGTCAACTCCTACTTAGTTCAACAAAGACAAATTTTTATTTTAGTTACTTTTTATTAAATAATTACAAATTAATACAATTATGTATATACATATGGCAGAATCACAATATTAAGTCGCAAAATAGGAAGCGAAATTAATTATTAAATAAAATTTAGGAATTAATATTTGAAAAACGATATTATTATCAAGTGTATATCCACTAGAAGTGTTAAAATGTATTTAAACTTCAGTGGACGAATAAACCTGTTTAATTAAGGATAAAAAATTTGAAGATATGTAAGGTATATAAATAAATATATATGTAGGGTGAATGTGAACTAATAGAAGAAATTGGAAAAACAAAGTAAAGATTTAGATTTCATAGATTCAGACTATGAACATAACTTGACTATGATATGTGTGCTGCAAGAGAAATGTCTTACACTGTTAGAAGCATTCTTAATTTTTTTTTTCTTAATCCAAGCTTCTACTAAATCCTTCTAGTATCCGAATCTATTTGGTCGAGGACCTCGTGATTATGTGATAATTCAGTTCCAATCGAAATACAGTATTAACCTGAGACTAGTAAAGAATTATTTACACTACTTGTTTACGCATAAGCTGTAGTCATATACTGATATTTTTATTTTTTTTCTTTATCATTACGTATAATCATTGTTATTATTTTATTACTGTATTAGCCTATATCGTTTTATTCATTAATTTCTATTTTTATTTTATTTAAGATACGTGTTTTAAAATTTCTATATGTTTAATATTTCTTAATAGGAAGAATATTATTGTTTATTTGTTGCTTTACTGTTAAAGAAGATATTAATGTGTAACGGTGTGTTGACGCATAGATGTACACTATTGTAGACCGAATGTAGGGTCTGGGATCTCCCCTGGTAAAAAAGTTGGGAGAGAACCAATTTTCCCTTATCATAACCGCCAAATCAATAAAAGTGTCTACCCCCTAAATAAAAAACGTCTTTTTTGTGTAACTTTTAGAGCTAAATAAAAATTAGTTCAACTTAACTTTTGAGTTGTGTTGTTATAAAATTATCTGGGAAATAACCTAGTATTACCAAGTAACCTGTTACATTACGTTTGGGAACAAAGACTACCAGGATCTGTTGTGAGTTTATCAACTGTTGACACCTTTGATATAGTAAAGAAATAAAACACGTTCGGGATGAACATGTTTTCGAAACAGACTAAAGTATGTGTGTGAAGGATCATTTAGGCCTTCAGCCATTGATATAAAAAAATACGAAGCCTAAACATAGGCATGACTTGTGCAAGTTATGCGTAAAATTAGAAGTAGAAACAGGTTTAGTAAAAACGCCATTATATTGAACCTAGCAATGCTCCAGTTTACTCTAACGTTTGTTAAAATAAGGCAAGGTTTATTTCAAGTATAGTACTGTGTGGAGAAGCGTGTGTCGATGGGGTCAAGGGTCAAGGGCAGAACTCGTGTCTGTGAGAACAGAACTGGATCTGAGCCTCTGTCACGGCCCGGCCCAGTACATTGCTCCACGCTACTAACATTACTAATTAATAGCAAGGAATGTTTAATTTGAGAGCGAGGATGACCTCTCTCGCCGAAGCCCATTCTGTACTCAACACTTACTGAAATCGTGTACACGCACCTAATTACTTAATATTAATTTACAACACACAAGCACTCGCACGCACTCTTCCGCCTCGCACACGAACTTTTAGTCTTTATACATAGTTTTACGTAATCTAACCAATACCTAGTTAGTTTTAAAAAAACCTGTTAGTACTCTAAATTAAAATTAAAATTCATTTAAAGTTGTTAAATAATAATTACTCAAAGTAAAGTGCAAACAATTAACTTTGATCGCATTAATAAAAATGTTTACAAACTAAAAGATATTGAAAGTATTAAGAATTATATACCGCAAATAAAACTGTATTCGTACCAATATGAAATAACGATAATATGTGCTAAGATAATAATACTCATGTAGACTAACTAAACTAGTCTCTTATGGAGGCTGAAGATCCATTGTTGAGTTCACATCTTTCAAAACATTCCGAACTCTCCATTACGCCCCAACAGTTGCAACTCGATCTAATAGAAGTTTAAAAAAATATGATTTCATACAAATTCATCCTGAAGCCATTGTAACGTCTGAGTCTAGGTTTTAAATGTAAGATTTTTTAAAAAATATTTGTACGACAGTTTAGAATTGTTCCTCCAAATGTCAGAGTCTTGCCCACTTCTATAATTATTATTTATATCATAGTAATTCTTCTTAATCCAATCATTTCACTAAAACAAAATTTAAATTGTAAAAACTATTTCTTAATAAACAAAAAACAATTTGAATTTTGAGTTTCTATAATGAGTATAAACTTTACACTACTAATACCATAAATTCGTTTTAAATTAATATGATAGGAAATTTGCTATTCTTTTAAAATTAATAAGACTAATTCAAATAGTAGACTAAACAAAAACAATTTCATAGTGGACACACAAATTATTATTCTGTTAGGAATCGAATTAAAGTACTACACCATTATGCTAGCAGAACAGAAACGTAGCTGTTTCCCGTAATAATCTTTGCCTTATTCTACGCTAAAGAATGAAATAGATTGTGTGTCGAAACCTGTTTGTTTGGTTATTGTTGTTTTTATAGTAGCGCTGCAAAGCAAGTTTTCAAATGTAAGTTCGTATTGCACAGTAAATAAAAAAGCTACACAGGGGATGAATGGGTAGAACGTGACGTCATCACAAGGGAATTCTAGTGAGTATGCTTAACAATTTTCCACTCTATAGAATGTATACATCTCTATAACTTTTATACGAGCACGATGCTCTGTCTACCTTCCTTCCTCACTCTGTCTGTCTGACTCTTTCTCTCTCTCTTCCTCCCTCTATCTGTCTGACTCTCCCCTTCGCTCTCTTCCTCCACTAGCTTCCTCTCTCCCTCTCTCCCCTTCCTCTCTCCTCCATCTCCTTTTTACACTCGCTCTCTTTTTCGGTTTCCAAAAACCAATCCACCAAAATCAAATAGTAACTTTGGCTATAGCACAACTTATTATCGGCTAGCACACACTACATTAATATGCGTGACGGTAAATCATGTAATGCTATTTTCATTACCTAATAATGCTATTTCAGGCCTAATAAAGAGATTCCTGATTCAACGCCTTACAGTATAGTCCGACCATCAGAAGAACCAAGCTGGGTGAATTCGGTGGAATGTTTGAGACGTTGGATTTTTCGAGATGTTACCTTGTCTTAGTCGTTGAACCTATTTCAATGTCAGGCCGCCGACTGTGTATTGTAATGGCAGTGTGATAAAAACATCGGCTCACTACTTGTAGAAACTATTAGCGCTAGCTAAACATAAGGGGCAAATATTTGTAAAGTGGGTAGTACAGTGATAACGAGCAGAGACAGAAACGAATGAAGATCTACCCTTCCTCGAAATTAGCTAACAATACATTGGTTCTTCTTGCGATCGGATAATAACCTCCCTCCCGGTGACTGTGTAGTGCGTATGCGGGGACTATAACCTATTTACCTAAAATGCAATTGTAGGGAGGTTATAACCAGTTTAGGCTTTATAATAATGCCTCTATCTGGATGAATTTGACACCACGTTCTTCGTGTCGAAGATAACTCTAGTCATCGGAATGTCAGAATAACGAATTTGATTCTTGAGGCAGTGGTTTCATGTCCATAGGACAGACGTAGGTCGTACACTTCTGTGAAAGCTTCTGTTCTAAATCTTTAGGTGCAGAGCAAGATAGACAATTGCGTTCTAATTCTTCTTAGACTTTATCAATTTTTCTACAACCAGGTTAAAACAAAGATTAAACTATATTTTGTTTCCAGGTTGCTATACAATAGCTATACTTCGGTTTGTTACGCTTCGAATGGCAGTTAACTAGTAAAAATGTTTTCTTAAAAGAACAATTGTCTCCTAAACGGCAAAAAAACCAACGTCTATACCCTTCCACTCAGAAACCGTTAATGGGTAACCTAAGCTAACGGAATTGGATTGTCTATCGAGTAATTTTCTAACCTAAACTATCCTAACTGTCCCGGACTGGTTTCAGTGTACTAACCTAACATAGTCTAACCACATCTACACTATGTAATGCACTAACTTACTTAACCACATTGGTCATCTTCTAATCTACTAACCTAAACTATCCTAACCCTCCCGAACACCTTTATGTACTTCCCTTACAAAACCTAACCACATTTACACCGTGTTGTATCCTAACCTTACCTTACTTAACCACATTGGTCATCTTCTAATCTACTAACCTAAACTATCTTAACCCTCCCGATCACCTTTATGTACTTCCCTTACAAAACCTAACCACATTTACACCGTGTTGTATCCTAACCTTACCTTCCTTAACCACATTGGGTATCTTCTAATGTACTAACCTAAACTAACCTTTCTGTCTCAAACACCTTTACGTACTTCCCTAACAAAACCTAACCACATTTACATCGTGTTATATCCTAACCTTACCTTACTTAAGCACATTGGAATTTTTCTAATGTACTAACCTAAACTAACCTTTCCGTCACAAACACCTCTATGTACTTCCCTTAAAAAACCGAACCATATTTACACTTTGTGAAGTCATAACCTAAGGTAACCACTAAGGGTACTACCTAACACCCTGACCTTCCCTAATCAAACTTCCCATCATGTAATGATAGGTTTTAATGTTAAGGAAACGACACAGTCTAGAATAACACTTATTTTATATAGGCCTACATCTGCGTGAGTTCTCATGAATATCTTTCTTGATAAATCTAAAACACTTCCAGATTTGTATTTGTGATAATATAAATAAAATTTGTACGCTTATCACGACTTACGATAAGCAACAATTCACGACTTTTGACATATTTTTACGACTTGTCCGACGTATTTATTTCGTTGCCATATTTACAACACTTTAATGTGCGTATTACCCGTTGTAGCGCCGTCATCAGTAAACTGGCCTTGGCTCATTTAACTGAAGCCTATTTCAGTTGATAAAAAGCTTATCGTCGATTTGCATACAATTCTGATTAGAACACTCAGGTTGCAAACAGAAAAAACTTTCTATAAATTCAGGAAAACTACAGGTTATATTAAAATACTCCCATCACTCACATATGCACACTTTAGTTATTTAAAAAAAATATTTGATACAAGTAAACATTAAAATTACATCACATGATTCTAGTGTAGGCCTACAGGACCGATTTTTTCCTTTAATCAACAATATGAGTGAAATTGTAACTCCTTCCTGATAAACTTTCTACATACCTGTATTAAACTGAAGTCAAACGCTTCTCTGAATGTTAACACTGAAAAATAGCTAAAGCATTTAGAATACAATAGGTCTACGTATAATAGGTACTTTAATGCCGGGCTATTTCTAAGAAGATAAATCTCAGAAATGTTTGTACTAAGAGCGCCATACTCTGAACTTTTGTTTTCGAAAATTCTGTTTTCTGAGTTTTAGGTTATTTCAGATTTTAAAGAATTGTAATGATTTTACATGTTTAAACTTGTGAAAAATTTCAGGTATGCTGAATCAAAATAAAATAAAAATATTTCATCTTAAAATAATTAAAATTGTTTAAATTTTTATCTAACCAGGATGGGAGCATTCCAAAACACTAAACGCCTGTTTCAATAAGGTGTCACTTTGTGCGATGTTTAAATTAATCACAATTTTGTACTCCCCCCTCACCGCCCTCCTCTCTGCACTCATAAATCTTTTACTTCAAGGCGCAGTTTCCTCTCTCACAGAAGGGTTGCAGGGCCTACCCAGCTCGTCAAATCAATGCAGCCTATATCCTCAACACGTGAAGACTTAAGTTCCCATACAAACAGGCAGTGGGTTAAAATGTCACTTCCTTTCCAGCGCCGGAAATGAGGTAAGTGATACGGAGGGAGCATAACGGCATTGTTTCTGTCACTAGATTCGGGAAATTAATTCCGAATCGTGTCCGCTCTTTGTTGCGAAACTGTTGTCGATTTGACCTCAAGATTGAGGCCAAACCTTCTGTCCACAGACTTCAGCGCAAAGATAAACTATCAAGTAAACACTGCAATATAATAATTTAGGCAAACTTTCTCACGACTGTACTTAACCAAGTGAAGCCACGTAGTAGTGTTACAAGTAAACAGAGAGCGCTGAAGTTCTAATCATAATTGTCATTCAAATCGCTTTACACATGAACCTAGTCATGCGTCCTTCAATTCCAATCATCTATTGTTCTTCTCTGTGGACGTCATTAAGACAAAACGTGCCTCCATTTGTAATTATTGAGACTTTGCTCATAATTTCTAGTGTTTAATCCATTCTTTCTTTTCATATTACTGAAATAAAAACAGTCAATCATAAAGCACATTCACATTAACTCTAAACGCGGTGACTATAAATTCATACACATGAATAAATTGTGGAAGGGTTAAGGGGGAACATGTGTTGTTAATCACTTTCAAGACATTTTGTCGTAAAACATTTTTCCAAGATTTTAGAACGAAATGCTGCTTTTGATAACTTACGTCCGTAAAGATCAGATCTTTTGAAGGTAGGACAAGAAATTTGTGCGTTCGAAAGGAAATTTTGTTCGAAAAGACATCACTCCCCCTCTGATTACACAAATATGTTTAAGAAGCAACCCAGTAACCGAATTATCATTTTTTTCTAAAATTGAAAAAGTAATTCTAGACGTTTTAATATAGTAATAATTAAAAAGGTTTAGAACAAATATTTTTGAAGGTAAAGCTCTTGGATCGCAATAAATGAAAAGATTTTATTTTGGAGTGAATCAACAGAAGATACAATCATTACGCACGAATTTCTACGACGAGACTTCTTTTAAGCGTCTAGAGATAAATCAACAAATGGTTCCAAATTCTTACATCTAATAGTCAACATGGCGGCTAGTGGTATCAGCTGTTTTTGGTTTTACATAGAGATTATTTGAAGGTTATGTTTAAATCAGTTTCAAATACAGTTCCTTTTATATTCAGAAATATAGTATATTTGATTTAATTATATAACATAAAATTCTGTTCCAGATAATGATGATTTATTATTTGTAGGTTATGTTATTTTCAATATTGTACATAGCATCACGATAATATGTTTGTCTAAGGGAAAATCCATTATTTTCTAATAAGTTAATGCTAAATATAGTTGTATAATAAACCAATTTGTTAGTTACTAATACTAAACTTATTAATTAGGCTATATTCATTTACAAGCGGTAATTTAATAAGATTTTATACATATAAATATGATGCATTGTATAATTTAGATACACAAATTTATAATAATAAGAAAGTAAAAACAAACATTTTTAAAGTCAATTAATACTTAGGTCAACAATTTTTTTTAAAATTTTAGTTAATATTTATTACATAACTACAAAATAATATAAAAGAAGTAACACATCCTATGCGTTAAAACATCTGTTCTACCACATAACCTATAACATAAAATCAGCTGTTTTTTAAAATATTAGGTTATCACTTATTTTAACCAAATGTGACGAAATAACTACAGTGCATACTTTGCCCCTTTTGTGAAAAGTTTTATTATAAACTTTTTTTGAAAACGAAATATATTTTATTATTAAATTTAATTAATTAATTAACATTTGAACTAATAATATTAACGTATAAAGTATTTGAATTTGAGTGGATGAATAAAAAGTATTTTATTAACGATTGAAAATTTTAACAAGATATATACAAAAAAGAGTGTGTACTAACAGAAGGAACTGAATAAAGTTGAATTTTATCTTTTCTATATGACATTAGCATACACAGCGAATCATTAACAAAAATTAAACTATGAAAGACTCTTACAATGTTTAATCAAGACGTTCTTTTCGATTTCTAGATATTTTTAAAATAACACTATTTGAAGTTACAGTTCTGTTATCAGTTCCAAGAATGTCGTGTTTACGGGTATGCACTAAAATTATACCTTGTTTTGACAGTTTCGAACTTAAATGGTTGTGTTTGTGTTTAAATATTCTGGTTTTTAAAAGCTTGCTCTTCTTTCTTACGGCAGGTTCCAAAGTCCCAGGAAATAAGTTTTGTGGAAGGACGTGTGGTTAGCGGCACAGATTTAACTAGCCGTCCAGGACTCAACTTAACCTCTCAATGGTGGATCAACACCGTTATATTGGCCGTCTGCTTTTAAAAAGGTTACCCTCCTTTATACCTACTGCAGGGGTTTACGCCTGTTTGTATTAGGCACCGGAACCTAATTATAAAATAAATCTTGTCTTAAAAATATCCAAATGTATTTCAAATAACCATTGTAACATATTAAACAATTGTAAATGGAATTTCAAATATTTTTACATTATTTTTGTTAAAGTGATTTTCACCGTTTAGTAATTTTGACTTTCTTCATAATTGACTCTACAGTGAAAACATCATTTTCAAATGTGTCTTTGAATGTACAAAATGCATTAAATATTGAAAACCCTTTTTTTATTCAAATATATTTCGTATTTTATTTAATTATATTATAGGCCTATCGTTTTAAATAGTAACATTTTGCATAGAGTTCAAACAAAAATAATTTCAAAACTATTAAAATGACCCTTTAATGTTTAAAATGGAAAATTAATATTTTAAAGTGTAGTAACATTTTTAATGTAATTGACTATTTTATGACCAAAATTTAATTGTGGAGATGCTGGGATTTGAACCCAGGACTTTCAGCATGCGAAGCAGACACTCTACCACTGAGTTACATCCCCGCTTGACTTCAATCGTCAAATAGTACTCTCTTGAGTGTCAAGTGATTGTTAAGTCGAGAAAAGATAGTGTGTAATAGAATCTAATGTTGGTGATATATAATATACTCCTACAGCAATAATAAATACGGTATAAATGTTAACTAATAAACATTACTGTATAATCACAGTTAAAAATGTATAACGTACTTCTGCTTACAGTTTTATGGCATACTCTTGACGCATAAAATTAATGGAAGAGATGTTTCAGGAAGGAATGTAGTTTGAAGAAAATGTAAACAGAAGTTACAATATTATAGAACACTAAAGTACAGCATTATTGCTTCTTTTTAATTCATGTTTATAAAACGTGGTTTCATTTAGAAATATGGTCAATATTAAACTGAAAATGTAATGGGGGACATCTGAGTAGATTTATAGAGAAAAGTAATATACACATTTTGTTAAAAGTCAATTCCTACTCAGGTCAACAAAGACAAATTTTATTTACTTATTTTTTTTATTTTATAATATAAATAAGTTACGTAAAAACATGTCAGAATAACAGCCTAATATAAAGTGCCAAAATAGAAAGCGAATTCCTTGCAATTTTCCATTTTCCTTTTTATGTACGGTGTTGGACTATTATTTTTGTCTGTTACTGTTTATAGGCTATCTTTTTTTTGTCGCTTGCATTGTGTTTTAGTTTTTTTTCGTTTTTATTTCGTATTGTCCGTTTGTGAAACAAGGTTCGATACCATTAATCGAGTTTGTTTAGTTTATTATTTTCCTTCATTTTAATCCTAGAGCATTATTTATGATATTGTGTGGTAGCCATGGCAACAATTTAAGGTTTTACAATCTAGGCTTCGACGACAACCTAAAGAAATATTCATATGGTTATATTCATAAGAAATATTCATTTTCCTTTCGAACGGACGATCGGTTTAGTTCAGCTTACGTGTAAATACCTATAAATGGTAGCTCAGGTAATATCTGAAGGCGGTGGAAACATAGTCCTGGCCACATTACCTTCCTTGAATACTCTATGGCCCAAGATAGATCTATCCTGCCTTTTGCAAACTCTATGTATATAAAGAGTCATTATTACTAAAAAAGAGACAATTTTCATTGGTAAATAATTTGACTCAAAATATTTACAGAAAGTCTTTTTGAAAACAAACCAAGTGTCTAAGAATAATTTATAAATGAGAAAAAGGTAACGAGAAAAATTGACATAAAAAACAGCAAACTACATTGCCTTCTTTTAGAAGAAAACAACAACGAAGAAGGAAGCTCATGAAAATTTAAACAAAACTGTAATCAAACTAAAACTTTCAGAAAACTTGGCATAATTAGTATTTATGGAGGGACATTTATGAGTGAAGTGAGAATTACAATGGGAATTCAAAATCAAATTGCGCAAAGCAAGACACATATAAGCTTTTTAAATAGAATATTATGCTCAAAAGACACAAATAAGAACATAGAATATACCATATATGACAAAAAAAAAAAAAAAAAAAAAAATGTCATATGCAATGCCTATTAAATAGAAAAATTGGCAAGAACATAAAATGATTTTGGCCACAAAGATGAATTTAATATGATATTCGACTGGATTTCAAAACAGGAGCAAAATCCAAGTAGTTATTTCGAAAAGCTAGAAATGCCCAAGGGGTATGAATGATCCTTGAATGAATGAAGGAAGAAGGGCTGACCAACTATTAGATGGGTCATCAAGCGGGCTAAGAAAAAGAGGTAGAATTGCTGGGTTCTGGGAATTATAAAACTCACGAGTGAACAAGTTAATTAGGGGTCAACATGAATCTATGATGTAGCTGTTTGCACTGATTTCATAGTTAGGTTCAGTGATAGTCTATCCTGAGCAAAGTTTGAGATGCTCTGTCGTGACGTCTGAAGCGCAAAGTAGCCAGAAAAGACAATTATGCCCTTTAGGTTACTGATGAACAATGATGGATTGTTTGCAAGTATAATCGTACATTATCTTACTTATCCATAATTGAAGACTTGAAATAAAAAAGGATGTAAGTTCCAATTTTTAAAGTTTTTAGTAAATCTTGTTTTTCTTCATAATACATGATTTTTATTTTACTGCCAACTTGATATTTTACAAATAATTAAAATAGACACCGTTTACCTAACCAGCAAAATTAGAAAATTAAATCTACAAGGGTTTACCTTAAATAATTATTTTAATGTGTCAGT
The DNA here is from genome assembly GCA_036971475.1 of Prosapia bicincta. NCBI lineage: Eukaryota > Metazoa > Arthropoda > Insecta > Hemiptera > Cercopidae > Prosapia > Prosapia bicincta. Next base: position 123,371,850 of record JBAIZL010000001.1, on the reverse strand, counting down.
TTTAGGTTAAACCTAAGTGCCACTTAGCTAACGTAAAACAGGATTTACGTTAAACACATACATCTGTGTATACGTTAAACAGCTTACACACTCATTTAAAAATATTAAAAAACACATTTTATTTTAATTGGGCTGTTGAGCTTCATTATATTCAATTTTCATTGTTTTTCTTGCATCTTCGGTTATTAAATGATGCACTATTTGCTTTGCTGTCAACAGGTTCTTTTCATTTCCCTCATAAGCTCTGATTTTTGCTGCTAACAAACTGCATTTCACACAAGTATCTGTTACTGGGTTAGTGAAATGAAAGTTTTACAAAGTTTTCTTAGGTAATGCAATCTATAAGGGATGAGTGTGTCTGGATACTTCCTCTTGAAAGCCCTATACAGCCTATTAATACAGTATACAACACGTATTAAACAGTATACTTGAATGAAAAAGCACAAAACACAACATAACCTCAAACTGAAGGCACAATCTAGCTTCAATAGCAGCAAATGCAGCTGTTTGATCATGTGACTGCACGTAGACTTACATCTTATTATACGTTAGTTTTTTTTAACCCCGGTCTGGGCCCTCATAACCCGCCCAGCTCTCGTGGCAGCCAACCTCTAGCGAACTACGGCTAGTGAAGGAAACGGGATTGGTTGCCCATGTACCAAGCTCGTAAGATCATTCCATGAAGAATCAGGAGATAGTGAAATGAAACGGTACGGTAAGTGTCGCGCTAAGGCGGGATGAGAAAACCTGATAAGAAAGAAACCCTGCCAGAAAAAACCCCGCGACAGATCCTGCAGGAACCCTTGGAGACTTGGATCACCTTATGCTAATGGATAAGGAGAGGTATTACAAATACCTTACAAATACCGTGTTAGTGAGTCTATAGTAGGAATGGCATGCACCTCTTCTTTTGCTGCCTACTCGAAACTTAAAAGACATGCAATCAAAATTAGTACTTCCATTGGGGCTAAGCTCCGACCCTGGGGATGTGCCCGTGCGTCACCTGGAACATAACTGTGAAGCAGAATCTATTAGTATATGAATATTTTTTTTGTTTGTATTATGGTTAGAGCTAGGAGGTCAGTAATATGGCACTTAGATCCAGTCCTATCTGTTAATGAATATTTGAACTATAAATAAAAATCCAGAGTCATGGATCTTTATTTACGTTAAAGGCATTGGCACATACATTGCTTTTTCGGTCTTAATTAATTTTCATTATTTTCGGCACTTACATCCTATTCTACTTCAAGTCGTCAATTAATAAAGCTATCTTTACCTTCAAGTAAGAAATTCCAGCACGTTTCTTGTCACAGCTAGAGTCAGATGTAAACCATGAATAGACATTCACGTGTTCTAGTTTGTGAACCTGTTTCACAAAGATGGAATACATTTCATAACTAGGAATATTCCTTTTTTAAACAGGAGATTTGAATCAGAAAATAAGGATTAAGGGTAAATGAATAACTCTTTCAAAGACTTTACCTTCAGGTTACTTATCTCCACAAGAATTTAGAAGATTCCCATGTAGTCGGTTATTAATAAACGAATAACTCTTGTAAACTTTACATATACCTTAAAACATATTGTAAAGCCCCTTTTAATTAATTTCCTTAATATTTTAAAAATTTGTAGATATAATAATGTCAAAACGTCTAAACAAAGTAATATAAAAAAGTTTAAAAAAATGAATTCCTACTTGAGTCAACAAAGTAAAATTTTATTTGTGTCTTATATGTATATACATATGTCAGAATAACAGTAATAAGTGGCAAAATAGAAAGCGAATGTTTTTGCAATTTTCCATTTTATTTTCTGTGTATGGTGTTGGACTATTATTTTTGTTTGTTACTATTTTGTATACGTTTTTTTGCCGCTTGCATTGTGTTGTAGTTTCTTTTTGCATAGTCCAATTGTGAAGTAAGGTTGGATAACGTTAATCTAGTTTGTTTGTTAATTTTATTATTTTCATTCATTTTTAATCCTAGAGCATTATTTATGACATTGTGTGGCAACCATAGCAACAATTTAAGGTTGTACAATGGGGGTTTCGACGACAACCAGATGGCTGAAAAAAAATTGTCGGCAAAAAAATTCTTATACATCTAGCTGTAAGAAAGCAGACACAGTGGCAAAGCGCTAGACTTTGAACATGAAGATACCCAGTTTGATTCTGTCTAGACCCTCTAATTTTTATAATTCATTTATTGAATATATATTTTTAAAAAAACTGTATTAAGATCAATTGTCATCTACAACAGGTTAAAAGAATGTTTTTAAACGTGATTGGATGAATAAAAATTTCATTAACGATTGAAAATTTGTACAAGATATATATATATATATATATATATATATATATATATATATATATATATATATATATATATATATATTAGGAGAGTGTGAGCTAATAGAAGGAATTTAAAATTGTCATCTACTACAGGTTAAAAGAATGTTTTTAAACGTGATTGGATGAATAAAAACTTCATTAACGATTGGAAATTTGTACAAGATATATGTATGTATATATATATATATATATATATATATATATATATATATATATATATATATATATATATATCAGGAGAATGTGAGCTAATAGAAGGAATTTAAAAATAGTCCTATAATTAGGAAGTAGAAATAATTAAAAAATATTATGTAAGTGAAAGTTTTAAACAAAAAGATTGCAATGAATCCGCAATCACAGTTTTCTATAAGAGCGTATATTTGTATTACTTACTCACACCACGCATTTGCCAGGTTTAATGCTTTCCTTCTTATTAGTAAAAGCATTAAAATGTTTTTTATTCATAACGAATTTGCATCATAATTAAAGAAATAAGACGTATAAATTGCTGACTGTCACTGGGTAAAGTGAGCCATGACACATGGCTTTATGCCTACTTAGCTCTCAACAAGTGGCGCTCAGCTGTCTTTGGTGCAAATGATTAATGGATTGTTTTGATCCTTTTATAGAGATATTACTCTTGTAAACACGGCATTCTTTATTGATTTATATCTGACATAAAACGTAAGGTATTTCACAATAATGGTAATTCATTTAATTTACAAACCAAAGAGAAATTTTTTCCTCTCATCTTGCCACTCCTTCAGCACTCTGCTGTTACTAGTAACACTTTATTAAAAAACGTAAAATTTAGAAAGTTTAAAACTATTTACTTATCAACTATACTTATAACTATTCTAAACAAGTAATATTAACACACAAAAAAATTTAAAGTCAATTCCTACTTAGGCCAACAAACATTTTTAAAAAATTTGAGTTACTTTTTATTAAATTATTACAATTAATATAAATAGAGCAACATAACCTATCCACTAAAACAGCTGTTCTACCACATAACCTAAACACAAAATCAGCTGTTTTATGAAATCATATGTTATCACTTATTTTAGTACAAATAGGATGAAATGACTATAGGCTATTGCATACCTTGACTCTTTTATGAAAAGTTTTTATCACATGTAAAACTAAAAGTAATTCATTAAATATAATTAATGAATTCATATTTGAAAGAAACTGTAGTAACATGAATTGTCCTCTAATCCAAGATTACAAAAATATATATGAACTTAAGTGGATGAATTAACGTTTGAAAATTTAAAATTAGAATTAACGATTGAAAATTTGAAATATACAGTATATATATACTATAGTATGTATTAATAAAGAAATAAAACCAGTTACAAATACAAGAATAATTTATTGAATTTACAATTCAAAGCTTTAGAAATACATAATATTTATAATAATAATATTATAATAATAATATTTATGAGGCTTTAGAAATACATAAATATAATACTAATAATAAGTTAATAAATGAACAAATACAAATACAATCTAAATTTGATACTATATTCAGTGTTTGTAATGTTGGGGTAGCAAAGTAATAGTTTGACAACATTGTAATAAATTTGGCAACACTGTTTGTTGTTCTAGTTTGTAAATGTATGGTTGATGTTAAATTTCTAGTATTTCTGAGGATGTTGGTACTGTTTGCCAACGAAAAGCTTTGAATTGTAAATTCAATAAATTATTCTTGTATTTGTAAATTGTTTTATTTCTTTATATATATATATATATATATATATATATATCACTTTCCATACCAAGTAAGATTCTTGCTTAAGTACATAACGAAAGTGATAAGTGTATACAAGAAAACAGTGTTGCATAATCTACAAATATATATATATATATATATATATATATATATATATATATATATATATATATATAAAGAGTATGAACTAATAGAAAGATTTGAAAAATAAACACTACAATAGTATTTTGACTTTCATATTTTAAAACAAAAAGCGCTCCTAATCCATTATCGCAACTACCCCTAGGTTCAACGTAGATACCAAGGGAGTTTAACGCTGCTAACAATGGGATCCAACTTGTAGGTTCAATATATTTTATGCATAGTACGCGGCTGTTTGCATTTTTAAATGCGATCAACCCTTGTATTGTCTGAATGTAAGTTCGATATATATAGAGAAACCAGAAGGTTCAAATCCGATACACTCTTCTCTGAGTTGTCTGCCTCCCTTATTTTAATACTGTTTCTAATACCCTTTCACCTGTTTCGAGGTGTTTTTTTTTAATTGTTTCACTCTTGGATTGCTACAAAATACTTGAATGCTTTAACTACATGGCTTCTCCACTTAATTCTTAAGCCTTACAATCCTTAATAAGAACATTTAACCTTCCTTTAATATATTTCTTTTAGTACACACTAAACAGCTTGGAATTATTTTCAAACAAAAATGAGTTAATTTTTTTATGTAATCACTAGGCATTTTTATAAAATTATTAATTTTATATTGCAAACAATTCATAAGTGTTAGTTATGAATAAATAAAACCTCTTAAGGCACAAACTCGTATTATTTATGTCTTGATGTACATTTCTATCGCAAAGCAATCACTTTCAGAGGAAATTACTACAAAACTAACCCCTCTACTACTAAGTTACTCTTGTAGTAATTTCCTCTGAAAATGAACTTCAAGACATAAATAAAACTTATTTGAGTCTTAAGAAGTTTTATTTATTTATAATTAAAAATTATACCACAGTTGCTCCAAGTTATTAATACAAAAGTATGTTTAATATTCCATATTTTCAACTTGCACCCGTTTGTACAAAATACGAATGAATACCTAACGTTATAAAAGTATACAGAAATACAAAGTTTCTATATTGTGAAAAAGGATTTTAAAATGTATTTCTGTTATCATCCGTTGCACAGATTAGATACATTAACATTGATAGTGCCACGTCATTCCTGAGTAAAACTACGTAATAGAGACTGCATTGGACTGGTTGTCAGACCATTTCTTACTTGCAAAACTGCAAAATGTTTTAAAATTTGTATAGGTTTGCATCTGAGCAAATTCAAATTGTATTGAAAAGGCATTTAAGATGGCTTTTTATTATAAATACATTATTTATTTTATCCATGTTTTCACTATAAGAAAATCGAAACAACCTTTTGCCCAAATAAGTTGGAGTGATACATAAAGTGTTTTTATTCTACGTTTGAGGCTCTTTCCTTGGCGTAGGGAAGGCAAGAGAAATGTTTTATATGGTTGAAAGGGAGGAAGGGGGGAGGAGATAACAGATATAAAAGTAAGTCCGCCGAGAGGGCATCGGTGTTCATGAACTCTTCAAAGTTTGTTTTACCTGAAAAACGAGACCTCTAAAATACATTCTTCTTATTAAAAAAAACATAGTTGTTGAAATAGCGAAATGTTTGCTAGCTTTCTTTTGTTCTTTATGTAATATGTTTTAAAATATTACTTTGTTTAATTATGTACATAATTTTATGGGTGCTACATGATACTACGAAAGCAATCTGTGTCACTGTCAGATAGGAGAGTTCGTTTCTTTAGTTTTTCGTTTTGTTTTAAACAGAAACGTACGTTTAGGCTAATGTCACGTGAAAAATGGTTTAGTGAAAGCTATAAAGAAAAACCCTCGGTTTTTAAACTTTGTTATAACGGAGGGTTTGAACAGAAAATATACTAAATAATTAATATTACGATTTTAAACTGATGCAACCTACGGTTAGTTAGAGAAAATGCCTTCTTGTAAATGCCAAGTCCATGTCAAAACCATTATGAATTTGGTATCTCAATGAGGAAGGGACCAGATGGCAGGCAATATTAGTATTGGCAACGATAAACAGTTGTACAAAAAACTGAGTGTAACCTATAAACTAGTGACAACGCTGCGCCTAAGTGGACAGATTGCCCGCAATCGCCCTCCTATCTCGTGGACATAAATAGAATTTTGATTTCTGTTATTCATTTCATGTACATTGCATGCGGTTTAACCGTGTCTCTGACCTTGAGATCGCTAGGCTGGACAGGGCTGCAGTGCGGAGTCAAAATTCAACACTTCACAAAACATCAGTGTCGTTAAAGTGTAAACAGCTATAATTAATTATAATGCTAATACTGTAATAGTTTGATGGTGACGTGATCTTTAAATGTGTTGCTCTTCTTCTGAAAAGAAAGAGAAGCGATTTTGAAAGAGGCAATATATGTATTGTACAACGTTTTCAGTTAGGCTAGTAGTCAAATGCTAGAGCAAAACGAAAAACACCGTTAAACCTCACGCACTGTATTCTAGAAACACATAACTAGGGAATTTTCAAAGAAAAATAATTTCTTACTTTGATGCTGAAAAAAAAAAACATTTCCTCCTTTGATTTCATTATTCATATAAGGAAACTATGTAAGCTTAGGCACACTGGCTACTAATTGCATTACTGAATGTTAGTTGAAAATGTAACACCATAGATAAGATAAACGTGGGCGACCAACATCAATAACTGAGAAAATATTTAAGGTTTATTAATCACCTCAGATAGTTTTAAAATAGTTTTAAAAAAAGTTAAAAACGTTCAATAATGATGCAAAATTATGTGAGCGTTCTTTGTTACATCCAACTAAAAGGGAATTACCAAATTTCAACCTCTTGACATAACCTGCTAAAACATCCCTAGTTTATATCACATGTAGTTTATGTATTAATCGATGTGTTAAATGTTTATCAAATTATTTATTTTTTGACAAAGAGAACGTTTGAAATATTACTAGTAATTAAATTTTTGTTTATACGATATCAAGAGTCAGTCTAGTTTGTAAATTATTGTATTATAGATTGTAATTTTGTACTAAGACTCTCTGATGATGATGATGTACTCGTATATATCGAAATATACGTAAAGGTTTAATCTTAAGTAGCTTGTAATATTAGTTATTTTTGATTTATTTTGTTGTGTTAAGGTTTCTGCTAATATTTTGTCTAACAAATGTCTAGTTTAATTGAATTACACTCTTAAAGATATTTTAATATCAAAAATATTTTATTAATTTTTGTCAATGCATTCATTTACATTAATAGTCGATATGAGCTCGATTAAAAATACTACAATAAACTGTACGGATTGTAAAGAATATCGCTGTTTTTAGAGGAAGATGAGAATAAAGAGGAAATAAAATTAAAATACGTACAGCATCAATATTACAAATAATATAAATAATAATAATATGAATACCACAGTACTGCAATAGAAGACTTTAATAAAATAATTACTAAAAATTTTATGTAGACTAATCTCTTTTAAATATTTAAATGATCATCAGAGAGATTAACTATAAAGAAGGTACAAAGAAAATAGGTTAAAATACTTATTTCGAATCGCCATATTTTTCTTTATACAGTTAAAGATACCTTTCAAGTTATGTAACATAGGTTAAACATAATTTTCCTACATTTTAGCCTTGATATACTACATTTTACGATAGTGATGTGGGCAGTAAGAGATTGTACTGTACTATATACAATCAAATTAGCACTTGCCGGCCTTAAACAACCAATCACAAATAGCCTGTGCATTACAATTGCTATGTTCGATTCTGCCAAGATCTATTTTCTAACTGTATCGTAGGAGCTGGAAGTTTAGTTTCCTGAGGCTACCGATGTCACGAGACAATTTTGTAGGTCCCAATCTTGCAAAATTTTATTATTGGTAATCGATTCTGTTTGCTATATTAGCTACCAAGAGGACAGATCTAACATCATCCGTTTAACCACTACTACTAAAACATCCTGTTTGGTCCGTTCCTATAATACTGTCAGGTTGTATTTGTTTATGAGAGTGTAAGTGACCATCAAAGCTATTCAAACCAATACGAGAATAATTAAAACTGTAAATTGTGTTTTTTTAAGGAAGTAGTATCAGACTTCATAGTCCATAAACTGCTGCTAGGTGGTGTCTGTTGCTACTAGATGTAGTAGGTAAAAGTAAAATATTTATGTCGAGAATCGATCGCAAGTTGTAGCCTGAAGTCCAAAATGCACTCAAATTATACAAGACCACTATTAAACTAGGAAATATTAAAACTTCTGGGGTATATAAAATCATTGTATATTCTTCTCCATCAACTGTTATTACAATTGCTCTTGCAAGAAATCCAATCAACTGATTTTACCAATGTTCTTGTAGCAACGCCTATGAACTATTATGACAAATGTTTTTTTTTAAACTCCAAACAATTGTTTTTACCATGGTCCTTGTAGGAACTCCAATCAATTTTTCTTAGCAATGTTTGGGTAGGAGCTACAATCAATTGTTCTTACAAATGTCCTTCTAGGGAATCCAATCAACTGTTCCGATCAATGTACTTGTAGGAACTCTAATCAACTGTTATTAATTTACTTTTAAGTACTCTAATCAACCGTTCTTATCAATGTTCTTGTAGTAACGCCCATCAACTGTTCTTACCAATGTACTTGTAGGAACTCCAATCAACTGTTCTTACCAATGTACTTGTAGTAACGCCCATCAACTGTTCTTACCAATGTACTTGTAGGAACTCCAATCAACTGTTCTTACCAATGTACTTGTAGGAACTCCAATCAACTGTTCTTACCAATGTACTTGTAGGAACTCCAATCAACTGTTCTTACCAATGTACTTGTAGGAACTCCAATCAACTGTTCTTACCAATGTACTTGTAGTAACGCCCATCAACTGTTCTTACCAATGTACTTGTAGTAACGCCCATCAACTGTTCTTACCAATGTACTTGTAGGAACTCCAATCAACTGTTCTTACCAATGTACTTGTAGTAACGCCCATCAACTGTTCTTACCAATGTACTTGTAGGAACTCCAATCAACTGTTCTTACCAATGTACTTGTAGGAACTCCAATCAACTGTTCTTACCAATGTACTTGTAGGAACTCTAATCAACCGTTCTTATCGATGTTCTTGTAGTAACGCCCATCAACTGTTCTTACCAATGTACTTATAGGAACTCCAATCAACTGTTCTTACCAATGTACTTGTAGTAACGCCCATCAACTGTTCTTACCAATGTACTTGTAGGAACTCCAATCAACTGTTCTTACCAATGTACTTGTAGGAACTCCAATCAACTGTTCTTACCAATGTACTTGTAGGAACTCCAATCAACTGTTCTTACCAATGTACTTGTAGGAACTCCAATCAACTGTTCTTACCAATGTACTTGTAGGAACTCTAATCAACTGTTCTTATCAATGTACTTTTAAGAACTCTAATCAACTGTTCTTATCAATGTACTTGTAGGAACTCCAATCACCTTTTCCTATCAATGTATTTGTAGGAACTTCAATAAACTGTTCTTATCAATATACTTTTAAGTACTCTAATCAACTGTTCTTATCAATGTACTTGTAAGAACTCTAATCAACTGTTCTTATCAATGTACTTGTAAGAACTCCAATCAACTGCTCTTACCAATGTACTTGTAGGAACTCCAATCAACTGTTCTTACCAATGTACTTGTAGGAACTCCAATCAACTGTTCTTACCAATGTACTTGTAGGAACTCTAATCAACTGTTCTTATCAATGTACTTTTAAGAACTCTAATCAACTGTTCTTATCAATGTACTTGTAGGAACTCCAATCACCTTTTCCTATCAATGTATTTGTAGGAACTTCAATAAACTGTTCTTATCAATATACTTTTAAGTACTCTAATCAACTGTTCTTATCAATGTACTTGTAAGAACTCTAATCAACTGTTCTTATCAATGTACTTGTAAGAACTCCAATCAACTGCTCTTACCAATGTACTTGTAAGAACTCTAATCAACCGTTCTTATCAATGTTCTTGTAGTGACGCCCATATGTCCTTGTAGGAACTCTAATCAACTGTTCTTATCATTGTACTTTTAAGAACTCTAATCAACTGTTCTTATCAATGTACTTGTAGGAACTCCAATCACCTTTTCCTATCAATGTATTTGTAGGAACTTCAATACTCTGTTCTTATCAATATACCTTTAAGTACTCTAATCAACTGTTCTTATCAATGTACTTGTAGAAACTCCAATCAACTGCTCTTACCAATGTACTTGTAGGAACTCTAATCAACTGTTCTTATCAATGTACTTTTAAGAACTCTAATCAACTGTTCTTATCAATGTACTTGTAGGAACTCCAATCAACTGTTCTTATCAATATACTTTTAAGTACTCTAATCAACTATTCTTATCAATGTACTTGTAGGAACTCCAATCACCTTTTCTTATCAATGTATTTGTACGAACTCCAATAAACTGTTATTATCAATATACTTTTAAGTACTCTAATCAACTATTCTTATCAATGTATTTGTACGAACTCCAATAAACTGTTATTATCAATATACTTTTAAGTACTCTAATCAACTATTCTTATCAATGTATTTGTACGAACTCCAATAAACTGTTATTATCAATATACTTTTAAGTACTCTAATCGACTATTCTTATCAATGTATTTGTACGAACTCCAATAAACTGTTATTATCAATATACTTTTAAGTACTCTAATCAACTATTCTTATCAATGTATTTGTACGAACTCCAATAAACTGTTATTATCAATATACTTTTAAGTACAACTTTTCTTATCAATGTACTTTTAAGAACTCTAATCAACCGTTCTTATCAATGTACTTTTAAGAACTCTAATCAACCGTTCTTATCAATGTCCTTGTAGTGACTCCAATTAACTGTTCTTATCAATGTACTAGTAGGAACTCCATTCAATTGACCTTACCAATGTTCTTGTAGTAACTCGAATCATTTTTAAAAAATAATGTTGGATTGAAAAATGACTTAAACTTTCAGATAAAATTTGCTTTACCCTAGTATACTTACATACTGTCCGTTTTAAATCCAATGGAATATGCTCATAAAATATATGTTTAGCAACCGTATTAAAATATGTTTATTTCCTAACAAATGCATTTCTATTTAAGCTGTAACTGCTACGAGCATCGTCATAAAGAAGCTGTTATCTGAAGAAGATTCACCTTCACAATACATAGATAAAGCTAAACTAAGATATTTAATCTATGCCCTGTTACGAAGAAATTTCTAATGCTTTTAAACATAGTTTTCTAGTTTCAAGAAGAGTACTACTATTTCTTTACTCGTACAAGTAAAGATTGTGCATAGCTTTAGACTGAAGAACTATACTCCCTCTATCGTTCCTCTATCTTCGGGGTTCTACCTATCTGCACCAGCCTACCTGCTACGCATTCGTCAGCCATGAGGAGTGCTCCGACTTCAAGTGTTAGTACGTCTCAAACTGAAATAACATTCATAAACGTAAATATAAAATAGTAACTAAATTGGAAGGAAAGAGTTCACAAATATTTTAAAATGACCAATAATAATAATAATGATGTTTATAAAAATAAATACACCCAATATATATACTTTTTTAATACTGTAATTTATGAGAAGGAACGATAAGTTTCTAATTGATCAGAACTAAAAAATATTTAATGAAATATCAAGAAATAAGCAAATATAAAGGTAAGGTTAGATGTAATGCCAATGTTATTTGAAAAACTGGATTTTTAAGAAAATATTTCAATTATATATTAAAAGGTACTCTACCCCTAACATATAGAAGTAAGCGTGTTATACTTGCCGAAGTTGAGTGTTGTGCTTCAGCGAAGAATGTATTGTAGTCTGAGATACGAAATGCCTTGTGTAACTTAGATCTTCAGTAGCGATGTGAGGTGGCTAATAAACTCGGAAATATTACAAACTCAGGGTCTGTTGTAAAAATAGAACAAAAAATCAATACATAAAAAAACAGTTCTAATCACCAGTGAAAAGGCGTATTATTCTCGAGCTAAACACATAGGCGTGCTGTCTGCCGCTAGTAACTATAGGACTTGTTGGCGGAGGAGGGGCAAAGGGACATGGCGATGTTATCAGTGGGTAAGTAGCTATTTAAGACCTCATCGCTCGCTATTATTATCATATTATTAAGCAACAAAGAGTACTTGCTGGATTTGCTATGGTAGCAAGTTGATTATACTGGCCATAGTGACATCAACACATTTGTTCCTTTATTGCTAGCGACCTTATACCACTGAGGGAACAAGTACTAATGTGCTGTAGGCTGAGTATATTTAAATGGCAATATTAAACGATAGTAAACTGGGTAGAATATGTATTTACTTCAGGTTTCGCGATTCCATTATCGTAATTGCTTTTATTTCAAGTCAGAAACTGCAATCCATTTATAAGAGATATTGATTTCTTAAGAGCATATAAATAAATAATTGTAGGAACACTTTCAAGTCAGAACAGTAGCCTTATAGAGCAAAATAGCAGGAAACGAAGTTTTTAATTTATGGATTGTTTAGTTTAATTTCTGTTTTCACTATTAAAATTTGTTAACAAAGGGGAATAATTATGAATGTAATTAGATACTTTGCTAAGGTAATATATGAGAAATGTTTAGTAATAGTCATTTATTAATTTCAATCGGGCTGTGTTGAACATGGAAGAAGCTATTACGCAGAGGTTTTTAAAATTTAAGGATGATACTTTTTAAAAAATATTAAACGTCCATTGTCGTGATTCGCGAAGTTAGTCTTGTATCAAAGTTTATAAATAGAATAAAACGCTACTCACTTTCGTGAATATTAAGCAAACACCTATATTTAGACTTAGTAACAAATGCAATACTATGTCTTAAACGGTCACATTTCAGACTTTACCATTTTTTACTAGTTAAACTATATCGACCAATCAGAAGAGCGTCCTGACGTGGAACACAATGCCGTTCTCGTGGCATCGCAGAATGTAGACAGCCTTGGAGTCGCACTTGACCACTTGGCATGTCCCACGCACCGAGCCCAAACCAACAGTCTTCATTTTGTCGAAACACTACAGTATATTAATGGCCCTATCGCATTATCTGGAAGCTTGCTTTAATACTCGTTTCGAAATACAAGCACTTTATCTACAATCAGGTTTCTAAACAATTAAGAACATCTTTTTTAATCCAAAAGTTACAGTTAATTATGTTTGTGTTCGTGAACAACCGTTGGTGCCTTTTGATGTACAACTCAATAATTACATCCACAGTAAAGTTGTATTTTAAAGTGGAGATGAGGTTTGTTACATCAAACTTTAGCCTATTGTAATAATAATTGTTATTTTAGATTTAGACATATTGTTAGTGCCCAAAGTATTATATTTAAATATCGATTGATCTCGAGGGTAACAAATTAAATAAAGAATCATAAAAACAAATTAAACAATTAATACGATTTTATTAATAAGCATATAAAGTTAAAATCCTTAATGAAATCAAATGCTATACGATTTTGTAAACTACATATATTGTTAAAATGGTTTTTAATTAAAAAAATAACTCAATTACTATATATAGAAATGTTACTAAGTGTTCAGTTAGTTTGTTTAGACAAAAAAAAACTTTGTTTATTTCAGTTTCCAACTTTAGCTACTACTTAGTATACCTCTTTACACTTATATATAAAATATGTAAAGAAATTTGTAGAACAATAATCATTGCAATACAACCGTTTTAATAGATGTTGAGGCATGAGTTAACAAAAAAAATATGTTTTCCGAATAGGTCAACCTCATTACATAAGAAGCCCAAATGCTAATATAAGCTATTTTAATATTTTTAGAAATGGTTACATTAGTTGGGAAATATCTCTTTAAAATGCAAGATTTCAATACTAGTAACTAATTTTGAGTTTCACAATAGCTCACTGTTCTTAGGTCGAAATACAGCTTCTTATTGTTTATTTCATTCAGTGTGTTTAGATTTTGGTAAAAAGAGATAAATATATTAAAATACAAGGCTAAAAAGGAAAATATATCTAGTGGAAAAATGTATTGGGAAAAGTTTTTTACTGTTAACATATTTCATATTTTCTTACTTCAGTTTCTTGCTAAAATTATTTTAAAGGTGATGATTCCTAAAGCATATGTTTTCTGGTTTTTAAGGAAATAGTCTATTATTAGTTGTTTGTTGTCTTTTTAAGAAAATTTCACATTAATAAGAAGAAAAGCGAATAATTAAATATATTCTTTACTTATGTAAAGATTTATGAACCATACTCTAGTTCTTAAGAACCAAGAGGTACTGTGTTACGTTCCTTTGTTTTAAAGTGAAATGTTGGGCAGACGAGATGTGTTATTGGAATAAATGGTTGTAGCGCGGTGCCGAAGCCGGGGACGGCCGAGGAATGTCGAGTAGGAGCGTTGATTAATATGCAGTGAATGAAGCCTCACGCGCGAGTACTCGCCTCCAACAGGTTTACATTCTATTTGGGAGATATACAAATACGTTTTGCTACTCAAGGGCTAAGTACCCTACTTTGAAATCTCAGGCTTTAATAAAACCTAAAGCTTTTATTTTAAAATTATGAAAAATAGATTTTATTAACAATATAACCGGATATTATTTTTAATAATAACCCATTTTGTTTCAAATAATTAGCTTAAATTAACACTTCTTTCTTTACAGTAGTAAACACACAGCATTTTCAAAACACAAGATATTTCACTGCTTTTTAATAATGTTTTTACTTTGTTAGTTTTGATTAGAATACTTGAAATAAATACACATTAAATTTGTCTCTCTAGTACAGGTTTGGTATAAATGATTCCTATTAAAATTGGTTTAAAATAGCTCATTAACCTGTTAAACCGTAGTTTAAGTTATTTTTATACGCAAACCTTAAACGTTCGTACAGTTGTTAAATACTTAATATTTAGGTGAGTAAGTTAATTAGTCAAAATATAAGTAAATTGTCTTCTGGTACATTCCTGAAGTAACGAACAGCATTATTCAGTAGACTAAAAAGAAAGCAATGCAGGTGCACAAAGTAGGACCTGTACATTAATAGGAAAAACAGTTGGTTGACCTGTACACCAATAGTAAAGCAATACTAAATTAACCTGTACAACAAACGTAAAATGACATTGGATTAACCTGTACATTAACAAAAAACACCACTGGAACGACCTGTACAAAAACAGGAAACCACATTTGGTTAACCTGTACACCAACAGGAAGCAACAGTGGGCTGAATTATACCCCATTACTTAAGCAACATTTTATTAACCTGTACACCAATAATAAAGCAACATTAGATTAACCTGTACATTAAGAAAAAACACCACTGGGATGACCTGTACACAAACAGAAAACCACATTTGGTTAACCTGTACACCAACTGGAAGCAACAGTGGGCTGAATTATACCCCATTACTAAAGCAACATTTTATTAACCTGTACACCAATAGTAAAGCAACATTAGATTAACCTGTACATTAACAAAAAAACACCACTGGAACGACCTGTACAAAAACAGGAAACCACATTTGGTTAACCTGTACACCCACAGGAAGCAACAGTGAGCTGAATTATACCCCATTACTAAAGCAACATTTTATTAACCTGTACACCATTAGTAAAGCAACATTAAATTAACCTGTACATTAACAAAAAAACACCACTGGGATGACCTGTAAAAAACAGAAAACCACATTTGGTTAACCTGTACACCAACTGGAAGCAACAATGGGCTGAATTATACCCCATTACTAAAGCAACATTTTATTAACCGGTACACCAATAGTAAAGCAACATTAGATTAACCTGTACATTAAGAAAAAACACCACTGGGATGACCTGTACACAAACAGAAAACCACATTTGGTTAACCTGTACACCAACTGGAAGCAACAGTGGGCTGAATTATACCCCATTACTAAAGCAACATTTTATTAACCTGTACACCATTTGTAAATCAACATTAGATTAACCTGTACATTACCAAAAAAAAAGGTAATGGGGTGATCTGTACAACGACAGGAAACAACAGTGGGTTATCAAAGCGATTTCTTTACTACAGCAGTGTTTCAATACTAAAGCCACATTTGAGTTAATTTTAACATCAATAGAAGACCAACATTGAGACCAATCTTTTTAAAATAATACCAAGATCTCAAATGTTTCTTGTTGAGTTAAGAGTAGGTATGTGAGAGAGAAACTTAAAACTGAACTATTCAACACTTGCAATTTTTGTTTTGTACATCTTGAGGCTTTTAAAATATTTTTATTTATATGACTTGATCTCGTGACACTTTAAGCTACAGTCTTGTCCGTGATTCACAGCATTGAACAATGCACTGATCGAGTGTGTAAAGCGTCTGCTGAAAAATAACGGTAAGTAGTGGTATTTTGCCAAATGAACTGTTCCAGTTTTATTTTCCCTTTGAAGTAATTTTTTCGTTAGAAATGTGTATAACTATTGTTGTTGATTTTTTTTGTACTTAATTTATTTAAAAAAGAGGTTAATTTAATTTATTGTTTCTAATATTTCATTTTATTACATGTTGGATAGAGGAATTAAATCGAGGAAACTAAACTAAAGACATTTTATGATTAGCCTAACATATTATTCGTACCTCTTTAACAAAAAATGAATATTCAAATAAAAATAACAATTAAATTCATTTCATGTAGAATTATTTTATAGTTCAAAATATCCTAAACAATATAATTACAGTGTGTAAATTTAATATAATATAAAACAATATAGGCCTAGAATCAATTTACGATATGATACAAAAATATTAAGGACTCAAGAAAATATCTGTTAATGAGATATATAAGACTTACAAGAATTTAATAAGAATTTAATTGTTTACTTACATATATGTTTGTATTTATACAAACAGTTTCATTTTACGCTGTACGTATACTACGTTAGGAGAAAAAATTTTTGATGCACAATGCCTTACAGTATTGTTGAAATAGTAGCATCAATAGAGAAAGAAGGGGTTTATATGTTATCTGGCGCTGAAGTACAAACGAACTCATTTCAATGAAGAGTTAAAAGTTATAAGGTAGGTTGTCATATGGAAAAAATTGATGATTAAAACTGTCTAACTTCGGAAATAAATTACGTTTTCGTGTTCTGAAAGTACACTTCTGTATACTGAAACCAGTGCAAATCAAATATTTCAAAATTTGTACAGACTAGCTTTAAAGACTGGACAAATTGTACTCGTAAACATTATAGACATGAATATCACAAATGAATGCTATCACAATACTATGGGCAAAGGAAAGGAATATGTTAGCTTAAACATCGAAATAAAGGAAACGCATGAGGTACTGAAATAGACTCACTACCCTCGTACAAGCAAGGGTAAATAGATCTATCTACTCCATGAAGTGTTAATTGTTTTCACGCTAGCGAGGTTGATTTTGTCGTGCTCAGTGAACCCTATTAAACTCCATGAAGTGTTAATTGTTTTCACGCTAGCGAGGTTGATTTTGTCGTGCTCAGTGAACCCTATTAAAATGAAAAAATAGTAATAACAAATGCCTTACACATTGTGCACACTCAGATCAGCTTCCAGGCGTCCTGTCACTGACTTGCACTTACAAACACGTACCAAGCACGCGGCGTCCCACCTGAGAACAGGGTATCTTGGGTTGGATATCTTACGTTTTTTTACGAGTCTTGCCGACCTTTACCCTATTAAAGTAATAAAAGTTAAGGGACTTTTCTTTCCCCGTTCATTTTACTTCTTTAAATGACGGTAAACTAAATGTAATTTCGCCTAACAAATACAATACAAAAGAGTAACAATTTCTTCTGAATAATTTAAAAGAAAACATAACTCGATTGGTTCAGGGTTGGGTCATTATTTTCTTTCAGGTTGCCACACCAAATATTTTGCCATTACTGCATCATAATAGGATTTATCATTAAAAGAAGGATTCGATACGTGTAAGTGGCTAATATTTCTTTCTTCTCAATCTTCGTCCATAGACAGCGAAGATACCTTAGGTTCATTTTAGGGATCTTAGATATGTTTAACTTAACGGCAAGGAGTTAAGTTTAACTTACAGTGTGTGTTTAACTTAACACACACACACACACACACACACACACACACACACACACACACACACACACACACACACACACACACACACACACACACACAAACACACACACACACACACACACACACACACACACACACACACACACAGATACACACACACGCACACTCGCGCGCACACACACACACACACACACAAGTGCACATAACCTGAATAAAAAAGGTTTGAATTTTTAATTGGGAGAAACTATAATTGTTTATTAGTAAATAAAAGGTTCTGGCAAAATATAGCTACAAGAGTGTAAAAATAATTTTTGGCGTTGAACCAATTAAACGGTATAAAAATCAATAGCAATAGCAATCGACTAACATTTACATAGCAAACATTCAATGAAGTAACAAATAATCTAAAACTTTTAATTAACTATAATGGTTTTTCGATCATAAACTTTATCATTTGTGCGTAAATTAATAATGTAATTGGATATGACCAATTATAAATTTATTGAGTTGGTGATGTACCGTTTACAAGCAGATAATGGTGGACACCGACCACTTGGTACGGAGCCAGAGTTCGATGCGCTCTACTGCGCAGGTCAACCAGTCAGATAACTAATTGCTATATATAAATAGACTACTCATTATAAACAATATTGAAAGCGGGTAAATACCTTTCCCCAATAAATAAAGTACTGTGCAGAACACCTGCGCAAGAACAGCGCGGTAAATACAGGATGTTTTGTTTTGAATTTCTGTTATTTACCTTCATGAATTTCTAAATGAACTCGGTAATAGATTTAAATCAAATGATTAACGACATATTATCTCTTTTATAATAAAAAACACAGACTTTATATTATACACAACTATTGTAACCAGCTCTGTTTATTGTAACCTTTAAAGATATTTTGTGAAGCTCATTGCGAACAAGAGAGATGTGAAAAAACTTCATGATTGTTCGTGAATCTATTGTATTACAATATTTAAGTAAAGGTGGGAAGAGTAAAATTATTTACATAAAAACACTTCTCTATTCATTTCCACAATTTGTTAAAATCTTTGTTTCATTTTGTCGAGCCCTGAGTTTATTAATGTTTAACAATAAAGTTGAACAATTTCACAATTGTGTTTGTATGTGTGAGTGTGTGTGTGTGTGTGTGTGTGTGTGTGTGTGTTTGTGTGTTTGTTTGTGTGTGTGTGTGTGTGTGTGTGTGTTTGAGTGTGTGTGTGTGTTTGTGTGTGTGGGTGTGTGTGTGTATGTGTGTTTGTGTGTGTTTGTGTGTGTGGGTGTGTGTGTGTGTGTATGTGTGCTTGTGTGTGTGTGTGTGTGTGTGTGTATGTGTGTGGGTGTGTGTGTCTTTGAGTGTGTGTGTGTGTGTGTGTGTATCTGTGTGTGTGTGTGTGTGTTTGTGTGTGTGTGTGTGTGTGTGTGTGTGTGTGTGTGTGTGTGTGTGTGTGTGTGTGTGTGTGTGTGTGTGTGTGTGTGTGTGTGTGTGTGTGTGTGTGTGTGTGTGTGTGTGTGTGTGTGTGTGTGTGTGTGTGTGTGTGTGGTCTTGTCTGTGTTTGTATTGTGAAACATCCTTCTTCTTATGTATTTTATACGCAAGAATTACTCAAATAATTGACCGAAAGAATCAAACCTTTTTAAATATAAGAAACTAGTGTAAGACAAGGCTTTCATTTATGATATTTAACATCTCATTTTTAAGTGGGACCTTAGTACTTCAGACTTCTTACATATATACAAATAATACTATTGTAGGGTTTTATATATTTTTGGATAGTTTATTGTAATAAGCGTAAGCATCATGAGCATTTTTTTAAAATGATTTATAATTACGAAGGAAAAGTACCTTAAAAAACGCATAGTTTTCTTTGGTTTTATTATACAAGGCAAGTTTTAAGTATGTCTACTATTCCTTATAATAAACCTACCACCTGTTTGAACCAATCTTTACCTATTTCAACTTTTTGCAAAAACATAAATGTGAAAACATGACGAATACTTGCCTTTAAATTAGTTATCTCATAACAATATTAATTGAAGAATATTTATAAATTGATCTTACATTTTAATATTTACAATTCAATTTTTAAATGGATAATATTCTATATTAAATATTACATTAGATATTTGCCTATATTTATTAAATAAATTAACTTATCAAGTCTTACAAAAATAGGAAGGAAATTTAAATTTTAGTAAATATGACCAGTTTATGAAATGGAATCTTTTCTATTACGACGTAACTCTCCTCGCTTTATTTCAGGTATAATATAACTTAATAATATTCCAAAAGGATCACTTATTGATTATTTGGTGATCGTGTTATCTGAATTTACGCTTTTATAAACTGCCCCAAAACTCTTACTATTTTTTTTTTTTTTTTTTGTAATCAAAACGATGCCTTATTGTGATCATGTTAACTTTAAAGAAATTCTATTTTCAGTAATAACATGTACGCATGTTTAAATCGATATTTGTTTACTAAAATGGGGAGAAATTGTAGCAATTTGAGCAACATTAGGTGAACTAATCAGGATATTATGTATACTACAAGTTTGTATCCCTTCAGGGGATTTTTGTAATATGCATGGAAACATTGTATTTATTTACAATCACTCTTGTTGGTGATGGCTTGTGTTTTAAACAATGACATTTTTGGCGTTCTAATCAGAGTTGCAGAATGAAATTCAGTATTAGTTTTTTCGACCAAGCCGTTTTTAAAGTCATTAATTGCTCGTTGGAAGCTCTAAAGGGCCACTTCCTAGTGCCTAGCTGTACGTTCTTGAGTTATTATTGATATATTATTTAAAAAACACCTGGGTTAAATAAAACTAAAGTTTGTTTTTTATTTAAACTAGCTCTAAGAAAACTAAATTATCTTAAGTCTTGTAAATTTCATCTACAATTTACACTATAAGATTTTAAACTATTAAATAAAACTTCTATAGTTACAGGTTTGTTTATACACACGATATAGATTATGTTTATTTAGGCATAAAGGTTGTTTAATACATCTCTTCTTTTAAAACTACCCTAAAGAGTGACTACCCTATATAATACTGATTATCTTTTGCTACATAAAATTACTACCTAAAGTCTAGTAAACAGCTCAAGATGGGCTCTGGATGGCGCTGAGCTGAACTTCATATGGATAGATGCTGAAACTTCATATTTACAATCCATAGATGTAGTTAACGATAGCTAATAAATATTAATTACTGGCTTTAAATTTTAAATATTTACTAATTTAGCTCAAGTCTATTAAAATAAACAATCAATATACATACTATTTATACTTCACTATAGTGCAATCAATATACATACTATTTATACTTCACTATAGTGCAATCAATATACATACTATTTATATTTCACTATAGTGCAATCAATATACATACTATTTATATTTCACTATAGTGCATACAATATAGATACTATTTATACTTCACTATAGTGCAATCTATATACATACTATTTATATTTCACTATAGTGCATACAATATAGATACTACTTATATTTCACTATAGTGCAATCAATATGCATACTATTTTTACTTCACTATAGTGCAATCAATATACATACTATTTATACTTCACTATAGTGCAATGAATATAGATACTATTTATACTTCACTATAGTGCAATCAATATACATACTATTTATATTTCACTATAGTGCAATCAATATACATACTATTTATATTTCACTATAGTGCATACAATATAGATACTATTTATACTTCACTATAGTGCAATCTATATACATACTATTTATATTTCACTATAGTGCATACAATATAGATACCATTTATACTTCACTATAGTGCAATTAATATACATACTATTTATACTTCACTATAGTGCATACAATATAGATACTATTTATACTTCACTATAGTGCAATCTATATACATACTATTTATATTTCACTATAGTGCATACAATATAGATACCATTTATACTTCACTATAGTGCAATTAATATACATACTATTTATACTTCACTATAGTGCATACAATATAGATACTATTTATACTTCACTATAGTGCAATCTATATACATACTATTTATATTTCACTATAGTGCATACAATATAGATACCATTTATACTTCACTATAGTGCAATTAATATACATACTATTTATACTTCACTATAGTGCATACAATATAGATACTATTTATACTTCACTATAGTGCAATCTATATACATACTATTTATATTTCACTATAGTGCATACAATATAGATACCATTTATACTTCACTATAGTGCAATTAATATACATACTATTTATACTTCACTATAGTAAAATGAATATAGATACTATTTATACTTCACTATAGTGCAATCAATATACATACTATTTATATTTCACTATAGTGCATACAATATAGATACTATTTATACTTCACTATAGTGCAATCTATATACATACTATTTATACTTCACTATAGTGCAATAGATATAGATACTATTTATACTTCACTATAGTGCATACAATATAGATACTATTTATACTTCACTATAGTGCAATCAATATAGATACTATTTATACTTCACTATAGTGCAATGAATATAGATACTATTTATATTTCACTATAGTGCAATCAATATACATACTATTTATACTTCACTATAGTGCAATAGATATAGATACTATTTATACTTCACTATAGTGCATACAATATAGATACTATTTATACTTCACTATAGTGCAATCAATATAGATACTATTTATACTTCACTATAGTGCAATCAATATACATACTATTTATATTTCACTATAGTGCATACAATATAGATACTATTTATACTTCACTATAGTGCAATCTATATGCATACTATTTATATTTCACTATAGTGCATACAATATAGATACTATTTATACTTCACTATAGTGCAATTAATATACATACTATTTATACTTCACTATAGTAAAATGAATATAGATACTATTCATACTTCACTATAGTGCAATCAATATACATACTATTTATATTTCACTATAGTGCATACAATATAGATACTATTTATATTTCACTATAGTGCATACAATATAGATACTATTTATACTTCACTATAGTGCAATCAATATACATACTATTTATACTTCACTATAGTGCAATGAATATAGATACTATTTATACTTCACTATAGTGCAATCAATATACATACTATTTATACTTCACTATAGTGCAATCAATATACATACTATTTATATTTCACTATAGTGCATACAATATAGATACTATTTATACTTCACTATAGTGCAATCTATATACATACTATTTATATTTCACTATAGTGCATACAATATAGATACTATTTATACTTCACTATAGTGCAATTAATATACATACTATTTATACTTCACTATAGTAAAATGAATATAGATACTATTTATACTTCACTATAGTGCAATCAATATACATACTATTTATATTTCACTATAGTGCATACAATATAGATACTATTTATATTTCACTATAGTGCATACAATATAGATACTATTTATACTTCACTATAGTGCAATCAATATACATACTATTTATACTTCACTATAGTGCAATGAATATAGATACTATTTATACTTCACTATAGTGCAATCAATAGACATACTATTTAATCTTCACTATACTGCAATTAATTTACATACTATTTATACTTCACTATAGTGCATACAATATAGATACTATTTAATCTTCACTATACTACAATCAATATACATACCTTTTATACTTCACTATAGTGCATACAATATAGATATTATTTATACTTCACTATAGTGCAATCAATATACATACTATTTATACTTCACTATAGTGCATACAATATAGATACTATTTATACTTCACTATAATGCAATCAATATACATACTATTTATACTTCACTATAGTGCAATCAATATACATACTATTTATACTTCACTATACTGCAATCAATATACATATTATTTATACTTCAATATAGTGCATACAATATAGATACTACTTAATCTTCACTATACTGCAATCAATATACATACCTTTTATACTTCACTATAGTGCATACAATATAAATACTATTTAATCTTCACTATAGTGCAATCAATATACATACTATTTATACTTCAATATACTGCAATCAATGTACCTGCTATTTATACTTCGCTATACTGCAATCAATATACTTAATATATATACTTCACTATACTGCAATCAATATACTCCATTATTTATCGTTCACTATATTGTAATCTATATATTTCACTATACTGCAATCAATATATTTCACTATACTGCATTCAATATACTTCACTTTAATGCAATCTATATACTTCACTATACTGCAATCAATATACCTGCTATTTATACTTCACTATAATGCAATCAATATACATACTATTTATACTTCACTATAGTGGAATCAATATACATACTATTTATACTTCACTATAGTGCATACAATATAGATACTATTTATACTTCACTATAGTGCATACAATATAGATACTATTTATACTTCACTATAATAGAATCAATATACATACTATTTATACTTCACTATAGTGGAATCAATATATATACTATTTATACTTCACTATACTGCAATCAATATACATACTATTTATACTTCACTATAGTGCAATCAATATACATACTATTTATACTTCACTATAGTGCAATCAATATACATACTATTTATACTTCACTATAGTGCATAAAATATAGATACTATTTAATCTTCACTATACTGCAATCAATATACATACCTTTTATACTTCACTATAGTGCATACAATATTAATACTATTTAATCTTCACTATAGTGCAATCAATATACATACTATTTATACCTCAATATACTGCAATCAATGTACCTGCTATTTATACTTCGCTATACTGCAATCAATATACTTAATATATATACTTTACTATACTGCAATCAATATACTCCATTATTTATCGTTCACTATATTGTAATCTATATATTTCACTATACTGCAATCAATATATTTCACTATACTGCATTCAATATACTTCACTATACTGCAATCAATATACCTGCTATTTATACTTCACTATAATGCAACCAATATACATAATATTTATACTTCACTATAGTGGAATCAATATACATACTATTTATACTTCACTATAGTGCATACAATATAGATACTATTTATACTTCACTATAGTGCATACAATATAGATACTATTTATACTTCACTATAATGCAATCAATATACATACTATTTATACTTCAATATAGTGCAATCAATATACATACTATTTATACTTAACTATACTGCAATCAATATACATACTATTTATACTTCACTATAGTGCATACAATATAGATACTATTTAATCTTCAATATACTGCAATCAATATACATACCTTTTATACTTCACTATAGTGCATACAATATAAATACTATTTAATCTTCACTATAGTGCAATCAATATACATACTATTTATACTTCAATATACTGCAATCAATGTACCTGCTATTTATACTTCGCTATACTGCAATCAATATACTTAATAT
Source organism: Prosapia bicincta (assembly GCA_036971475.1). Lineage (NCBI taxonomy): Eukaryota > Metazoa > Arthropoda > Insecta > Hemiptera > Cercopidae > Prosapia > Prosapia bicincta. The sequence continues at coordinate 123,346,022 of JBAIZL010000001.1, read as the reverse complement.
ATATACTTCACTATACTGCAATCAATATACTCCATTATTTATCGTTCACTATATTGTAATCTATATAATTCACTGTACTGCAATCAATATATTTCACTATACTGCATTCAATATACTTCACTTTAATGCAATCAATATACTTCACTATACTGCAATCAATATACCTGCTATTTATACTTCGCTATACTGCAATCAATATACTTACTATATATACTTCACTGTTCTGCAATCAATATACTTCACTATTGTGCAATCAATATCATAAACTATTTATATTTCACTGTACTGCAATCAATATACTCCATTATTTATTCTTCACTATATTGCAATCAATATACTTCACTAATTATGCTTCACTACACTGCAATCAATATACTAACTATTTTCGCTATTCTGTAATCAATATACTTCACTATACTGCATCCAATATACTACACTATTTATACTTTACTATATTGCAATCAATATACTTCGCTATATATACCTCACTATAGTGCAATCAATGTAGGACCTACTTCGCTATTTATACTTGACTATTCTTCAAATGAATACATTTACTATTTATACTTCACAATACTGCAATCAATATACTTGTTATTTATAATGCACTATACTGTAATAAATGTACTTCACTATACCCCAATCAATGTACTAACTATTTACACTTCACTATAAACAGCTGCAATCTATACACTATACTATTTATAGGCTACTTGAATGTACTGCAATCAATAAAATTACTATTTATACTTCACTATACTCAAAACAATATACTTCACTAGCTATACTTCACTATACCGCAATCAGTATATTTACCTTTTAAACTTCACTATACTGCAATCAATATACTTCACTATACGGCCATCTATATAATTCACTGTATTGCAATCAATATATTTCACTATACTACAATCAATATATTTGCTATTTATACTATACTTCACAATACTGCAATTAATATACTTTACTATTTATACTTCACTATACTGCAATCAATATACTTCATTATACAGCAATCAATATATATCTTATCAACTGTACTTAGCTATTTTGCAATCAATATACTTCACTCTACCACAATCAATATACTTCACTATACTGCAATTAATATCCTTCATTATTTATACTTCACCATACTGCAATCTATTTACTTCACTATACTGCAATCGATATACCTCACTAATTGTACTTCACTATTTTGCAATCAATAGTTTTTGCTATTTATACTTCACAATACTAAAATCAATATACCTTACTGTACTGCAATCAATATACTTCACTGAACTGCCATCAATATAATTCACTGTAATTCAATCAATATACTTCACTATACTGCAATCAATATATTTTCTATTTATACTGCCAATATACTGTAATCGATATACTTCATTACACGTCAATCGATATACCTAACTATACTGCAATTTTTATACTTCACTATTTATACTTTACTATACTGCAAATAAATATACTTCACTATACTGCAATCAGTATACATCACTGTACTGCAATCAATATACATCCACTATATTGCAATCAATATGCTCAATATTTATACTGCCCTATACTGTAATAAGAATACTCCACTTAAATCAATGTTCTAACAATTTATACTTCACTATAGATAGCTGTAATCAATATACTTACTATATATACTTCACTATATTGCAATCAATATACTTCACTATTTATATAAACAAACAAATAATTAACTGGGATGTATAGAAAATTAATGTTAATGTATTCTCAAGTTCTTCGACTCTAGCGATATATGATACTAAAAGACGATCCACACTCGATAAAATGCTTTGGGATTTGGGCGTAAGAATATTTCGTTAGAAATTAACAGGTGATAGAAATGTTTGTGTATCTTTATAAAATACAATTATACAAACTGTGATTGATTTGAAACATACTTTGTGTACCAAATGAAAGGAAACTGTAGTATCTGTGGCCCATTATTGATTGCATATTGCACGCTATTTAGCAATGGAGATTTGCTGTTATGGTGGATAATTAACGTTAAGGGACTTGGTCATGTGATTAGGTAGCTGCTGGACGCGACCAATCCCGTGTAACCTAGTCCAATATGCACAACACACTACACAGCTCTAATTACAGGATGTAATGGTGACATCGCAATATTGTCGCAACATTTCCACCTATTCGATTAGCTATGTGGATAGTTTTGCTTTTTCAAAGCAATTTTCAATAACCTCTGTTATATTTGTTCACGCAAGGCTAATCTACAACGGAGTGGTTATATTTTTCTGTTGTATATTGGTATCTGACAACAGTTGGCATAAATTTAATCGGTTGATTCTGTACTTTAGTAAAAAAATGTTTTAAATTAAAGGATGTGATTGATTTTTTGAATAGTACAACACGGATAGGCCTTCATCAACCCTCTTAAAGTTATGATTACTTTTACAATAAATCATAATTCCGGTTGAATATCGAGTAAAAGAAGTTTTATAACTTACTGTATCGTTTCGGCAACTGGTTCGTTTTCACTTATCAAGATTGTAGTGCTATGTAAAACAGGGTTCTTTTACTTAGAGTTCAAATGAGTAATGGGATGAGACAAAACATCAATAACCTTACAGGTCTTCAGAAACATCCATTGAGTTATAGCTCTATTAACTTTTCGTAGTAATCCTTTTTCTTTGATTTCACAATATTGCTCCAATTATTTTGTTATGATACCGTCGTCACTTTGATCATTTCGAAATATTTTAATATGAAATCTTTTAAACACAATATTAGAAACAAAATTTGGAATAATGAACAAGTTTAGCTAAATAAAAAAAGATTAGTAAATTAAACAAGGAAAAGAAAACGCGCGAGGAACCCAAGGCAAAAGAAGAAAGCCTGATATTTTTGGTAATATGAACTTACAGATGCATGCAAATAGTTAGTCTGAAGCAATTGCTCTACCACAGGCCTAAAAGGGCTTAAAATTAGGCGTTAATCATGAATTAATTTTTCTCGCCTACATCCTTTTACTGCAGTATTTTAAAACGTTCTGAAATCATTAGGCTTTTATTATAAACCATTAATCCGAACGACATGAAACTTTAGGACGTTATTGAATACACTCCTGGAATGTTTCTAGCATATTAGTGGGCCGATTGGGGGCTCCTAAGTAGATGTTTTCAAAACACACACACACACACACACACACACACATAATCACACACACACACACATACACACACACACACACACACACACACACACACATACTTACACACACACACACACACACACACACACACACACACACACACACACACACACACACACACACACACACACACACACACACACTCACACATACATACATACACACACACACACACACACACACACACACACACACACACACACACACACACACACAAACACACATACATACATACACACACACACACACATAGGCTACATACATACATACATACACACACACACACACACACACACACACACACACACACACACACACACACACACACACACACACACACACACACACACACACACACACACACACACACACACACACACACACACATACACATACACACACGCACACAAACACACACACATACTCACACACACACTCATTACACACACACACACACACACACACACACACACACACACACACACACACACACACACACACACACAACACACAATTTAACAATTAGCATAGTATTTTTAATTAAATGAATACATATCATAATAAAAAAAGACTACTTTATATTTATTATATTAAATTTATTCACATAGGGATCAATCTTTTTTTTGTAGCGTTATGTGTTTTTGTTTATTATTTAATGTCGATCAATTGTTTAACTATTTAAAAAATTCCTGATTTTGAGGTAAAATCTACATAAAGTGTATTTGAGAATTGTATGTAGCATTTATATAAGGAAATTACGTAATTTGTATTAAAACCAATATCTACAGTATGTTTTATTTTCAGGAATTTTTAATTCAAGTGTAAACCTATTCCCAAGAGTTTAAACCTATAAGTTCTTTAACGTGTTTACCATTTTGAACAAATTATTCAGTGTTAATAGAAGACAAATTGATTGACATATTATTTATTTAAAAAGTTATTTATGTTGCACACGACTTTGTTAGAACAAAGCCTCGACTTGCTCCGAGTCCCGACAGGCTGCGCCACAAGCGTACTCATTTCGTTCAACACTTGGATGTTTAGGTGGGAAAGCAATCACACAAAGTTATATTGAGAATAAACACTCCTATTTTTACGGCCCATAAATTATATATAACGTGATGTAATCATGTGAATATGTAAAATATTACAATCCAAACAACAGACGCGCGTCTATGAGCAAATTGGAAACACGCCTAGACGAGAGTGATAGCCTGGCCACAGATAATCATCGAGTAAGGACAGACATGCAACAGACAAAACAAAGAAACATTTCTATCTAAGGGCGTGACATGTAAACATACCACTGCTTATAATTGTGTCGTTGGAGTTAATCACTGCCTTCCATGAATTTAAAGAAGTGCTGTAAATTTAGATACGTTTTAAAAATTTAACCATAGAATACATTCATAAAATAAGGAATATGAATTCATTCATAGCGTTATAATTGTATATTTATTATATAAGATGATGACATTCAATTGTCGTAGTGTCATACTGAAAGTGTCGCAGTTTTACTGAAAGTAAGAAAGGGCTGATTCCGATTTTCGATCCCAGGAAACGTCGATTCTAATGGTATCGAACAATCGTCGATACTCGATTCTCCATTGATTAAAGAGCCGATTCTTGTTTTTTCAACAGTAAAAAATCGTGTGCAGTGTAATTTATTGGAAAAATAATTAATTATGAACTATATCTTATGTATGTATTTCAATGAATTAAACAATTACAGCAAATGCCGGTTTGAGATAACGATGTTATTACAGTAAACTCCCGATTATCCGTGGAATTGGGTGGCCCGGCAACGCCGGATAACGAATTCCCCGGATAATCCGCTATGAACAAAGAATACGCAAAACGATCGATAATCGATTATTATACCATATGTTACACAAATAATGACCCCGGTTAATGCAATTCACAAATAATCTTCAGAGGACAAAATAAATACAGAAAATAATTTAAAATGTCTATGTATTTGACGGATTATAACATGTGCATTTATATGTCTAACTATTTACAATACGTACATAAGTATATGTCAAATGTAAGTATGTATGTACATATGTAATTTTCTTTACACATAATACTTTCACTTTTTAACAAAAAAATCTGTCACTTTCGTCTGTTTTTTTGTGAGCATTGATTTAGCTTTAATGTGCGATCTAAGTTTCTTGAGAACCATTTTGTCGCACAGTGTCTACTTGTGTTACGTGTGTCACAAAGCCATAAAGATCGATAATGTATATGACAGACATTGATAAGCATATGTCACGTCCTAGACTATTTATAGCCGAAATTAGCTGACATTTGTTTACAATCTTATGATATACATTATGTTTTTGGGCGTCCAAGCATTTTTTCATTGTCTCTTATATACAGTAGTCTGCTAGCTCCTTTTATTTCGCTGCCCCGCGTCGGGATGCTTCCCTTTCAATGTAAAAACTAGTACGTACATATTTACATATCTATTCCCTTCATCTTAACTCCTATTAGGCCTTATATGTATTTACGTCGTAATTCACCGTTTGGAAATTTAAACACATGAATCTGATTGGAATAAAAATTGGATATTTGTAAAACAATGGCAGACCCTGGATAATCCGCAAACCTGTTCATCCGCCCACGGATAATCGGGAGTTTACTGTATTATTATTATTTATGAGGCAACAACAAAGACGATCGGGTGAATTTCTGGTCCGATTGTTTATCACTTTTATTCGATGTGTTTGTCATGATTTCAGAAATTCCTATTCATAAATCAAGGTTGAATGTTCTGAGTAGCCTATTACATTAGGACGAAACTTTTAAAAGGCATCAATGTGACCAAGGCGTTAGCTAAAATCATTACTGTAAATACCATGTAGGCCTATATAACTTAGAAGAATTGAGAAATGGAAAAAGAGTTTATAATCGAAAGCGGATTCGAAATAAAAAAAGGAGTCGGCTCATGACTAATTGTAAGTATTATGGTAAAGAATATTTAAAATTGAAGTACTTGACATAAAATATAAGGGCTTTATTAAACAAGTCCAATGGATACCAACACTTACGACTTAAATAATATTTTTAAAAATAAAAATAAAAGGTATTTATAATTTGAGTAACAAAAGTGTGGGAGTCAGATATGATTGACTAATGTTAAAACTTTATTAAAAATAAAGGTGATTTTATACATATGTTTAAAACTTAATGGACAAAACAAAAATTTATTTTCTTCAGCAAATCTCAGGATGAGAAACCGCAGTGCGTCGAACAAAAAGTGTGTTGTAGTTCAGCATTTATAAAGTGTCTGAATATGTAAAAGTTACGAATACACTTTACTAACAAATAACTTGATTTAGAGGTAGGGTCAAAAGTATAACCACTCTTTAAGCATTGAGAAGAATTTTGGAAATGTGTTCTGAACGTGTTAATCAGGAAAAGTGGAAACAAGTAATAAAAACAAAAAACGTCAATAACTACTTAAGTCATCAAAGGAAAATTTTATTATAATTAATTTGTATTAAATAATTACAGCAAATATAAATAAAGTAAAATAACCTATGCGTTAAAACAGCTGTTCTACCACATAACCTAAAACATAAAATCATCTGCTTTATTACAGAAATAACATGAAATCATATGTTCTTACTTAATTTATGCCAAGTGAGATGAAATAAGTGTATTGGATAATTTGCGTCTCTTATGAAAGTTTTTTTTCCCTATAAAGCTAAACTAAATTTATTAAGTTTGATTAATGTAATAATATTAAAAAAAAAAAAACATCAAGCGTCATCCACTACAAGTTTAAAAAATGTATTTGAACTTTAGTAGATGAATAAAAAGTATTTTATCAACGATTGAAAATTTGAATAAGATGTATAAATAAATATATACATACACACACACACACACACACACACACACACACACACACACACACACAAACACACACACACACACACACACACACACACACACACACACACACACACACACACACACACACACACACACACACACACACACACACACACACACACACACATATATATATATATATATATATATATATATATATATATATAGGAAGACGTTTGAATTTTAAAAAGTGCAATACAACTATTAATTTTTGTTATATTTAATTTATTAAAGTAAGGTTTATTAAATTATACTTTAGTATTTTCATTAACTGATAATTAATATTGAATCATAATATTCAAATAAGATATATTAGCCTATATAGTACTATATAGTAGCCTAAAAGTAATAAAGAAGCTAATTTAAATATACGATTTTTTGTTTTAATTTTGAAAATGATTTAAACATTGCCTTCAATTATCCTCCAAGTGAAGACGAAAAAAGCTGTTAGTGTTACTCGTCTCCATTCCATTAGCAAACAGCAGTGTTCGGAAAAATGAGTTCATATTTGTAATTTTTATAAAAAATATGCGGACAGAACGTTTTTTTCCATCAGAAAATATGTCAGACGAGCCTAAAGAGGTTTTCACTACAATAAGTGAAAGTACAGAAAATTTATACTTATATATTGAATATACGCTCAAAATAACTAAAAAGGGTTTAGAGGTATTATAGGATAAATAATCGTAATTGTGCGATGATGTCATACAGGAAGCAACCCGATACTACAGCATCTACATATTCATTACATAAATGTAATAGCTGCCAGAAGATGTCGTGGCTGTCGTGACGATCGCGTCTGCTTAATGGTTTATTGTTTTCCAAAATGCAGCTCATACAATATCCAAAGGGAAACGTGATCCACGTGCCAATCGTCTTCAACTCTAGGCCCGTATGCAAATAGCATGCATGCATAAAAGGCTATGGTTACTTAAGTATAGTGCAGTGTACCTTGTTATGTTTTCATAGTTAGATACTTTATAGGCGATTAAAATAGGCCGTCCATCACAAGATTCATTCAGGTATTTTACATTCATAAGGCATTCCTGGGAACATCAATTCGTTTTGTAAAAGGAATCTATCTGTATGATCTTAAAAACTATACCTACAACTCTGTTAACTTTATTAAATAATATTCATATTTAAATACGATGACATTGTTTTAAGCACAAAACTCAATTTGAATAACTATTTCATGGCTTTGTAGGTGGGTATTAGGATAATCTTGCAAAGTTTGATAACTGTTAATTAATTATCTTTGTATAACTTTACGCATGTGAAAGTCTCGTTTCCATAGTAACCAACAGGATTTAGGATTGTTTATAAATAATGCAAATCTTTATCCTAAACGTTTAATGTATATGAAAATATAAAAACGAATAACAAAGACACAGTGTAGGAGCAGAATGCAAGTCACGTGATTGAAAAATTGGAAAGGAATAGAGATAAAGAATAAAGTGAAAAAGTACTGAAAATTAATTTATTCAAAATATGTACTATGTCATTTATAAATAATATGTATTATGTTTAGAAATATTGGATAGAAAGCTAATCAAGAAATTAAAATATATGGAAAAGTATTTATTGTATGAAAATAAACTTTAGGGAACGGAACGTAAGTTCAGTAAAGCTGAAAACATAAGGGAGCGAATCGTAAGTTTAGTAAAGTTTAAAACGTTTGGGACTGGATTGTAAGTTTAGTAAACTAGAAAACATTAGTAAGTTTAGTAAATTTCGAAACGTTTTGAGCTGGATTATAAGTTCAGTAAACTAGAGAACATTAGTAAGTTTAGTAAACTTTAAGACGTTTGGAATTGGATTGTAAATTTAGTAAACTAGAAAACATTAGTAAGTTTAGTAAACTTTAAAACGTTTGGAATTGGATTGTAAATTTAGTAAACTAGAAAACATTAGTGAGTTTATTAACTTTAAAACGTTTGGGAGTGGATTGTAAGTTTATTAAACTTAAAAACATAAGGGACCGAGTCGTAAGTTTAGTAAAGTTTAAAACGTTTGGGACCGGGTTGTAAGTTTAGTAAACTAGAAACCATTAGTGAGTTTATTAAATTTAAAACGTTTGGGAGTGGATTGTAATTTTAGTAAACTAGAAAACATTAGTAAGTTTAGTAAACTTTAAAACGTTTGGGACTGTATTGTCGTTTAGTAAACTAGAAAACATTAATAAGTTTCGTAAAATTTAAAACGTTTTGAACTGGGTTGTAAGTTTAGGAAAGTAGAAAACATTAGGGACCGGATCGTAAGTTTAGTAAATTTTGAAATATTTGGGGCCGAATCATAAGTTCAGTTAACTACAAAAGATTAGTAAGTTTAGTAAACTTCAAAACGTTTGGGACTGGATTGTAAGCCTAGTAAACTAGAAAACATTAGTAAGTTTATTAAACTCTAAAACATTTGACTGGATCTTGAGTTTAGTAAACTTTAAAACATTACAGACTGGATCGTAAGTTAAGTTAACTTTAAAACACTAGGGACTGGATCGTACGTTTAGTAAGTTTTAAAACGTTTGGGACAGGATTGTGAGTTTAGTAAACATTAAACGTTTGGGACAGGATTGTTAGTTAAGTAAACTTAAAAACATTAGAGACAGGATCGTAAGTTTAGTAAATTTTGAAACTTTTGGGGCCTAATTATAAGTTAAATTAATTGTAATATATAAAATTTAAAACATTTGGTACCGGATCGTAAGTTTAGGTCCCGTTAGTGTAGTTCCGACCTTAGTAAGCTTCAAGTATTTAGGGACCGGATGTAAGTTTAAATCATTTTAGCGCAGTTCCCAGTTTAGTAAATTTTGGACACCATGTAGTAAGTTTAGGTACCTTCAGTGCAATTCCGAATCTAGTAAACTTTAAGAACCGGATCGTGAATGTAGGTTCCTTTAGTTCAGTTTTGAGTTTAGTAAAATTTAGGAACCGGATGGTAACTTTATATTTAAGTCTAGGAGGCATGATATTCTACGTGTTTATAAGAGAGAAAAGAAACACATACATATAATTGACAGATATAAATGACAGAATGTATGAAACACTACTTGACGTATTTAGTACTAACCTAAAACAAATATAAAAACCTGTCTGGTATTCATGGATCTACACAAAGTATACAAGGACAGGTGCCTGAATTAGGTTCATTTAAGGCTTTTAACTAGAGTCATACGTGAACGTACGGTCGAACTTTTATTAAATACATTTCAGAATAGATCAACATTGTAAATGAAAGTCAGAATTCTTTTATGTAAAGAGTTGATTGAGAAAAACGAACATTTACAATAATGTCGTACGCCTCCACCTTTGTTGAGAATCTAAATCAGGGATGTCCAACTTTCATAGCGGGCCAAAATTAAAACCTTGTACGTTGTTGCGGGCCACATAGTAATAATATAATTTTAGTTTGAAATAGCAACAAGAACATATGAAAATTTATAAATAAATAAAACAAAATTTAATAGAATTACTTATATTTCTCAAGACTCAAGTGAGAGAAAACTATACAAATAAGAAAACTACAAAATAGTTTTATCAATTAACACAACTGAAATGAGGATAAAAATGTACATTACAGTATTTTAGTGTGAACATTGTGGTCGATCAGCTGCAGCCACCAAAGAACGAATATCCACCTCTAGTTCTGTGTGAGCCAACCTCATGAGATGGAGTAAAGATACATCAGAAAGCTTGTTCCTATTTTGGTTTCTTATAAACTTCATAGATGAGAAAACACTTTCACATAGGTATGTACTTCCAAACATTGAAGACATTTTTAGCCCAAAATCTCGCAAGTTTGGGAATCTCTCTTTAGGAAGCAATTTAAAAAAAGTCATGAGTCTTTTCTTGCCTGGTCATTAGAAACATGTCACCCTGCAAATCACATAATTCAAGTTGTAGGTCAGCTGGTTGGTCTTCAATTGTAGCTCCAAGAGGATTGCGTAAAGCAGTAGACTACTTTTGAGACTTTCAATTTCCTCAAATCTTGTATTGAACTCGTCAATTACTTCTTGAATTTGACAGATGCAGCTTGAAAAATCATTGTTTTTCAATTTGTCGGCTAACTGAAGACAGCTAGGAAAGTGTATAAGATTTTTGTTTTCAAGATTTTGTTTGAACAGTTGTAGCTTACTGCGAAACCCATTGATGATTCCAGCCAAATCTGATATTGTTTGATTTTTTCCTTGAAGACTCAAGTCAAAAATGTTAAGATGATTAGTCAAATCTGTTAGAAAAGCTAATTGAACTAAAAATTCTGGATCTTCAAACTTCTTTTCTATTTCAGTGGTGTCAGATGGCACATATTTCTTAAGGAATTCAGGGATTTCCTTTCTTATTGCAAAGGATCGCTCCATGCACTTTCCTGCACTTAACCATCGTACATGGTTATATAATAGCAAGTCTCCATATTCAGCCTCTGTTTCTTGTAAAAACTGCTTAAGTTGCCTATGTAAAAGGGTCCGGATTCCACCTCTGATCAGATTTATAATCTTAATCACAAGTTTAAAACCTTGATCCTGCTTGATGGATTTTCCACATAGAGCTTCCTGATGAATAACACAGTGTATTGCCGGACAGTTAACGCCATTCTCCCGAAGTAATCCTATTAATCCAGACTTTTTACCTGTCATTGCTGGTATATATTCGAGTAAATATTTTAATTATAACTAGCATGTATAGTATTAGAATTTATCATTAAATTATTAGATCCTTGTCAAAATTTCAAGTATTTTTATGATATTTTTGTCTGATAAGTCTTTGTGGGCCGCATAAAAAGGCATGGCGGGCCGCATGCGGCCCGCGGGCCGCCAGTTGGACATTCCTGATCTAAATAGTTCGAACTTGAAATAAAGGAAAATAGTCGAAAGAAGCTGGAAAAATACTGCCTTATAGGTCTACACTATTATTTGTGATGATCTAATTTCCAATATCAAAGAGTATGACAAACCTAGCATGTACAAGGAATCTTCAGGGAAAGTAGAAACATGCCGTGAAATTATCTCCCATTAGGAGCAGCGTATACCTTGTTTATTTGGCAAAGTGCCATAGAATCGTGAATTTACAAGAATACAAGCGGTCCCATTGTAAGTATTTCTCGGAGTAATATCACACAACATTCGTGTAGAATACTACGAATGCAAGAGAAATTCTAAAAAGCATTACCCAGACAAAGAAAACCATAGGTCTATTTAATAACATATTACACTCTCATTGGATAAAAAAACAAATAATATAACAAACAGAATTCCGTTATTAAAGCGGGTTGATTACGTGGAGCAAAAGCACTGGAAAGTAATGGTATTCCAGAAAAGAGTCAGTGGAGTTTAATGTGGAATATTGTAAAGAATATCGCAATCCGAAGACATATGACACGAAGCAGTGGTTCATTGGTATGGATAAATACAGGTAAGTGGAAAAGAATCAGCTGATTTGGTTCAGAATATGTTTAAGGAAAGGTAAATTCCTGACTTTAAAAACAAATACTGGAGTGGCTACCAGCATACTGAAGAAAACAGGATGACCAAAAAAGAAGTAGTTAGAAGGAAGAAGAGTAGGTAAAGATCTTAGAGATTGACAGTGTGATAACGTTTTTGGTATAAATTAGGCAATCACAGACGAAGAAACGAAGTTTTAAAACCTGTAATACACACACGCTCACAAACACACTCGCAAATATGTATACTTTCTAACATTTCGAAATAGAGAACTTTTAGATATGCCCTATGTTAACGGTCGAAAAATATTATTGCTTTCAGGAATCCTTAACGGAAGAAAATAACTGACGTGTGTCTCCCGCACACAGATACACGATACAGAATAAAGTACTTATTCTTTCAGAATATTTTTCTTTGAAACTATCAAAAAGTACGACAGAAACTCAACAATTTAATTTTTAGGTTTTCCCTAATTTAAAATTTTTGTCTTCGCTTTTATGGAAAATCATAAAAAATCTCTCTCTCTCACACACACGCACACACATTATATATATATATATATATATATATATATATATATATATATTTATATATAATGGATGCTTATTTTCATATTCATTGTTACAATCAAGTTTTACACGCTGCACATAGGCCAACAGAATATTGGAAACATTTAACCGACAGGTATCATTAGCATTATCAAGAGCTTATACGTCTAGTTACAGATGAACACTAAATGAAGTACAATAAACCTCTCATAGTTGAACCATTATTTTTCTGGGTTGCATGGCTTTCTTATTTCGTCAAGAGAAGTTAGTCAATGAGGACATTTTATGATTTAACACATAGTTCAAAAAATTAAAATATATTTTCTTATAAATTTTATAAAACGGTCTTTCTTAAAAATCCAAACAGTTTTTCATGTATATTTATAGTAATGTTACTATGTTTATTTGTATAAATTAGTGAAGAGAGTTGATTCTGCAGTAACATCTAATTACCATCATGGAAAACAAAACTTTTCAACTTTTTTCAACCGTTAATTGACGTGAAATTCATTTATTGTTTATACCATTGTTTTTATTTATATTTAGTAAACATATTGTCTAAATTGTGATAAAATGTAAAACTGTAATAATTTTTTTTCACAAAATACATATTAATTATTTATACACTACTAATATTATTAATTTTTATATATTGATAATTCACTAATTTCTTTTGTCATTCCAGTTAAGTTCACAATTGTGATAAAGACGTACGTACTGCATTACAGATAAACATTTCCCGATGAGATGCAGAAGGCAGTGAGACGTTTAGGTTAAACGCAGCAAAAGGAATACAATATCTATTTTACTCCATAACTTATTTCTCCAACCACCGACAATGCAGGTCTGGTAGATCTCAACTAAACGTGAGATATACTCTTCATATTCTAAAGAAACCGATTCCTAAGTAACCGAACAAAACACCTTCCACAACTAAAGAAATAAGCAGGATCTAGGGCAACACACAAAGCTTTGACCTCTTTTGACATTCATGGATATGCTCAGTTCAGTTCTGTCTCCCCCTCCAGAGGATAGTCAACCGTTTATCGATTTCCTGTTCCCCACACTTCGGAAACTAAACGAAGTGAAACTTTAGAATTTAGCACTTAAAATTAAAAATAAATAAATATACTAGGATACGAGTAACAATTACCAACTTTCCTCTAACCTAATTTTCAACCCTAAACCTAGTTCCAATAATTCGCTCCACGAACTCAGCACATTCCACTTTTTTTTTGTTCATTAACATCCTCATAACGTTATCTCCATTGCTATGATTTATTACATCCACATGTATACCAAAGTCCCCTCACCTTAGTAGTTTCCTTTTATTTTCAAGTATGTTTTTATATTTTATTTATGTTTTGATTTGTTTTTTGGAAGTAATATGTGTTGGTAAAGTGTGATAATATATTTATCGTCATTATGTGTCTGTTTTTCATTCTTATTGTATAGATTTCCTATTGTATTTCCCGAAACGATTTAATAACGGGAGGAAAAAGAAAAACATTATTCGTTATTCTGTAACGCAATCATTATTGTCGCGAATGCCCGTTGAAAATGTTTCATTACCAGAAACTATGAAAATGTTTTCATAATACCAGAATCGTATTATGCTCTGTTATATGTTTTCTGGTAAAAAATATATAAATATTCTTCAATATGTTAATATTAGCGACAACGGAAGGAACTAGTTTCGAGGAAGCGTGTGAAGGAGTTTGTTACAGTGATGTGACTAACAGTGATTCCACAGTAACAGGTCAATCTGTGATTGCTACTTTGGAATAACTGTGATTTTTAACCGTAATTGTGATTTTTAACTGTAATTGTCAGTTGCTATTAGTTATTTATTAGTTATTGAGGTTAGATAATGATATGTGAATTGACCATGTCAGTATTCTTGTTTTATATCAATTAATAGTTATATATATATATATATATATATATATATATATGTGTGTGTGTGTGTGTGTGTGTGTGTGTGTGTGTGTGTGTGTGTGTGTGTGTGTGTGTGTGTGTGTGTGTGTGTGTGTGTGTGTGTGTGTGTGTGTGTGCACATGTGCCAAATCCAATAATAATAATAGGTAAAACAAAACACTTGAAGACAAGGGAATTAAACATTTACTTCAAGAAGATTCTAATTTTTTTTGTTAACTCTAGATATTTCACTTTAAGGGACGGAGTGTATTTATTAATATTATGTAATATATACTGAAAATAACGTCTAAAATTAATCGACTAAAATGAAACAAATTATTTATAAATGAATAACAAACTACTGCAATCAAAACTGTTTCATACCTTTCTTAAGCGATCACATTCACACTAACAATACCACGAGTGACCCTTCACTGTTTTCGAATAACAGTGACTAAATCACAGGTCTGCAAATCACTTCTCATCACTGGTTTGTTGGTAACACTGTCTAGTGCAAGACGAAGTGAGAAGAAGCCGCAGCATCCAAATATCATTGCGGTCAATATCGTAAATTTGTCAACTAAACCGATTTGGTAAAAATTATATTTTGCATATTTTTCATTAAATGTATGAAAAATATTTAATGGGAAAAAATAAATTTTATATCCCTTTAAATACTGGTACTAAATAAAGCATTCAAAATACAGGTTAAAGAGATCAAAGCTGAATTTGAATTGGAGGTAAAAATTTGTGTAAATGCACTGAGCAAGAGTTAAGACTGTAATTTTAATGAAGATAAATCGTCAAACAAAAGTATTCTATTTAAAGTTTGTATAATAATAATATAACGATATCGAGGTAGCATACTAATATTTGTTAGAACACTAAAATAATGACGTTCTAAGATCTGAATTTGTAAACTAAAAGTACTCAGAATAATATCTATTTAATAAATATTTACAGAAATATGAATTAAACTACATAATTATTTATTACAAAAAATAATTAAATAATGGTTTTAAAACGAACTACAAATATAATATAATGTTAGATAGAACCATAAAGATTCATTTTCATTCAGGCTGTCCTAGTATTTTAAGTATTAGATAAAATATACAATTATTCTACTAATATTTTATTATTATTGAATTATAATGGATTTTAATTTTGACTTTCAATTCATATGAAAATAGGTGCATTATTAAAAACGAAAAACATGAGCCACGTAATCATAACAAATGTGTGAGTAATGACCAACAATGTTATTGAGCTGCAAATGATACGAACTCGTTAGCTCACACTTATTGCGCTGAATGACAAATAAAATTATGTATGCGTACGGTATAGGTTTATTTTGTTTCACCACATCACAAGTATTTTTATATAGATTTATGAATAAAATATAAGGAAAATCGGTATGAGTAGCTTATATGAATTTTTCTAGGGAAAATTATTTTACACCTACTTATTATTACTTTTTTTCAATAAACGTTATTTAATGTAAAAAAATGAAAATTGCATATAATAATTATTCTTCATTTCTAGTAGTGTGTGATTATTTTGAAATAAATAATTATTACAAAATTCAACTTTTTGTTGCCTAACAACCCAATTGCATTGCCATCCAGTTCTTACGCTACGTTCAAAGTTTCAAATAGTTCTTGTCGAATAACTAAGAAATTATTTTAAACTCAAATTATAAAGAGAGCTAATACAAACTCTACAGTACAAGAAAATAAAATTCAAACGAAAATAATCACTCTTTTTTTGCTCTTTAAAACAAGTCAGTAAAAATAGTCATGCTCTGGAAAAATCAGAATTTAGACAAAAGTAATATCATAATAACGTAATGATAGTGACGAAGCGTGATGAATTCGCCGAGGTCGACGGCACCAATTCCTCGTTACATTACAAATATAACATGAATATTTACAATATATTATTTTGACTTTCGACAGTAATGAATGATATTTGTATCTGTTTATCAGTATTTATATTTTAAACAATATTTAATTATAGATTTTTATTTTTTAAATTACATTTAAACCATTGAACAAAATTAAAGTAGCTTATATATTTTATTTGTGCATAACCTCGATTCTTCAATTTTCCAAAGAGAACATTTGGATCACAATATTATAAAAATCTTTACCATCTCTGATTCTTCTAAGAGTTCCTCTTCAGCAGATTGTAATGACAGATTGCTTATCTATACTTATCTTTGTGTGGCTCTTGTACGAGGTTTTTTTTCTAATGGGTAGGTGAAAATCTTTTAAAAAACGCTGCACAATCCATATTACGCAACAGTGTGAGATTCTTACTCACTAAAAACACCTCCCTCCTTTGTCATGACCAGTTGAAGCAACTGACTAAAGACTTTCATTTATAGAAAAAAAAAAAAAAAATGTACGATTGAATTTTCATACATGCCGCAAAACCTCTCTCCATTAGTTGCCGATGTAGTGTAGATTAGCTTAGTTTAGAGGAATACTTCTTCAAAAGCATTCTGTAAATGCTCTTTGTGTAAAAATGCTAGTAACTATAGAGAACTTTTGTATGGTGAGATAGCAGTTCCATATATCAGACTCAGTTTTTTAAGTCTTTGTTGGTAAAAAATATAGTAAATTTTAAGAAACTGTAACTCAGAGAAGAGTTAGGCAGCAAAAAAAGCTTTAAGTAAATTTAAAAGTAAAAATTTCTAATGACAAGAAACGTTCTTTTAAGCGAATAAAAGATTGTCATATATCATAATAGTTCCTAGACGTGACCGATGCCGACTGCCGAGGAAAACCGGAAAGAGAAAATCGGAGAGATGACTTGTCATGGTTAACACTTAGGTAATATTCGTTGATGGGAGTGAAAGCAACGTTGTTGAGTATTGGTCAAATTTTAGAAGAGCTGGCACTTGGCTCTTACGTAGAAATTGTTTATTTGTCGTCTATGAAACATCATCCCTCATCGGGGTCATGTTTTTGAAAATGACCTGCGTGCACATCCACTCTCCCCTCATCATCGACCTCTCGCCAAGGCCCCCAGGCACCAAGTGCTAACCTATAAAATTCTATCTATCAGCCTATTAGACAGCAGCAGCGCTGACGACATAGAATCACTGCTTACTAATTGTACTTTGTATCTTTCTTTCGACAAATGTAGGACGATTTCGTTTATCTTACTAGTTTATTTTTTCTTGTTCTTGAAAAATATATAATTTTTAGTTTAAGAAATTTCTATAGATGACCGCACGCCTCGCCCCTGTCTATTGAGCGTGTATTTGTAATGTAAACTAACTTAACCTTTGGCCATGTTAGTAACCGTTTATGTTTCGCGAAATGTAAATGCAATATCTGCTTTAAAGAAAACAACATAATTTTCCCAACAGGCTAGGTTTTATTAAGAAAAGGAAGGGGCCGTAAGAAAGAAAAACTATAACCGCTTGTGTTAGTAGTGTTAGTTATCCTGTACCCTTTGTGTTTCTAGATCGGACCATTTGGCTTATACAGTACAGTGTACTTACCTGGGTAAACAATCACGTAAATCACTTGAATTGCAATAAATAAATAAGGTTATGCTTAATTTGTGTATTAAAATGCTTAATTTTATTTTTAGATTCCATTCAAGACACAATTAATAATTTATTTTCTCATACGCCAAGATCGACATCATGACGGAATATAATTACAACATTTCTAAAATGTAACGCTAAAAACCGACATTTTATATACACTAACGACGATTACAGTAATTGAATTATTAAAAAATAAATTATCGGCCATGTATTGCTGTTCGTTAATATTTAATTACACTGTAAACAATGATTTTATTACTTGACCAATATTTGAAAATCTTTTAACTTTGATTCCAAATATTTCAAATATTATACAAAAAATGTCCACCACTTTTTTAACTACCCTCTACTAATACATGAGTCATGCTGGTAAATGTATTTTCTATACGCATGAATTGTACTCGTGAAGTACAGTAATAATAAGTAGTTAAATTATTTACTAATTTTAATTCAACGCTTTTCGTTGGCAAACAGTACCAACATCTTCAGGAATAATAAATATCCTGATGATTATCATTATTATTTCTGATGATGTTGGTACTGTTTGCCAACGAAAGGCTTTGAATTAAATAACTCAATAAATTATTCTTGTATTTGTATTTCTCTTATTTTTTTTATTATATATATTTCTATCGCTTTTCCACGACTTGTCTCATTACCCTACAGAGTGAAAACCCTATAAAAGCACAAAAATATAACCTAAATATTTTTAAAATCCTTACTCATTTTACTTGCTACAAACGTATTTGATTACACCATTTTATTTAAAGAAACAATATTAGGCGTAATTCTGACATTTTTCGTTTGAGAGAGAGGCCTAGTACACGTAACAGACCATTAAACGCAAGAAAATAATCCATTCCAGTTTTCTCTCGGCACGCTAAGATTCTGTTTAAGTTAAATACTTTTGATAGCACTGGGGTTATGTAAATGCATTACGTAATGCTCTGATTGGTGTTTACCTGCCAATAATTACTCGTACAATTAACATTTGACTAATTGCATTGACCAAAGTGCACTTAACGTTGGATCACATTCAATTACGTGCATAAGTTAAGGTAGACTCTCTGTACGCAGCTTACCTGCAATGAATCTAGCCGACTGATATCCAGGGACACTCCTTTCCACAGCCAACGGAATACAAGTGTTGTTCATTACTTGTTATAATTATAAAACAAGTAAACTCTAAACATATATAATTATTACTAAATCAATAAATTCGAGCGACTGTAGTGGAATTTACTAAATCTATAATAAACACATCCAAACCTCAATAATTTACACATCTATTTAATAAAATATCACTTTTTTACATTTTATTACCAATGGTAATATCTTTATCAGTAAAACCGTACAATTTTAATAGCTAGGACCAATCACTTTCTTTTATGATTTTCGCTCTCTTCTACCCATCCAACATATGAAATAAGTTTTCTTGTGCAATAATCAAAAACAAATGAGGTTATTCAAATACAAGAATATTTTTATAAAATTAACCTTTGCAGGGTTATTTAAAGTGTTGTGCAATTATGTAAGTGTATGTAATTTTAGAATAGATTTGAGACTTGATTATATTAATTCAAAAGATTCTATTACATATTTAATATTTATTATAGTGGCTAAAATATTCAAATAGAATAAAAATGTATAAATATATCTTGTATTTGAGTAGCCTCAGTTGTTTTTGATTAAAAAAAAAAACACACACACACACACACTTATATATATATATATATACGAATGTAAGAATATATATATATATATATATATATATATATATATATATATATATACACAGTATATATAAATATATATATATATATATATATATATATATATATACACAGTATATATAAATATATATATATATATATATATATATATATATATATATATATATAATACGTTTTCTTGTTTAATAATTTAAAACAACTTAGGTTATTCAAATACAAGAATATTTATTATTTTATATCCAAAGCTTTTCGTTGGCAAACAGTACCAACATCATCAGGAATGAAAATTACAATAATGTAATTGTATTATTGTAATTGTCATTCCTGATGATGTTGGTACTGTTTGCCAACGAAAAGCTTTGGATATAAAATAATAAATATTCTTGTATTTGAATAACCTATGTTGTTTTAAAATATATATATATATATATATATACAACTAGTGCAGGCTAAAGAGTAATGGAACCCCTTTTAAGTTGTGTCAAAGCAATTAAATAATTTACAAAAGATGTCAAAGGCCAAATTCTGTTCTGTATTTTTAGTGGAAAACTAACTAATGAAGATTTTTATACATTCATTTAATCATTATTTTGTGTGAATTATTTCACATAAAATATACTCTTTTTTCTCAGGTGGTAAACTGAGATAACATGTTGATTACACTCCATTTTATGTTTGAATACCAGTTTGTTAACTATAGTTTATTTAAATTCCGCACGAATTCCTAATATTTGTAACAGCGATAAATTTCTTATGATAACGTCACTCGGTTTACAGTACATTTAATTTTGGATTCTACTGATTCAACTATTTTTCAAATAATTATAAAGTTTTCGAAAAATGTAGTTATAATAAAATCTACTGCACTAAAAGTTACAATATACAGCTGAGGCATTAAACGTTTTGTATGAATGTCGCTATTAAATGAAATAAATGTAATCGAACCTAATAAATAATGGATGCTGTTGGCATTGCATGCATTGTGATTTAACACAGCTATCTAGTTAATACAGTAACTTTAATGATTGATTGCACTCTCATTTAAGCCCGAAGGATTAATTATTCTCCCAGGGCGTTATCTACCATATGCTCAGTGCATCCTGGACAACGATCACCGGTACAACCATTCTGATAATTCTGGTTCAACTAATTCAGCTGTAATTTTAATTTTATGTTAAAAAATTCTATTAAGATATATTTGTTAACTATATTTGAATATACATAAAAATAAGGTTTTATTCTTCAGCAACTTTAATCTTTTGAAGTTACGATGTTCATTTAGTTTTATCTTACGTGTATATATCTATATAAGTTATTTATTTTTTTTACGTTTTTATTATATTATAATTACCTTGCCTTTCTAATAGCCAAACCTTTAGTTTTCTTAACAATTAAACAATCCTGAAAATTTGATTTTATCTAAATTTATTCATCTGATAACCAATTATTTCAAATTATACCTTCAATTACATTAATATGATGAATTGACAAAGATTCATTGCTTAAGTAAAACTAAAATTACTAAAAAGGTGGAGTCTTGAGGCTTTAGGTTTTTAATAGAATAAAGTTTAATAAATACAGTTTTGGCTTGCCTTTCTCACAGATCGTTATTACGGGATCTTCTATAAAGTAGAAAGTGTGGAAAAAACTAAATTAATTTTTAAAAAGACATTGAATTTAAATTGGTTCTCAATTTACTAATTTATAAATCTCTGTTGGCTGAATCTAATACAATGAAGTTTCTACTGGTTGCTGCTGCCAATAACTTCTTCCCTTCACTTTCACACAATAATTAACCATACCTCCCAAATTTCTTTAATATCTGCTTAATACATTACTCTTCGAACATTTAGAATTTCTTTACATGAATAACTAAATAAATTCCTTTTACAATTCACTTAACTCTTCTAAACAAATGAACCCCTTGGAACATTTTCTTACAACTTGTCCCCTCTCAATACATCTGCACTTTTCCGAAGTTTCCCAAAGTTAGTTTGGTTTGCCCAATAATTTTAGTTTTTAAGAGCGACCATAATATCCCCTCTGATGTATTTCAGCCAATCAGATTTAACTTAACGCATAACGTTCGGCTAACGGTTTATGTTATCGTTGTTCCCTTTAACAAAATTTTTTTAGTGTGTTGAAAGGGTTTTTACGGTTTCCTACATCGCCAGGTAATTTCATTTGCAATATTTTTATAGAGTGATAAAACGCTTAACTTTCGAAAACCTTTTGACTTCATTTTTGGAATCAATTAAAGTTAAAATAAAAATCAATACAATCGGTTGACGATTCTAACTTTTTGATACCTTTTGGCTTATAGCAATTAATCAATTCCTTCTATTAGCTCACTCTCTCCTTATGTATATATATATACAAATTTTCAATCGTTAATAAAACACAGTTATATTTATCCATTCAAATTCAAATACATTTTAAACCTGTAGTGGATGACAATTGATGTTAATAAAGTTCTTTCAAATATTTATTTATTAAATAGGTTATAAACATTTGGAATAGTGCAAGTCGGGTACGAACAGAGTATCATCATGTTCAAAGTCTAGCGTTTTGGCACTGACCCAACTCTCCCATTGCTATAAGTGTATTTTTTAAAGATGTAGGCCCTATATGATATTTTCTTTCCCCCCCCCCCCCATATGGTTGTCGTCGAAACCTCTACTGTTCAATCTTAAATTGTTGCCATGATTACCACACAATATCATAAATAATGCTCAGGATTAAAAATGAATAAAATACACAAACTGTATTAACGGTAACCTTTCTTTACAAACGGACAAAGCGAAAAGGAAAGCAAAGAGAAAATACAACACAATGTAAGTGACAAAAAAAGTATAAATAGTAATAAACAAAAATCATAGTCAAATACCAAAAATAGAAAGGAAACTGGAATATTGCAAGGACATTCACTTTCTATTTTACCACTTGGTATTGTTATTCTCACATATTTATATTAGTTGTAGTCTAATTATAAAATAAAAAAAACTGAGATAAAATTTTTCTTTGTTGATTTACATAGGAATTGATTTTTGAAAAAATATTTTTATATTACTTATGTCATTGTTGATAATTGAAGTTTTAGTTAGCTGAATTTGCCGCATGTAATTTTGCAAGTATCTTAAAGTGCATTATACTTTTTTTTTAATTATGTAAATGTTGTACGTCATGTTAGGGAATCTTATGTAGTAGACGTTAAACAACTGTTGTTGTGTTACAGCTTTCCTCTTCCAGCCATTTTTATACCCCTTATTTATAATTTGCTCTCTTAAATTATTCTTAAAACTCCAATAGCTATTGCAAAAACGTACACTTTACATGGTATTTTTATGCTTAATAAAAGAGAAATCCGCTATACTTTTTAACAAATCCCCACGTTTTCCCTTTAATTATGTTTAATAATTCAAATTCCTTTGATTTATGGTCATTGAGGCCATAGTTACGTCTCTAGCGTCATGCCTTGGTATCGGTTCCATCGACCTATACAAAGTGCACTGCGCACGTCAAACTGCGCAATCTGTGACATTATTACACTGCCTGTAGTATTGTATGCACCTTACCGTCTGTTTTGAAGTAACTATCTTGACACTTCAGTGGATTTGACTAAATTTCATGATTGGAAAATGATTAAATAAACTACAAATAATACTCAGATGTTTAACTGTACAGGTTAAAGCTTTTACTTGTAAAAAATGTTAAAAAGAAAAGATTTACTCTTCTATAATTAAAAATAAAATTAAAAAAACTTGTTGACGTCAATATAGTAATATTTTAAATGGGAAAAAAACGCTGAACTAAATCTGTCGATTTTAATTTTGCCTCCGGTAAGGGTGTTGGCGACCAATAAATGATTGGTGTTTTCACTAGTGCAGCGGCCAGAATGTCCGATGCAAAGAATCAGGGTAATTGTACAGAATACCAGAATCAAACCTAACCTGGTTAAATAATTGACTAAATTTATATGTAAAAATTTTAAAGCATTATAATAATAATAATATTAAAACTAGGGTAAATAATAGTAAAATGAAGAAAATTAGAAATAACTTTAGACTTAAAAAACATAAATTATAATCAATAAGAAAAATTATGACTTCAAAGTGGATAGCCTAAATTATGTATACAAAAAAGACGGTAATTGTGTAGTATAACAAACTCGGCCTAGATGCCGGCTATTAAAATAATTGTACTTAAATATAATCAGGAATAAAGAATGTAAATTTATAAGATGTGAGGAAAGTAAATTAGGCCTAGCTAGGGAAAATAGTATTTATGTAAAAGTAAAGATTAAATGTTAAAATGTAATTGCCTAGAAATTAGGTTATACTAGAAGCAGTCATATTTGATTCCGGAAAAATCCGCCTAGGGGATTGATTATAAATCTTGTCACTACGAAACGAAAGCGCTACAGTCGAACTTTGGATTAGGAATTTTAAAAAGAAAATTAAATTAAATAAGAAGATATAAAGTCAAATACGTTATTAAATAAATGGTAAAAATGGAAAGGACACATCAGAATACAGA
The DNA here is from genome assembly GCA_036971475.1 of Prosapia bicincta. Classification (NCBI taxonomy): domain Eukaryota; kingdom Metazoa; phylum Arthropoda; class Insecta; order Hemiptera; family Cercopidae; genus Prosapia; species Prosapia bicincta. Next base: position 123,321,196 of record JBAIZL010000001.1, on the reverse strand, counting down.
AACGCCTTTTACAAAAAGTGAAACTAATCTTAGTTCAGAATTAACGAACAAACAAAGTCAATTGCCATGGCAACGGCTTTCTGATTGGGCAAAAGTTGAAAAATGGATACTAGGGCGTGGGAAGTTTGAAATTGGAGAAGACGGGCCTCACAAAGGAGACGCTATCCAGAATTAGAATGCATTAGGTTCTCAAGGCGAGCAGACGTGTTTTAGTACTATGCGACCAGGACAAGAAAAAATGTGCTAGAAACAGAGTAAAAAGTGCTACGATGTGATCAGGGGAAGGAAGATATATATGAGCAAGGGCTTATATATACCCAGAACAAAAGTTCGACCACCAAAATGCAAAATTAAAGAAAATAAGAAGATTAAACGAAATTATGGAGAGACGCCTACCTACCAAGACCCTTGAAGCTGTAACGGGACCGACAGATGACAAAATTAATGAAGATAAAAAGATTTCTACAGTACAAGGTTATATAATCAATTTAATTATTCTTTTTAAATAACATTTTACTTCAAATTATATTAACTTAAATTCAAAATTAAATAAGATGGGAATAACCTAAGGGACTGATTAGTCAACTCTCTTAGGTTACCCAAATTTAAGTAACAAAGATTCAAAATTGACTTTCCATTCCCATCGCTGTGGGAATGTATGGATTAAGTATAAAGGTGTATATTTTATATGGCTTTTTCTAAGTAAATTTCTAATGAATAATTTCTAAAGAAGTGAATTGTTCAAGGCCTAGCCTAAAGGCATTAAATAGTAATATTAAGTGTTTGAAAAAGAATCAGATTTTAAAATATGTTAAATTTAACTGTAACAATCAAAACTATATACAAAATTGATTATGGTAACTTTGATAATTTAAATTATATACAAAATTAATGATAATAAGAAAATTTAAAAACATAGAATGAGATAATAAGGTTTAATTAAATGGCAAGTTGTATGAAATTTTGAAAAAGTAATTAGTCAAGAAAATCCTGTTAAATTAAATAAAAACAATAATAATTAATTTGAACCTTGGAACAAATAAATAAAAAGGTATATTTTCCAATTAGCTGTGTTTTCATTCTAAATAAGATAAGTTCACTACATATCCAGGTATAGTCTTTAAATCACAAGTGTCTCTCAAAGATTCCACTACCCGAAAAGGAGCTTGAACAGGGCTTATCGGAGGCTAATTGGTTTTATCAAAAATTCAGGGGTTGGTTCCTCTGAGAGGTTTATTCCTTGATGCACAGGTCTATGAAACTAGGTTCGTATTCAATGGATAAACCATTACCTTCTTACTGACTTAACAATTGAGAAGAGAAAGGGCCAAGGTAAGGCAGGGTAAAAGGTCGGTAAGACTAGGTAGCTAATCACCATTATATGCTTATATTAAAGAGCGAAGTAGTGAAAACAACACTGTTGTAACTTACCCCTAATTGCAGTCAACAGCAATATCTTATTATTGGTCTCATAGAGAAAGATATGTCGACTGTAGACTACTGATTATATCACTGGTGAAGCTGGACGCTCAACGAAAAAAGACGCTACGTTTATATAGATAAGCTGTAGAGGAAAGGTGGCGACCACACCCAGCGGAAATCCGCGCTTGCGTCAGACTAGAATGAGCTTTTTCTAGGTCAGTCACTGGTCACATAACGTCAATTTGCCGAGTGTGAATGATTCAAGTGTATTGAGTGAAGTAGAATTATTTCCTCATCATATCATCAGCGTCTTGGAGGCTAAGAGGTATTGAGTTGAATAGAAGCTACTGTTCAAATGGCTTAGTGTGACCAACATCAGGTGACTTTTGAATCAGCTTCTGTTTACATTGATTCGTCCAGCTTCCTAGTAAGTTTGGCTCTAGCTTAATTTTTTGTTAAAGTCACGTAGATAGACGTTTTTACCAAAATCCACCCGTTTGGGAAAATACGAGAATGAATATTGCTCCACAATTATTACAAAAAGCCCTCTAAATTACTGTAACATTCAAATTGCTGAAACTTCAAATATTTGTTTGTTGTGTAATGATATAAACATATTTTTAACCTAATTATTGTTGAATGTAAATTAAATGTATTTATTGAACTTGAAGTTGAATTATTGTACCAAACAGGTGTGCATTTAAAATAAACTGCTTTACTATTTAAACAATAAATTAAAAAAATGCACTGCATTATTAAATTTATAATTTTGAACAGTTTCATCTATATTTAATAAAATATAGATATATAAATTGTTTACAAAATACATGTATTATTTAGCTGTCAATTGTGTTTGTATAAAGAATTTCGATTTGGTTCAGCAAAAACCTAAATGAAAATGATTTTAATTAAAAATGGAAGAAATTGAACTTTACCCTTATAAAACAATAATTCCAAACCGCACATTACAGTCATTGGTTTGCGTGTCGTAGCGGTGGCACTTTACGACAGGAGAGTGTCACTTTAGGGCCTATAAAACCCACGAATAACATTCCTCAGTTCCGGGGCTACCTAAACATTTACCGCATTTATAGTCAGAGTTAGTCTTGGAAAATAAAAAACTTGGTTACATCATACTCTCTACATTCTTTTACAGTTATTTTATCAACAATTACTTGGGGTCTACCTCGAATCTTAAGTATTCGAGTATTACCTTTCATTATTCCTAAAATTTCTATTTATTACATTAAACCTGTTGTGGAAAACTATTAGTTGAAACTGACCAAGTACCTAGTTTTATAACGTGAATTACAAAAGCAAAATTCTGTGTAGTTTCTTCTTTTTAATGACGACCGATTATCCAGGTATAAGCACCTACAAAATAGCGAGTAATTATTTTGTGAAGAAGAAATAAAATAATTTCAAGAAACGAAAAACAAGGTATATAAACAAACTGTTTTTAAGGTCAATTCCTAATTAGGTCAATAAAGAAAAAATTATTTTATTTACTTTTTAATAAATAATTAAAGCTAATATAAATAAAGTTAAATAAATAACATAACCTAAGCGTTAAAACTGCTGTTCTACCACATAAAATATAACATAAAATCAGCTGTTTTATGGAATCATATGTTATCATTTACAGTATTTTAAACTAAATGACTATATTGCATACCTTGCCCCTTATATAAAGTTTTCCTCACAAAACAAAAACTATTTCAATAAATTTAATTAATGAAAGAATATTTGAAAAAAACTGACTAAAATCAAATGCCATCCACTATAAATTAAAAAAAAATGTATTTGTACTTGAGTAGATGGAAAAAAGTATTTTAATAACAGTTGAAATTTTGAACGATATATACTGTATATATAAGAAAAGTGTGAACTAATAGAAGAAATTGAAACACAGTTATATTTATTATGAAACGCTATACCATATAACATTTTTACTTTTAAGTATATTAAAATATAGCTATGAAATATCCGGTTAGGATTTGGTTACACAAAAAGAAGGTTTTCTACGTAACGTAATTGATAACTTCCATTAATCATCCCATTAAATTGATGACCTCGTTTTTGCTTCCATATTCTTGAGATTACGGATTCTAGTGATGGTTATATTTGTACTTCTTTCAAGTACTAATGTTTCGCAGCTTTATTTTTGCTTAGAAAGTATTGGTGAGTAGCATATTATTATGTGAAACAAAACGTCAAGTATATCTTGTTACTCCAAGTTGCAACCGTTACAGAGGTTTAACAGTTTCTACGGTTCCTTCGTTTTACTTAATTAATAATACCCCCAAATAATTAAAGAAACATTATTTTATAGCTTTGTGTGAATTGGTACATTAAGGTTATGTTTAAAAATGTCTACATTTTAACATCTACTGAAGGTTTGAACACCCTTGAAATCACCCGTCTCCTGTTTAGGATGTATTTTAAATAAAGTATATAAAAAGAAAATAAAATGATTTGGTTCAGTCTCTGTTAAGTATTATTTATTTAGATAATAGTTTTAATTGCTCTTTAAAGTAAATCTAACTTTAATATCTAGTCTTTAGTTGAATATACAATAAATTCATCCTTTATTTCTGAAAGTATAAAACAACATAAATGGGGGTTTAGAGATATTAATTTCTTTGTTTTAAACTTTTCTATCAATCATTTTCGTTATATATATTTATTTTTTTCACTAGTGTCTGTATCGCGTTTACCTGTCTTCAGCTCAAACCCACCCCTCATCTGTCTCACACATCATATCAAACGGTAGAAAGTTTCCTGAACTTCTGATTGGTGGACATGAACTGGAATCCTTCAGAACAGAAACATTTATTTTAGTCAATGGTAACCTAGAAAGCGTGAATGTTTCTAACATCACCAGATCGAGCAGTCCTCGTCAATCTTTCTCACAAATTTCTTGCACGTCTCGTTCCTACTCACATAAAACAATACCAGTTCTAGTAAATCACAGCTTTTCTATTTAGATTTGAAATACTTGTCCCTAAAGTTTTTCCTGTAATTATTAACATGTTGTGCGCTATCTTTTATTATTTTCCTCATACATTGTTTTCAACACTATTCACGGTTGTCTTTGAGATTGAGAAATGTCTAATGTTTTCTTACAACATCTGACAATTAGACTACAAAGATTTACTTTTAATAGTTTGCCGAAATCTTTAAAAGCAAAAATTTTAGGAATAAAGCTTAGATTATTATGCTATAAAGACTTGATATATTTATTTATTATCTTATAAAATACGATTAGGAACCAGAATAACACAAAGAGCTACTAATTTAGTTATTACCTCGTAATGTATTCATACCAAAAAGGCGATGAACCCGTATGGGTCAAAGTCTAAGGCTAGTCATTTATAATGAAATTTAAGGCTATGCATTAATATCTGTTTTAATAATTTTCTACAAGTAATCATTTAGTTTAACTATTTTGTCTAGGACAACCTAGAAAAAATTGTGATTACGGTTTTGACATAGACGAGGACATAAAACTCTCTTGTATGGTTGTAGAAAACGTTAACAGACTTGCCTTTGCATATCTGAGGTAGACCCACGCTTTATCGGGCTCGAGAGAATTTTGAAACCATTACACGGTTGAATCAAGTAATTTGAAACTAACCTGTTTAAATTGAAGTGAACAAAAGTTAACTAACTTATATTTTTAACACATACAGACATAAATAAAATGAAATAAGCTCAGTGACTGACTGCTGCCTTAAATGTAGTCTACTAGCCAGACTCACTGGTGACGCCACTGCAGCTCCAAAATAAGATAAATACAGATTATTTTCCTTAGAAATAACCGTTCTGATAGAACGAGAACATTTAAGTCTCAGAATACTATTTTGATAAATTTGAAAATGCTATTTTCTAAACTTGAAACCAAACCTGTTGCTAAACAAATATTTTTTGGGGAGTTGTTGAATGTATTGTAAAATAGGTATTAGTTAGAATGACTGATTTTATTGTAAACATACAGGCCTAATATAACATTACGCCTATAGCCTATATCCATTTTTACGCAAATCATCCAATTTGTGAAATCTGCTTTCCCGGTGTCAGGCAGAACGCTACCCTTTAGCGTGCGTAAATTCCAAAATTCACTGAACAATAAAACATATTTCCATTACGTGGCATTTTCAAGTTCACAGCTGTTGAAACTTGGCATATTTAAAACTAAATAATATTACTTGTATGCTACTTAGCTGAATAAAATTACAATATTTCCTTCTGGCGGCAAACACATGTTACAGTTTTTTTTAGTTCAGCTATCATATCATGTTCTATGTTGTTATGCAATTTAAAATGACGGTTCTGACGTACGATAGTAAATGTAACTTACTAATGCTCGAAAAAGTTCGTCAAACATCCTGTCATATAAGCTTAATTAGTCAAATAATACATCTATTTATGATGTTTATGAATTTTCTCAACCTTGGTATTTTTTGTTCTTTAGCAAAATAAGTATTAACGTTATTTTATCTATTGAACTATTAGTATATATTCTGTGTCAGTACCATGACCAGTGATGGAGCACAATCTTACTGTCACTTGCTGACGAGAAAGTAGTTGTTTTGGAATCTCTTTATAATCATATTTATCCTTGACTAAAATAATCCTAAGGTTTATTTCAATGAATAATACACCCAAAACCAAAATAAAACGTATAAAAAAACTTAATTATTTTGCAAAGTTACATGTGCGTTAATTAATAATTGATTAACATCTTGAATTTTGTAGTCGGTTTTATTGAATTCCATCTATTAGTTCACACTCTCTTTATATAAATAAATAAATAAATAAATAAATATATATATATATATATATATATATATATATATATATATATATATATATATATATATAAATCTATATATATAAATATATATGTAGTTAATATATTACTATTGTAAGTAATTTTATCCACCATTAAGTGCAATGATTTTACCTTGTGTGACGAGCCGCTTTTCGGTCTCTTGACCATTGTCGAATCACTGATTACTTTTTCCATGGATAACATAAAATATAAAGATTTTAACACCTACCAAGGTAAACAACTGTACCGGAAATATCTTAACCTCAAAATCAAACTCCAGAATTGCATCACAAAATAAATTTTAATAAAAACGAAAAAGTAATCAGTGATTCGACAATGTTCAAGTGACCGAAAGGCGCCTCATAAGATAAGATTACTTACAATAGTAATATATTAACTTCATAAAGTCAGTGCAACGGAAAAACAATGGATAACGTAAAATATCAAGATTTATATATATATATATATATATATATATATATATATATATATATATATATATATATATATATATATATATATATAGTTCAAATTTCCATTTTCAGTAGCTAGTAAAATATTTTTGTTTATCCACTCAAGTTCAAATACATTTTTTTAAACTTGAACTGGATGACATTTGATTTAATTGCATGTTTTCTATAATATTAATTCATTAATTGAATTTGATTAATTAATTTTAGTTTCATATGGGAGGAAAACCTTTCACCAAAGGTCCAAGGTTTGCAATATTTTTACTCCGTCCCATTTGACTTAAAATAAGTGATAACATACGATTTCATAAAACATCTAGTTTTATGGTATAGGTTATGTGGTAGAAAAGCTGTTTTAACGCATAGGTTATGTTACTTTATTTATATTATTTATAATTATTAAAAAAAATTTACAAAAGGAATTGGATTTAGAAAATTTTTATTTATATTACTTGTTTTACAAATGTTTGCAAGCTTTATATAGGGCATAAATAATTCACCTGACAGGTTTATAAATTCCAAAATGTGAAAGTAAAGTCAAACGACTTTAGTAATATTTATATAACGTTTTATACAGTTTTAAGCAAAAAACACAAACAAAAATAAATTGATTTTATATTCGTATTTTAGTTGCACAAAACGATATTTAATTACAAATACGTGTATTCTGCTGTTAAATAAAAAAATATTATCTTTAAACTCACAGGTGCTGAAACTCGTAATTTATTGTAAAATCTAATAACAAAAACTCTTCGAAATGAGCAATTTATTTATGTATTATAAAATATTTTGCTGTTCATCATAATTCGTAAAACAATTGCAATTTAAAAAATTAGTTTTACTGTAACACAATAAACTTGAACAGTTAGTTAACCTGTCTTTGTTTAAACAACAGACAAAGACACCTTTATCAAACCCATGGGATATTTGAAACACAAATGGAATTGTTTATCTAATTAGTACACCAATGGCGTTGATTGATTGAATGGACCGAGAGGACCGGATCAATAAGCGATGCTCGCCCAGTCACCTCACCTGTCCCATATACCGTAATTAATGGCCATACCTCTCCCCAGTGCAACAGTTATTTTTTAGATTAAACACAATTGGTTAATAAACCGTTGTAGCTTATGAAGTTGGCAGTTACACCATAATACGAACTATACAGCTTTCCTGTAGTAAAAAATTGTGTTTATTTTATTAAAGTATACAAGTTTATCGATTTGTTTTTAGGTTTTAAAATTTGATCGGCTATACATTTATTTAATTCGAACTTTTGAAGTTAAATTAACATTTCTTATAAACAAAAAGTAGATTTAAAACCAAATGGTAATTTTCCTTCTAGCCTAACCGTAATAAGTTTATAGATTGTTAAAATTTGCTACGAAGTACATAACTTGAGATACTTTGGTTTTTGGACATATGGGGCTTTTTTCTTTCCTCCTGTTACAAAACTTAGACTAATTGTAACTCAAAACAAAATCAACCAGAAAAAGTAATACGCATGTTCTAAATATTAAGTAATTGAGGCGATCGTTATTGTTAATTGCTTGAACTTTCCAACTTGAATTCAATTGTTTTAACTGTTTACAATTTTTAAAAAAAATACACTCTGCTTAAGACACTACTAGATAAAAACATTACAACAATAACATACAATCTACAGCACTGCAGTTAAATGAAGAACCAATAGATAACAAGTAAGCCGATGTAAATCTAATAGGCTGCGATTTTTGTTTAGAAAGAATTTAGAATATTAAATATCAGAAAATTTAAAGTTTTAAAATAGAAACTAGAAATAATTTTCTTTATATACCGGATGTCCCAGGAACAATAGGGATCCCTTTATGTGCTCACATCCTTTATGTGTGATTTATCTAACTTTGTGAATGGTCGAAAAGCTTGGTTAAAAGTAGTCTGACAAATCGGAAAGACAGAAAGAGCGAAAGGAGTTTCGGATAGTCATGTTTGAGAGTAGTAAAAGGATTTAAGGACTGGGGAGACGTTTTAAAGCAAACAGGCCACCAGATACAATGGAACGTTGCCTAGGTTACAGTGGGATGAAGGAATATTTGTTTCATTTTGTACCGGGATAGGAGTTCGGCGACACAGGATAAATAGAATTTCGCACCGGCTTTACACTCAGTTAGTGTTGAAGTGACTAGTAAAGGGAATCTAGGGTGCTTGGCAAGCATGGCGTCAAGGTATTTACCAGAAGACCTCCAGGCAGTGGGGATCTCTTCAAGAATATTACCTGAAATTTGGAACCGTTACTTCGTCATAAAGTAGATAGCATCTGATTTATACTGATAAAAGCTCCCTAGCTCCGTAGCCCCAGTGATATGCAGTCCAATTGCCATTGGATGGTCTTCGTGGACTTGAGTTATCTGCATACATAATCAGGAGACTTCTGGAAGAAGACGGGTATAATTTGTTAGAAGGAGATAGGGGAGGGACTCAATGAGGAGCCTTGCGGGACATTTGCAGAGACATGACGGAAAAGATTAGAAACAATGAAGTTCCTGTCAGACAACTAGAAAACTGAGGAGAAAGGCGGTATGTAGGACTGGTGATCAATTTGAATGGAACCCACACGGTTGAAGGCCTTGATGACATCGAGGATGGATTGCCAGTGAACACATCCAAGAACTTGTTTGTGCTTCATAGCAGTTGTTCTTTTCGCAACCCAAATTGATCTAGACAAATGACACCATCTAGAACAGGAAAGATGCAGGGACAGAGGGGTAAAGTTCGATGTCTTTGGGTAAAGTAAGAAGGAGGAAGATCGGGCGGTAACTCTCAAGAAGTTAGGAGGTTTACGTTGTTTAGGAAGAAGAATGACTTTTGAACATTTCCAGAAGAAGAAGAAAATTATGTAAAATTATGGCTGATTTGAAGATGATAAGAACATAATGATGATTAGTGATTTTTAAAGCGGTGGTTTTGATGGTATCAAGTCCCGGGGCTTTTCTGAGTCTGAGACTCTGGATGGTGGCAGTGACGCCGAACTGGAAGAATGGTAAGCCTGCGTCTCAATAGCCTGGTTGAAGTAGTCCCGTGGTACCCAATCACAAGGGCTGTTCAAACCGTCTTCGCCGTCCCATAGTGTGGCGAGAACTGTGCTTCAAGTGAGTCAGCAAATACCTTAATTTTGTCCGCAAGAGGGAAGATTAGAATGGACCAAATTTCAGTTGTACCAAATCATCTGTTTTGTTTAAATCGTAACCAAGACTTGATTCAATTCATTTATAGAGAATTCAAAGCTTCAGGTTAACTTCAAGTGGAAATTAAACATTCTAAATCTTGCATTTAGGAACACGGAAGTTCGTGTCGGAACTCTTTCCGACTAGTCCGGAGTACGACTAGTCGGAACTTTTCGTGAACTTTCCGCATTTCACAGCTCTGAATTTTCGTTTTACTTCACATATTTACTGCATGTGACAACAGGTGCAAACACAACAAAGAAGTTTAATCCCTTCACAGATTTATTGATGCAGACGGAAAGAAGAAAAATAAAAAGTTATTCTTTAGGTAGAGCAATGGAGCAGAAAGGTGGCATGCAAGTTGACAGTTTGTCTCGGATGCTCCTCTACAACTTTGACAGGAAACAGTTGGAAAGTAAAGGTTTAGTGGGTGGTCTCAGGTTTTACGCTTTAGATTATAGAGTTGATTTAAAATGAGTTATATATGACAAGAAAAATATTTTCCTATATTATATAGATACCTCATTATCTTATTTCGATATGAGTAAAAAGTAGTTTTCGAAAGTTTAGTTACCAATAAATAATGTATGCAATGGTTATGCCATAATTTATGGGGACAAGGCTTTTTTTATTCAAATAAATGTTAAACGTTTTAATCGATGAAAGAGAAAAAAATACGTGAAATAATATATTGAAAGTAGAATCATTGACGTTTATTCGTCCGAAATAAATCTAAAATACTTGTGCATAATAAAATTAAAAACTCCAAACAACTTGGACTTTTATAGAATAACTTTCATTATATTTCTTTGAATTAGTCTTATTGCTAAACGTATTGAAAGAATTTTTAAAAAAATGTATTTTACATGTTATTGGGTATACATAGGCTAAGAACAAATTATAAACTGTATTACGTCATTTATTTGTCGATGATAGTTGAATTCTAAATATCGTTTTTCATACCTTAACTTATCATAACCCCTCCCACTTATACAGTATGGTAATTCTGTGTAAATATGTATTACGCGAACTTAGGAAAAAAGGCTCATTGACATTTTAGAGTTATTACATCTCTGTCAAGAGCTAAACTTATGATATATATATATATATATATATATATATATATATATATATATATATATATATATATATATATATATATATTAGCAGGGTCCTGTTAACCAAAACATGCAGAATCTCAATCATATTTTAATTTGTGTACATTACATACCACAATTTTATATATCTATTTATTATATCTATATAATATATATATATATATATATATATATATATATATATATATATGTATATATATCTATATAATAAAAATATATATATATAAATTAAATTTTTATATTTATAATATATATTTTATATATTTACAATATTTTTGTATATTATATACTGTATTTATTTATAATGGCTTTATATACAAGTTTAATTTATTTTAACTCCCAGTTTCATACTTCCCTAATTTATAATTTTAAGGAAATTCACTATAAATTTTAATAAACGAAGAAAAGGTAGTTTTTTTAAAATTGCTTCTATTAGTTCACACTCTCCTTATATATATCTTGCACACACTTTCGATCTTGAATAAAAATACTTTTTTATTCATCCACTCTTGTTGATATACATTCTTTTAAACACGTGTTTGATGGAAATTAGTTCACACTCTCCTTATATATATCTTGCACACACTTTCGATCTTTAATAAAAATACTTTTTTATTCATCCACTCTTGTTGATATACATTCTTTTAAACACGTGTTTGATGGAAATTAGTTCACACTCTCCTTATATATATCTTGCACACACTTTCGATCTTGAATAAAAATACTATTTTATTCATCCACTCTTGTTGATATACATTCTTTTAAACACGTGTTTGATGGAAATTAGTTCACACTCTCTTTATATATATCTTGCACACACTTTCGATCTTGAATAAAAATTCTATTTTATTCATCCACTCTTGTTGATATACATTCTTTTAAACACGTGTTTGATGGAAATTAGTTCACACTCTCCTTATATATATCTTGCACACACTTTCGATCTTGAATAAAAATACTATTTTATTCATCCACTCTTGTTGATATACATTCTTTTAAACACGTGTTTGATGGAAATTAGTTCACACTCTCCTTATATATATCTTGCACACACTTTCGATCTTGAATAAAAATACTATTTTATTCATCCACTCTTGTTGATATACATTCTTTTAAACACGTGTTTGATGGAAATTAGTTCACACTCTCTTTATATATATCTTGCACACACTTTCGATCTTGAATAAAAATTCTATTTTATTCATCCACTCTTGTTGATATACATTCTTTTAAACACGTGTTTGATGGAAATTAGTTCACACTCTCCTTATATATATCTTGCACACACTTTCGATCTTGAATAAAAATACTATTTTATTCATCCACTCTTGTTGATATACATTCTTTTAAACACGTGTTTGATGGAAATTAGTTCACACTCTCTTTATATATATCTTGCACACTTTCGATCTTGAATAAAAATACTATTTTATTCATCCACTCTTGTTGATATACATTCTTTTAAACACGTGTTTGATGGAAATTAGTTCACACTCTCTTTATATATATCTTGCACACACTTTCGATCTTGAATAAAAATACTTTTTTATTCATCCACTCTTGTTGATATACATTCTTTTAAACACGTGTTTGATGGAAATTAGTTCACACTCTCCTTATATATATCTTGCACACACTTTCGATCTTGAATAAAAATACTATTTTATTCATCCACTCTTGTTGATATACATTCTTTTAAACACGTGTTTGATGGAAATTAGTTCACACTCTCTTTATATATATCTTGCACACACTTTCGATCTTGAATAAAAATACTATTTTATTCATCCACTCTTGTTGATATACATTCTTTTAAACACGTGTTTGATGGAAATTAGTTCACACTCTCTTTATATATATCTTGCACACACTTTCGATCTTGAATAAAAATACTATTTTATTCATCCACTCTTGTTGATATACATTCTTTTAAACACGTGTTTGATGGAAATTAGTTCACACTCTCCTTATATATATCTTGCACACACTTTCGATCTTGAATAAAAATACTATTTTATTCATCCACTCTTGTTGATATACATTCTTTTAAACACGTGTTTGATGGAAATTAGTTCACACTCTCCTTATATATATCTTGCACACACTTTCGATCTTGAATAAAAATACTATTTTATTCATCCACTCTTGTTGATATACATTCTTTTAAACACGTGTTTGATGGAAATTAGTTCACACTCTCTTTATATATATCTTGCACACACTTTCGATCTTGAATAAAAATTCTATTTTATTCATCCACTCTTGTTGATATACATTCTTTTAAACACGTGTTTGATGGAAATTAGTTCACACTCTCCTTATATATATCTTGCACACACTTTCGATCTTGAATAAAAATACTATTTTATTCATCCACTCTTGTTGATATACATTCTTTTAAACACGTGTTTGATGGAAATTAGTTCACACTCTCTTTATATATATCTTGCACACACTTTCGATCTTGAATAAAAATACTATTTTATTCATCCACTCTTGTTGATATACATTCTTTTAAACACGTGTTTGATGGAAATTAGTTCACACTCTCTTTATATATATCTTGCACACACTTTCGATCTTGAATAAAAATACTATTTTATTCATCCACTCTTGTTGATATACATTCTTTTAAACACGTGTTTGATGGAAATTAGTTCACACTCTCTTTATATATATCTTGCATACACTTTCGATCTTGAATAAAAATACTTTTTTATTCATCCACTCTTGTTGATATACATTCTTTTAAACACGTGTTTGATGGAAATTAGTTCACACTCTCTTTATATATATCTTGCACACACTTTCGATCTTGAATAAAAATACTTTTTTATTCATCCACTCTTGTTGATATACATTCTTTTAAACACGTGTTTGATGGAAATTAGTTCACACTCTCTTTATATATATCTTGCACACACTTTCGATCTTGAATAAAAATACTATTTTATTCATCCACTCTTGTTGATATACATTCTTTTAAACCCGTGTTTGATGGAAATTAGTTCACACTCTCCTTATATATATCTTGCACACACTTTCGATCTTGAATAAAAATACTATTTTATTCATCCACTCTTGTTGATATACATTCTTTTAAACACGTGTTTGATGGAAATTAGTTCACACTCTCTTTATATATATCTTGCACACACTTTCGATCTTGAATAAAAATACTTTTTTATTCATCCACTCTTGTTGATATACATTCTTTTAAACACGTGTTTGATGGAAATTAGTTCACACTCTCCTTATATATATCTTGCACACACTTTCGATCTTGAATAAAAATACTTTTTTATTCATCCACTCTTGTTGATATACATTCTTTTAAACACGTGTTTGATGGAAATTAGTTCACACTCTCTTTATATATATCTTGCACACACTTTCGATCTTGAATAAAAATACTTTTTTATTCATCCACTCTTGTTGATATACATTCTTTTAAACACGTGTTTGATGGAAATTAGTTCACACTCTCCTTATATATATCTTGCACACACTTTCGATCTTGAATAAAAATTCTATTTTATTCATCCACTCTTGTTGATATACATTCTTTTAAACACGTGTTTGATGGAAATTAGTTCACACTCTCCTTATATATATCTTGCACACACTTTCGATCTTTAATAAAAATACTATTTTATTCATCCACTCTTGTTGATATACATTCTTTTAAACACGTGTTTGATGGAAATTAGTTCACACTCTCTTTATATATATCTTGCACACACTTTCGATCTTGAATAAAAATTCTATTTTATTCATCCACTCTTGTTGATATACATTCTTTTAAACACGTGTTTGATGGAAATTAGTTCACACTCTCCTTATATATATCTTGCACACACTTTCGATCTTGAATAAAAATACTATTTTATTCATCCACTCTAGTTGATATACATTCTTTTAAACACGTGTTTGATGGAAATTAGTTCACACTCTCCTTATATATATCTTGCACACACTTTCGATCTTGAATAAAAATACTTTTTTATTCATCCACTCTTGTTGATATACATTCTTTTAAACACGTGTTTGATGGAAATTAGTTCACACTCTCCTTATATATATCTTGCACACACTTTCGATCTTGAATAAAAATACTTTTTTTATTCATCCACTCTTGTTGATATACATTCTTTTAAACACGTGTTTGATGGAAATTAGTTCACACTCTCCTTATATATATCTTGCACACACTTTCGATCTTGAATAAAAATACTTTTTTATTCATCCACTCTTGTTGATATACATTCTTTTAAACACGTGTTTGATGGAAATTAGTTCACACTCTCCTTATATATATCTTGCACACACTTTCGATCTTGAATAAAAATACTTTTTTATTCATCCACTCTTGTTGATATACATTCTTTTAAACACGTGTTTGATGGAAATTAGTTCACACTCTCCTTATATATATCTTGCACACACTTTCGATCTTGAATAAAAATACTTTTTTATTCATCCACTCTTGTTGATATACATTCTTTTAAACACGTGTTTGATGGAAATTAGTTCACACTCTCCTTATATATATCTTGCACACACTTTCGATCTTGAATAAAAATACTTTTTTATTCATCCACTCTTGTTGATATACATTCTTTTAAACACGTGTTTGATGGAAATTAGTTCACACTCTCCTTATATATATCTTGCACACACTTTCGATCTTGAATAAAAATACTTTTTTATTCATCCACTCTTGTTGATATACATTCTTTTAAACACGTGTTTGATGGAAATTAGTTCACACTCTCCTTATATATATCTTGCACACACTTTCGATCTTGAATAAAAATTCTATTTTATTCATCCACTCTTGTTGATATACATTCTTTTAAACACGTGTTTGATGGAAATTAGTTCACACTCTCCTTATATATATCTTGCACACACTTTCGATCTTGAATAAAAATACTATTTTATTCATCCACTCTTGTTGATATACATTCTTTTAAACACGTGTTTGATTGAAATTAGTTCACACTCTCTTTATATATATCTTGCACACACTTTCGATCTTGAATAAAAATTCTATTTTATTCATCCACTCTTGTTGATATACATTCTTTTAAACACGTGTTTGATGGAAATTAGTTCACACTCTCCTTATATATATCTTGCACACACTTTCGATCTTGAATAAAAATACTATTTTATTCATCCACTCTTGTTGATATACATTCTTTTAAACACGTGTTTGATGGAAATTAGTTCACACTCTCTTTATATATATCTTGCACACACTTTCGATCTTGAATAAAAATACTTTTTTATTCATCCACTCTTGTTGATATACATTCTTTTAAACACGTGTTTGATGGAAATTAGTTCACACTCTCTTTATATATATCTTGCACACACTTTCGATCTTGAATAAAAATACTATTTTATTCATCCACTCTTGTTGATATACATTCTTTTAAACCCGTGTTTGATGGAAATTAGTTCACACTCTCCTTATATATATCTTGCACACACTTTCGATCTTGAATAAAAATACTATTTTATTCATCCACTCTTGTTGATATACATTCTTTTAAACACGTGTTTGATGGAAATTAGTTCACACTCTCTTTATATATATCTTGCACACACTTTCGATCTTGAATAAAAATACTTTTTTATTCATCCACTCTTGTTGATATACATTCTTTTAAACACGTGTTTGATGGAAATTAGTTCACACTCTCCTTATATATATCTTGCACACACTTTCGATCTTGAATAAAAATACTTTTTTATTCATCCACTCTTGTTGATATACATTCTTTTAAACACGTGTTTGATGGAAATTAGTTCACACTCTCTTTATATATATCTTGCACACACTTTCGATCTTGAATAAAAATACTTTTTTATTCATCCACTCTTGTTGATATACATTCTTTTAAACACGTGTTTGATGGAAATTAGTTCACACTCTCCTTATATATATCTTGCACACACTTTCGATCTTGAATAAAAATTCTATTTTATTCATCCACTCTTGTTGATATACATTCTTTTAAACACGTGTTTGATGGAAATTAGTTCACACTCTCCTTATATATATCTTGCACACACTTTCGATCTTTAATAAAAATACTATTTTATTCATCCACTCTTGTTGATATACATTCTTTTAAACACGTGTTTGATGGAAATTAGTTCACACTCTCTTTATATATATCTTGCACACACTTTCGATCTTGAATAAAAATTCTATTTTATTCATCCACTCTTGTTGATATACATTCTTTTAAACACGTGTTTGATGGAAATTAGTTCACACTCTCCTTATATATATCTTGCACACACTTTCGATCTTGAATAAAAATACTATTTTATTCATCCACTCTAGTTGATATACATTCTTTTAAACACGTGTTTGATGGAAATTAGTTCACACTCTCCTTATATATATCTTGCACACACTTTCGATCTTGAATAAAAATACTTTTTTATTCATCCACTCTTGTTGATATACATTCTTTTAAACACGTGTTTGATGGAAATTAGTTCACACTCTCCTTATATATATCTTGCACACACTTTCGATCTTGAATAAAAATACTTTTTTTATTCATCCACTCTTGTTGATATACATTCTTTTAAACACGTGTTTGATGGAAATTAGTTCACACTCTCCTTATATATATCTTGCACACACTTTCGATCTTGAATAAAAATACTTTTTTATTCATCCACTCTTGTTGATATACATTCTTTTAAACACGTGTTTGATGGAAATTAGTTCACACTCTCCTTATATATATCTTGCACACACTTTCGATCTTGAATAAAAATACTTTTTTATTCATCCACTCTTGTTGATATACATTCTTTTAAACACGTGTTTGATGGAAATTAGTTCACACTCTCCTTATATATATCTTGCACACACTTTCGATCTTGAATAAAAATACTTTTTTATTCATCCACTCTTGTTGATATACATTCTTTTAAACACGTGTTTGATGGAAATTAGTTCACACTCTCCTTATATATATCTTGCACACACTTTCGATCTTGAATAAAAATACTTTTTTATTCATCCACTCTTGTTGATATACATTCTTTTAAACACGTGTTTGATGGAAATTAGTTCACACTCTCCTTATATATATCTTGCACACACTTTCGATCTTGAATAAAAATACTTTTTTATTCATCCACTCTTGTTGATATACATTCTTTTAAACACGTGTTTGATGGAAATTAGTTCACACTCTCCTTATATATATCTTGCACACACTTTCGATCTTGAATAAAAATTCTATTTTATTCATCCACTCTTGTTGATATACATTCTTTTAAACACGTGTTTGATGGAAATTAGTTCACACTCTCCTTATATATATCTTGCACACACTTTCGATCTTGAATAAAAATACTATTTTATTCATCCACTCTTGTTGATATACATTCTTTTAAACACGTGTTTGATTGAAATTAGTTCACACTCTCTTTATATATATCTTGCACACACTTTCGATCTTGAATAAAAATTCTATTTTATTCATCCACTCTTGTTGATATACATTCTTTTAAACACGTGTTTGATGGAAATTAGTTCACACTCTCCTTATATATATCTTGCACACACTTTCGATCTTGAATAAAAATACTATTTTATTCATCCACTCTTGTTGATATACATTCTTTTAAACACGTGTTTGATGGAAATTAGTTCACACTCTCTTTATATATATCTTGCACACACTTTCGATCTTGAATAAAAATTCTATTTTATTCATCCACTCTTGTTGATATACATTCTTTTAAACACGTGTTTGATGGAAATTAGTTCACACTCTCCTTATATATATCTTGCACACACTTTCGATCTTGAATAAAAATACTATTTTATTCATCCACTCTCGTTGATATACATTCTTTTAAACACGTGTTTGATGGAAATTAGTTCACACTCTCTTTATATATATCTTGCACACACTTTCGATCTTGAATAAAAATACTATTTTATTCATCCACTCTTGTTGATATACATTCTTTTAAACACGTGTTTGATGGAAATTAGTTCACACTCTCCTTATATATATCTTGCACACACTTTCGATCTTGAATAAAAATACTATTTTATTCATCCACTCTTGTTGATATACATTCTTTTAAACACGTGTTTGATGGAAATTAGTTCACACTCTCCTTATATATATCTTGCACACACTTTCGATCTTGAATAAAAATACTTTTTTATTCATCCACTCTTGTTGATATACATTCTTTTGAACACGTGTTTGATGGAAATTAGTTCACACTCTCCTTATATATATCTTGCACACACTTTCGATCTTTAATAAAAATACTTTTTTATTCATCCACTCTTGTTGATATACATTCTTTTAAACACGTGTTTGATGGAAATTAGTTCACACTCTCCTTATATATATCTTGCACACACTTTCGATCTTGAATAAAAATACTATTTTATTCATCCACTCTTGTTGATATACATTCTTTTAAACACGTGTTTGATGGAAATTAGTTCACACTCTCCTTATATATATCTTGCACACACTTTCGATCTTTAATAAAAATACTTTTTTATTCATCCACTCTTGTTGATATACATTCTTTTAAACACGTGTTTGATGGAAATTAGTTCACACTCTCCTTATATATATCTTGCACACACTTTCGGTCTTTAATAAAAATACTTTTTTATTCATCCACTCTTGTTGATATACATTCTTTTAAACACGTGTTTGATGGAAATTAGTTCACACTCTCCTTATATATATCTTGCACACACTTTCGATCTTGAATAAAAATACTATTTTATTCATCCACTCTTGTTGATATACATTCTTTTAAACACGTGTTTGATGGAAATTAGTTCACACTCTCTTTATATATATCTTGCACACACTTTCGATCTTGAATAAAAATTCTATTTTATTCATCCACTCTTGTTGATATACATTCTTTTAAACACGTGTTTGATGGAAATTAGTTCACACTCTCCTTATATATATCTTGCACACACTTTCGATCTTGAATAAAAATACTTTTTTATTCATCCACTCTTGTTGATATACATTCTTTTAAACACATGTTTGATGGAAATTAGTTCACACTCTCCTTATATATATCTTGCACACACTTTCGATCTTGAATAAAAATACTTTTTTATTCATCCACTCTTGTTGATATACATTCTTTTAAACACGTGTTTGATGGAAATTAGTTCACACTCTCCTTATATATATCTTGCACACACTTTCGATCTTGAATAAAAATACTTTTTTATTCATCCACTCTTGTTGATATACATTCTTTTAAACACGTGTTTGATGGAAATTAGTTCACACTCTCCTTATATATATCTTGCACACACTTTCGATCTTGAATAAAAATACTTTTTTATTCATCCACTCTTGTAGATATACATTCTTTTAAACACGTGTTTGATGGAAATTAGTTCACACTCTCCCTATATAAATCTTGCACACACTTTCGATCTTTAATAAAAATACTTTTTTATTCATCCACTCTTGTTGATATACATTCTTTTAAACACATGTTTGATGGAAATTAGTTCACACTCTCCTTATATATATCTTGCACACACTTTCGATCTTGAATAAAAATACTTTTTTATTCATCCACTCTTGTTGATATACATTCTTTTAAACACGTGTTTGATGGAAATTAGTTCACACTCTCCTTATATATATCTTGCACACACTTTCGATCTTGAATAAAAATACTTTTTTATTCATCCACTCTTGTTGATATACATTCTTTTAAACACGTGTTTGATGGAAATTAGTTCACACTCTCCTTATATATATCTTGCACACACTTTCGATCTTGAATAAAAATACTTTTTTATTCATCCACTCTTGTTGATATACATTCTTTTAAACACGTGTTTGATGGAAATTAGTTCACACTCTCCTTATATATATCTTGCACACACTTTCGATCTTGAATAAAAATACTTTTTTATTCATCCACTCTTGTTGATATACATTCTTTTAAACACGTGTTTGATGGAAATTAGTTCACACTCTCCTTATATATATCTTGCACACACTTTCGATCTTGAATAAAAATACTTTTTTATTCATCCACTCTTGTTGATATACATTCTTTTAAACACATGTTTGATGGAAATTAGTTCACACTCTCCTTATATATATCTTGCACACACTTTCGATCTTGAATAAAAATACTTTTTTATTCATCCACTCTTGTTGATATACATTCTTTTAAACACGTGTTTGATGGAAATTAGTTCACACTCTCCTTATATATATCTTGCACACACTTTCGATCTTTAATAAAAATACTTTTTTATTCATCCACTCTTGTTGATATACATTCTTTTAAACACATGTTTGATGGAAATTAGTTCACACTCTCCTTATATATATCTTGCACACACTTTCGATCTTGAATAAAAATACTTTTTTATTCATCCACTCTTGTTGATATACATTCTTTTAAACACGTGTTTGATGGAAATTAGTTCACACTCTCCTTATATAAATCTTGCACACACTTTCGATCTTTAATAAAAATACTTTTTTATTCATCCACTCTTGTTGATATACATTCTTTTAAACACATGTTTGATGGAAATTAGTTCACACTCTCCTTATATATATCTTGCACACACTTTCGATCTTGAATAAAAATACTTTTTTATTCATCCACTCTTGTTGATATACATTCTTTTAAACACGTGTTTGATGGAAATTAGTTCACACTCTCCTTATATATATCTTGCACACACTTTCGATCTTTAATAAAAATACTTTTTTATTCATCCACTCTTGTTGATATACATTCTTTTAAACACATGTTTGATGGAAATTAGTTCACACTCTCCTTATATATATCTTGCACACACTTTCGATCTTGAATAAAAATACTTTTTTATTCATCCACTCTTGTTGATATACATTCTTTTAAACACGTGTTTGATGGAAATTAGTTCACACTCTCCTTATATATATCTTGCACACACTTTCGATCTTGAATAAAAATACTTTTTTATTCATCCACTCTTGTTGATATACATTCTTTTAAACACGTGTTTGATGGAAATTAGTTCACACTCTCCTTATATATATCTTGCACACACTTTCGATCTTGAATAAAAATACTTTTTTATTCATCCACTCTTGTTGATATACATTCTTTTAAACACGTGTTTGATGGAAATTAGTTCACACTCTCCTTATATATATCTTGCACACACTTTCGATCTTTAATAAAAATACTTTTTTATTCATCCACTCTTGTTGATATACATTCTTTTAAACACGTGTTTGATGGAAATTAGTTCACACTCTCCTTATATATATCTTGCACACACTTTCGATCTTGAATAAAAATACTTTTTTATTCATCCACTCTTGTTGATATACATTCTTTTAAACACATGTTTGATGGAAATTAGTTCACACTCTCCTTATATATATCTTGCACACACTTTCGATCTTGAATAAAAATACTTTTTTATTCATCCACTCTTGTTGATATACATTCTTTTAAACACGTGTTTGATGGAAATTAGTTCACACTCTCCTTATATATATCTTGCACACACTTTCGATCTTGAATAAAAATACTTTTTTATTCATCCACTCTTGTTGATATACATTCTTTTAAACACGTGTTTGATGGAAATTAGTTCACACTCTCCTTATATATATCTTGCACACACTTTCGATCTTGAATAAAAATACTTTTTTATTCATCCACTCTTGTTGATATACATTCTTTTAAACACGTGTTTGATGGAAATTAGTTCACACTCTCCTTATATATATCTTGCACACACTTTCGATCTTGAATAAAAATACTTTTTTATTCATCCACTCTTGTTGATATACATTCTTTTAAACACGTGTTTGATGGAAATTAGTTCACACTCTCCTTATATATATCTTGCACACACTTTCGATCTTGAATAAAAATACTTTTTTATTCATCCACTCTTGTTGATATACATTCTTTTAAACACATGTTTGATGGAAATTAGTTCACACTCTCCTTATATATATCTTGCACACACTTTCGATCTTGAATAAAAATACTTTTTTATTCATCCACTCTTGTTGATATACATTCTTTTAAACACGTGTTTGATGGAAATTAGTTCACACTCTCCTTATATATATCTTGCACACACTTTCGATCTTGAATAAAAATACTTTTTTATTCATCCACTCTTGTTGATATACATTCTTTTAAACACGTGTTTGATGGAAATTAGTTCACACTCTCCTTATATATATCTTGCACACACTTTCGATCTTGAATAAAAATACTTTTTTATTCATCCACTCTTGTTGATATACATTCTTTTAAACACATGTTTGATGGAAATTAGTTCACACTCTCCTTATATATATCTTGCACACACTTTCGATCTTGAATAAAAATACTTTTTTATTCATCCACTCTTGTTGATATATATTCTTTTAAACACGTGTTTGATGGAAATTAGTTCACACTCTCCTTATATATATCTTGCACACACTTTCGATCTTTAATAAAAATACTATTTTATTCATCCACTCTTGTTGATATACATTCTTTTAAACACGTGTTTGATGGAAATTAGTTCACACTTTCTTTATATATATCTTGCACACACTTTCGATCTTGAATAAAAATACTTTTTTATTCATCCACTCTTGTTGATATACATTCTTTTAAACACGTGTTTGATGGAAATTAGTTCACACTCTCCTTATATATATCTTGCACACACTTTCGATCTTTAATAAAAATACTATTTTATTCATCCACTCTTGTTGATATACATTCTTTTAAACACGTGTTTGATGGAAATTAGTTCACACTCTCTTTATATATATCTTGCACACACTTTCGATCTTTAATAAAAATACTATTTTATTCATCCACTCTAGTTGATATACATTCTTTTAAACACGTGTTTGATGGAAATTAGTTCACACTGTCCTTACATATATCTTGCACACACTTTCGATCTTTAATAAAAATACTATTTTATTCATCCACTCTTGTTGATATACATTCTTTTAAACACGTGTTTGATGGAAATTAGTTCACACTCTCCTTATATATATCTTGCACACACTTTCGATCTTTAATAAAAATACTATTTTATTCATCCACTCTAGTTGATATACATATTTTTAAACTGTTTGATGGAAATTGATGTTAATATAGTTTTTTTCAAATATTTTTTCAATAATTAAACATTTAAAGAAGCTGATGGCTAGGTCGGATTCGAACTGAATAGCTACATGTTTGATATCCACTCTTTGCGACTGATCCTACTTACTACTGGGACAGAAATGTTTTACTAAGAGATGTATATTAAATTTTGTTTTACCTACAGTTGTCGTCGAAACCCCCATTGTTCAAAATTAAACTTTTGCCATGGCTACCACAGAATATCTTAAATAACACTAGGATTAAAAATAATGAAAACAATAAACTAAACAAACAAATGGTATCGAACCTTGCTCCACAAACGGAAAATACGAAAGGAAAGTGGAAAGAAACTACAACACGTGCGGAGATAAGAGAAACAGAAACAAAAGTCCTAAGAAACGTTTGCAAATGTACAGAAGAATCTAAGTAAAACTTAAATAAAGGGAAATGGAAAATTCAAGAAATTCTATTTCAATTTTGCCCTTTAAAATTATCATTTGTATATACATATTTATATTAATTTATTCATGAAATAAAAAAAAAATACTTGAATAAATGTTTGTTCTTGATCTATGTAGGAATTGACTTCTAAAATGTTATACATTACCTGTTAATTGCTAAATTTATCGAAAGGGATACGAACATTAGATAATAAAATCACCTCTAAGTACTATAGTAGCAGTGATATTCTATGTCACTATTAAATGATATTCTTTGGCTTTAGCCATTGGGAATCACAACAAGGATTGCTTCTAGTAAATTTGCTTAATAATGGAGAGAAGTTATTTGTACACTCGGTATATTTGCTAAGGAAATAGCCTACTGAGACAGCGTGTTGTGTTGTGCGATGTGTGTATTGTGAGTGTTTTATTGTTTGGGGGCTCAGATAACGACTGCTATCACTAATCTCGTCTAATTTTAACTCATCTGTGAGTGTTCGTGTCCTTGAATGGCATATTAAAGAGTAAAATATAGAAAATATTGACTGGTGGTAGCGTGTGTACTTTTACGTAATTACTGCTATAAAACTACAATAGCCTTTGATGATGCTATTAATTCTGCAGTAACAAAAACACTTTTGTTGTTGATGATTAAGAATCCTCATAACACAATAATTTGCTTTAGGTCTATTAATTTGTTTTCAAAACTCACAAATTATTTATTAAAAAAATGTTTTTCACGTATTACTTTTTTATAAATTTTAAAAGACATTATTTGAAAAGATTTTATTATTTAATAGTTAACTTTAATTATTTAAACATTTATTTCTCCTAATGATAATTTTGCAACCCTTACCATTGTTCAATTCTAATTGGATCTTTTGAATTCCTCAAAAATAATAACTTTTGAGCAACCTCGTTTGTGTGTAACTCTTACGCAACTATATTAGTCGAGGGCTCTAATTTGTTATCTTCACCATAATTTTTAACATAATTATTGTTTGAATTCGTTTTCCACTTTATTACAAATAACATTTTAGTAATTTAATTTCAACTAAATGCTCTAATAGTTTTCAAATTTGCCATTTATTGATCTGAACTGCAGAACATAATAAAAATCTATAAAGCACTTGGTGAACAACTTAATAATTCTAGATATATTTCAACATTTTATATAGTTGTAAAAGAACGCCTTAAGGTTTCTGTGGAAGACTTAACTTTCTTATTTAAAGCTCTTATTTCTAAATAACATAATTCAAATAAATTATAACAGAAAAACAGATTTATCAATGTTTTTAAGAAATTGCACAACCCGCTTCAAGATTGTTCTTTGAAATTTGCGACTTTATTCACTTATGCATTTTAATCTCACGATAAAACTTTGATCTGAATCCCCTTATTTATAAACTAAGTATTTCGTTAATTTACATAGACTTGCCATGGCATAGAATTACTTACAACAGTTGTGTATTTAAAATGTTCATTTGCAGTTTTACATTTCTTACATGCCAAGGGCCTTGTTGTTCATTTCTATTAACAAGGGTCACTCACACAGCCACTTATAAAGTCCTGTCAACAATTTTTATTCTTAAACAACAAATATCTCATTTCCCGCTCTTCTGGTGAGTTTTTCTTCGTCCTTGCCTTATCTAAATTTAAACTTATTTATTTTTAATTTTTTCTCAGTACATACCAAGCGTTTTTACTTCTCTATACTTTATCAAGTCACATACTGTATACTATATTCTTACAATTTCATTTTCGTCCTAATTTATGTTTTTTGACGACCAAATATGATATCACAATCCTTAATATCAGGATTAACGATATTGTATAGGCCCTATGTATATGTGGTGATAGTTTAATATGAGATAATGTTTTGTTATCACCTATGATTTCTTTATTAGGAAAAAAACTAATATCAATTAAAATAAAAGCAAATAATAATTATTATTATTTATAATACTATTAAATAATAAATAATAATAAAAATTATTATATTAAAGCAAATAGAGGCCAAAGTTTAAAATATATGTGCGTTATATAAATAAAGGTTATTATAATTTGTTTTAATATATTTTAAAGTTTTTATTCTATTTAAACTTTGTAGTTACTACGGGAAAGTAAATGGATATAACAATTAGAGTTTAAAATATACAGAATTAATACAATATTATCAACCATGTTTAAATATTAATATAGGTCAGCAAAATAAACCAGAAAAGGCTTTTGTGTTTAATTAAAACCTTGACTATTTATATACCGCGCTAGTTAATATTTTTGCTGAGCAGTAGCCAGTCGCTAAACAATATTTACTCTCACGGTTGCCATGGTAACGCTACAATATAAATCACCCTCAGCAGCAAGGAATTTGACTTTCTCTTACTCTTTTACTTTAATAGCATTCGCCTTTTATTAAAGAACATTAATAATAATTGTTATTAACGATATTGGTTATTTTTGATCCAGTTAATAAACGTAGAACTAAACATTAAAAATTTAGTTGAATAAAAGTCAAATTAAAAACATTTTATCAATTATTTCTTTATTCCTACAAATTGTTCATTTCCAAACTTTTATGTTTCATCACTTGACCAAAAATGTAAACTGTTTTTATAAATTAACTTTAAGAATGATAATAAGTAAAATATCTACTATAGTATATTAAAATAATAGCCTGAAATTACTATTATTCATTATTGAAGTGATAATTTTTTTACGCGCAGTAAACAAATCATTGCTTTCGCGTCACGCTATTTCTGAAACGCACACCTTACAGCATATACATTACAACATATGATTTCATGTAACAGCTTATTTTGTTGTTTTAGGTTATGTTGTAGAACACCCATTACACGTAGATAATTATTACATAACTTTCATCACTTAATAAATGTACTAATTTATTTAAATTTTGGTAAATATTAATACACACAATTCAATTTAACGGTAATTATAACATATGTATTTTTAATCCAATTTTGAAAAGATAACCTTTTTAGGCTCGTCATACTTTTTTAATAACTGATTTGAATTAAATTTGTGTAAACAATGTGTATTCAGTAGACATTTAATTAGTGTTTTTTGTTACCCACATACTTTTGTTATTAACCACAAAACTACAATAAATATTAGTCTTTATTAAATACATTTCTAAAATAAAGATGTGATAAATTTAATTGAAATTTAATAAATTTTTTGAAAGTTTGCCAAACCATTATTTCTGTTGGGACCCCCCGAGTGCCAGAACCAAAGTTATCCTTATTTTCATAAATAAAGCAGCTATATAGCCTAATTTCATCAGCGTTTTAAAAATATTTATAAAACTTTTATTGGGAATTGCATTTTCGTAGTCACTCATGTACAATAATGGAGAATCGCAAAATAGCTTAAATAAACAGAAATGAAACTCTCGAGAGAAATCAGCTGCCGCTAGAGCTTTACTATTACAGCGCCTGCACAAACAAAAATTAAGCGTTTGTAATAACGTAGCGTAGCACCAACCATCGGATTTCATAGTTTATTAAAACATTATAACACGAAAACAACTATTGCAATGTATAACATCAATGTTATTGTTTTTTTAAACAGCTGATGTGTCTACGTGTAACTGTTAAATATCTGATCCTCTGTGTAGTTACTATCTATTAATATTCCTTAACTTTTAAACGATCACGTTAAAAAGTAATCATTCAAATAAACAATATATAATAAAGAATTCATACAAATAAAGAATAAATTAGGTTAAAATCCTTTAAACATTTTAAAAGATCCTTTTACGGCAGAAAAACTATAAACATATAACAATAATAAAATTAACTATTTATTTCTCTTTCTTTAACTTATCTATTAACCGACTATCTTCTTCTATATTACTTAATAGACTTTTACACTGAATGGTACACAAATAAGTAATTGGTTGAAAGACACTACAAAATTAACGTAGAGTTATATACATTAGAATAATTTCATTCGATATTATAGTTGTTTATAACTCTGAATAACTTTTAGTTTATTTTTAGAAAATGATTTTTTGAAACTACTAATATCAGATTAAATCTTAGCAGAAATAGTCCCACATATGTCAGTAAACCAATTTTTTTCACATTGAAAAAAATATTTCAATTTCTAAAAGTTTCACTTTACTTTTAACTAGTAGTACAATTAAAAAAAAATAAAAGTCAACTCCTTTACTTATTTACTTTTTATTAAATATATAATTACAATATTATAAAACAGCTGTTCTACCACATAATCTATAAGATAGAATCAGCATTTTTATAAGATTATTATCACTTATTTTAAGCCGAATGGGACGAAATAACTAAGTTGCAAACCTTCCCCTTTGGTGAAAAGATTTTCTACAATATAAATCTAAAATTGATCAATTCAATTCATTTAATTAATTAACATTTGAAAAAACCGTATTAACAACATGTGTCATCCACTAAAAGTTTTAAAAATTGAATTTGAACTAGAATGGGAGAATACAAAGTATTTTATAGCGATTGAAAGTTTAAAAACACACACACACACACACACACACACACACACACACACACACACACACACACACACACACACACACACACACACACATACATACACACACACACACACACACACACACACACACACACACACACACACACACACACACACACACACACACACACACACCTACACACACATACACACACACACACACACACACACACACACACACACACACACACACACACACACACACACATATATATATATATATATATATATAAATATAAAATACGTTTTCTTGTTTAATAATTTAAAACAACACAGATTATTCAAATACAAGAATATTTATTATTTTATATCCAAAACTTTTCGTTGGCAAACAGTACCAACATCATCAGGAATGAAAATTACAATAATAATTATTGTAATTTTCATTCCTGATGATGTTGGTACTGTTTACCAACGAAAAGCTTTGGATATAAAATAATAAATATTCTTGTATTTGAATAACCTGTGTTGTTTTAAAATATATATATATATATATATATATATATATATATATATATATAAAGAGAGTGTTTGATTGAAAAAGAGCTTTAGAGCTGGTAACAACAGAGTATGTGAAAAACCGGTAACACAAATTTACTTTAGTGTTTTGAAGCTACATTTCGTTAGAAGAATCAGTACAATAATCCAAAATAATTTATACATTTAAATATTTAAAAACAAATGAGTTCAGTCTGTAAAAAATATATCTCTTTTACATTGATACCTAATTTCATATAAATCAAAGCCATAAACTGATTAGAATTAGGTTAATTTAATAATAGCACATCATTATGGAAGCCTTTACAGAAGATGTAGCCTTGTCGCGTGAGGATAACAATCAATAAGCTGGGATTAACACAGCCCAGCCGGGATATCCCAGGCCCGCACGGTGTCTTACGTGCCGAAGTTAACCTTTATGTGACTCTTCAAGCAGGAAAACATACTAGTAAAAACGAACACAATTAACAGAATGTAGTCGAACTGCCTCGCAGTGTTTACATATTGTACGGAGATGCAGAGGTTCTTGGGTATCTGTTAAAATATTGTTTTATTATTACTTTAAATTATTATGTGTGGAATAAAATTTGATTATTCTTTAAAACTTTACAATAACAATATTGACATAAACCTCAATTCCACGAAAATAATTAAACAATAACTAACATTACAAGTTATCTATGATTAAAACCTTATGTACATTTCGATAACTATTTCATCATCATCAGAGGATAGTATTACAAAATTACAATCTAGAATGCAATATCTTAGAAACTAGACTGACGCTTTTAAACCAGTCTTTAAAACATTGTTCAGAAATTCTATAAGGCGCTATTAATTTTTACTAAAAAATTGTTTACAAAATAAGTGACATATATTAAATATGTTTGCACAGAAATGTACAAGTGATGATTTGGTTATAATTAAGGCTATCAGCCAGAATGACTACTAACGCCTAAGAAGGATTGGACATTATTGTGAATGAAAATATGACGTAGGTAAGTAACTTAAACCCTCTACAAGGGTAGATAATAGCTCCCCTTTACCAGGAGAAACCTAAAGTAAATCTGGTATCTGTCAGGGTAGCAAAGAAATGTCTATCTGTCACACCTTCTTGTTAGAAGAAAGATAGGGTTGAGGAAAGATAATAGTAACTGGTAACATCGTGATAATGGACATATAGGATTGAGTGGTCAGGGTTGCTTAGCTGAAGTACTGTCACCGGCGCACGATAAGAGACCGGTCCCAAAGCAGGCCAAAACGTTAAGGTCACTCCCAAAAATAATTCTAACACAAAACGTAAGATTTACAGAATATTACAAAGCAGAGACGGAATTATATATAAATTATGTTACACGCCCTTTCTTATTTAATTACTACTTTTACCTATCTATAAATAATTATATTAGTTACTAAAATATAACTGCTAAAAACTACCGTAAGGTTAGGTTATGTTTGTAGGTCAGGAATACATCGACAGCGCATGCGCAGAACGGAAAACCGAGTGTGACTCATTTCTGTACCAGGGTTTTTCCCACCGGTGTACTAGCTACACTAGTAGCTCAGCTTACTGTCCACACCCGTCAAAACACTGTATTTTTAGTTAACATACACTAGAGATGTACCTTATTAAAAAAACGATTATAACAGTTTATTCAGTTGGCCTTCCACTGAGGTATCCTAAACTTTCTTAGTCTTGTGTAGTTTCTCCAGCCCATTTTTCTCTCTCACCTCTTACTTGTCCTGTTTATTGTTCCTTAGCGTCTTGTTTTTTTTAAGTATGAGCATCGGAAAGTAGGATAGGGCGAGAGACCTTTTAAAGTTTCAGTTATATTCTTTTTTAAAAAAATGCAGCTGTTGTGGAACTGCCCCGAAGTAACAAAATACGAAATATAAAAAGCAGTTGATGGATTTATATATATATATATATATATATATTATAACATAATTATAAAACAGACGCAACGGGTTTTTACTATTTTATGAAGATATATTATTTCTATTTAATAACCAAAACCAAAAAACTACTCAAGAACAATTCATTAACATTTATTATTACAATTTCATCTCAACATTAAACAATACACAAAACAAAATTTTACAACTTAACAAGTTTTAACACAATATACTAAAATTCGATTCTTTAAATTTGAGTTACAAGGTTTTTATACCCTTGGCTAGTTTAAGATCTCTTGATATCTCGGGGTTATAGTATGGGCTATATTTTTA
The DNA here is from genome assembly GCA_036971475.1 of Prosapia bicincta. Classification (NCBI taxonomy): domain Eukaryota; kingdom Metazoa; phylum Arthropoda; class Insecta; order Hemiptera; family Cercopidae; genus Prosapia; species Prosapia bicincta. Next base: position 123,289,252 of record JBAIZL010000001.1, on the reverse strand, counting down.
GAAATTCTTAGGTTAATTAAATAAATTTTGAACAAACAATATTAAATTTTGAAAATGCAAAAAGGCCAAACTATTTGAACTGGATTATTTCGAACTATTAATTAACTATAAGATATCCTAATATACAAATTTAAACTTCTCTATTATCTTAAAAGTCCGCTAAAGTTATTTTATAGCGCTATTACTCAACTTAATAAATATCAAAATTTTGCTGGTCGCTTACGTAAATTCCCGTTCTCTCCAATTAAACAATTCACACACTTAAATCCGTTTTAGTTCTTTCAAATTATATTTTCACTGTATTAACTCTTTCAATTTTCTTATTCCTGTTTAATCTGGCCAAGTTTACTCACAAAACTGTATAATTTAGACGAACTCTTTCCAAATAAATAGAATTTTGACTGGTCCTGGCAGGTCCCTTCTTAAAGCGTCACCCACGCCATCTCCAACTCAACTCTCACTACGCGTCCTTTTTTTTCTAAAATTGTTTAAAATATGGCCGCCTTTCTTCTCCAAAAAACACATGTTGCCTGTAATCTAGTTTGTTTTCTTTTTCTTCACTAGAATCGATTGTCACACTGACCTACATCTGTTTTACAGCTGACATACCACAAGTTTGTTTAGAATGGCGTTTTAACTTGGTTAAACCTGATTGAAACTTACTGTTTCAATTTCCTATCGTCAACAAACCTTCCAGTGTTTATTTTATTAATATTATTAGTGTGTGAAGTGTCTTTGTGTTTTACTTTTGAAATAGTTCTGAATTGTGTGTGTTTTGCTTGGTCTTTCATAAACATAACCTTTCAATTTTCTTTTGTTTACAAACGTGTTCACTTTCTCCTTCAAGTAATTACTTAGCCCTATGTTCCTACAGTTTACAAATTTGTTTACACATAACTATTATTAGATTATCTTATTTTAATTTATGTGTTAGGTTATTTGATATAACAAATTTCCTAACACATTTCCAGTTCAAAAACCTTGTTTACAATTCCTAGGCTTTTACCAGAATTTAGTTTCAATTTTAACCTAACCAATCTTTTAATGAATTTCTTTCTAAATTTTGAGTGAGTTATTTCTCATCTATTTTCCAATTCTTAAATAATATTATATAGCCCATTCTATAAATGTTATAATGTCCCCTAATTTAATTTAAATAAAAGAAATATTACTAATCTCTACATTACACATTCTTTACATTTTACAAGCTTGATTAAATATACATATTTTTTTTTTTTTTTTTAATTAAATTTAAATTAACATTTATACTTTAAATTGTCCATTTTTACTTAATTCCTACGACACAATTTTATCTTAATTCTTTAACAATCAAATACTGAGCTGAACACTTCAAGCTACATATTACTTAACATATCTTTTAACAACACAATATACTTATAACTAACATTCAATCAACAATTCTTTAACAATTCTAACATTAAATCATGTTCTGGTATTTACAATTCCTTCCATAATTATTATTATTTTTTACATTTATTACAATTGGAATCCTTCCAATCCTAAGTCTGATTCAATATTTATTTAATATAATATATATTCTCTGAGACCATGTCTTTAAATCCCAGCCTATCCGAGTCATAGTATGTCTAGATTTGGTCAAATTGGTTATAACATTTCCTTTCCTTATTTCTGTTTATTCCTTGTTTATTATTGATCTCATATTTATTTTGCTTTTAGCTTCATCTAACTCTCAGTTCTAAGTTAGTATTTTATCTCCCCTTCCAATCTCACATCCAGTTCAATTCTTTTCTTATATCATCTCAGTTTATTTTATATGAAGTTTAACATCTAATATTTTTAAAGGTTGCAATTTCATATACTCTATTTGATCATATCTATAGTTCCTTCGATTACACTATCCCTATATCAACGAATATAAATTTTGTTTTAATACTTATTTATATCAACGCAGATTCTCCCTTACAATACGACGAAGTTTAAATACACAATTACCATATTTTTATTACAACGATGCTTTAATATTTATTATCATAGATTCATATTTCTTTTATAATATATAATATATACGACGAAGTTCCATTATTTATCAACGCAGATTCTCCCTTACAATACGACGAAGTTTAAATACACAATTACCATATTTTATTTATTACAACGATGCTTCAATATTTATTAACATAGATTCATATTTATCTTTATTCATTATTCGACGAAGTTTCTAATAAATTATCGTAGATATAGTTACCATCCCTTAAAACTTATCTCCTGCTAACGTTTTCTTATACACATAGTCACCTAGAGTTTATTCATATTGCTTCCTTTACCTATATTTAATATCTCCCTTCCTATTTTATTTAAATTTATATATTTTTTCTTTCTTTATTTTTTTTCAAGTGTTTGTTTAATTATTAAGTCATTTCTGGTCCATTATCATTTCCGGTTTATTTGTTATCTATCCCTCCTACATTCGCTTCCTTCTCCTAATACTTTTATATCCTGAGTCATTCCTGTTGTTTCCATCTTATTATCCTTTGTTATTTTCCTTTCTCTCGACTTCTCCTTGATACCTGTCATATTACTGCCTGTGTCTATTAATGCCTGTAAACTTGTTTCCTCTATTTAATTTCTATTCCTGGGTTTCTCATTGTCTTAGTATTCCGATTGACTGTGGGCAAGCTGCTCTTTTCTTGTCCCCACGCCTGTCCTGGCCTTAACACCGTTTACATCTCCTTTGTATCTCCCATCTGCTTCATAAGTTCTATTTTCTGTGTTACTCTCATATTTAAATTCCATTTCCCATTTTCCAAACTCGAGTTGTGCCTCCACATTCATTAACATATCCGTACCTATGATCATTTCTCTCAATAAGCTTTGTACCACTAAGCATTTAGACGGATATTTAACTCCTCCTCTTTCTCCTATTACCATTTTCATTTTATTAATCTTTCCAATTTTCTTATTAGTTGCGGTTTGAATTGTTAAATTTTTTATTTGCAGTACCTCCATCTTTCCTACTTCATTTCTTAATTTTAACTCTCCTAACTCTTCTGTGTTTTTCTTTGTTATATATTCGACTTTCTCTATCTCTTTTTTATTAATTTCTATCTCATCAGCTATTATTTCTTTTGTTTCCTCAAAATTTTCCTTAATCTCCTCCTCTAATTCTCTATCTTTCTCCTTTAAGTCTCTTCTCACATCCTCTATTACAGCATTACTCTCTGTCCTCCACTGTCGCCTCATATCCTCTATCATTTTCTTATTCTCCTCCCTGTTTTCATCTCTTATGAATTTCAAATCCTTCCTCGTCTCTCTCATTTCGTCTCTATTTTCCTTTAATTTTTTGTTTATTTCCTTCATATCCTCCCTCATATCCTTCATTTCCCCTTTTATTTCATCTATCTTATCTAATTTTCTATTTATATTTTCATTATTTTTATCTAATTTTCTATTTAGATCCTCGCTCCCTTTATTTATGCTTACTCTCATTTCCATGAGAGTTCTCATTATCTCCCTTAAATCTTCCTTCTCATTATTTCCCCGTTTTTGTTGTTGGGTTTGCATAGGTGGTAGTCCCCTAGGCTCATCTACTTGGGTTTCCACCTCACTCTCTTCTATAGGCATATCTGTGCCTTCCATTTCTATTTCTTTCATTTCCAAATTTGTCCCTTTTTCCTGGTCCCCTACAACTACCAGCTCGCCTATAATATTTTCCTCTTTTTTTTTTTTGTAAGTAACTTATTATACAAACATAAATAATTTTTATATATACTATAAACCTAGCCTTGATTCTATTCAACTCAGTGCTTAATTTTACAAAATTTTTTCTAAATCTATTTCCAGTTCAAATGTTTTTCATATAAAAATTCTAAATTAATTTTATTTCAAAATCTCTCTAAATAAATTTTATCGAGCCCCCACGTTGTTGCGCCAATTATAACATAATTATAAAACAGACGCAACGGGGTTTTATTATTAAATGAAGATATTTAATTTCTCTAGTTACAAAACACAAACTCCTGACTAATTTATTCTTTATTATTATTTTTCTAATAATCGAGCCCCACGTTGGGCGCCAATTATAACATAATTATAAAACAGACGCAACGGGTTTTTACTATTTTATGAAGATATATTATTTCTATTTAATAACCAAAACCAAAAAACTACTCAAGAACAATTCATTAACATTTATTATTACAATTTCATCTCAACATTAAACAATACACAAAACAAAATTTTACAACTTAACAAGTTTTAACACAATATACTAAAATTCGATTCTTTAAATTTGAGTTACAAGGTTTTTATACCCTTGGCTAGTTTAAGATCTCTTGATATCTCGGGGTTATAGTATGGGCTATATTTTTAGAAATTCTTAGGTTAATTAAATAAATTTTGAACAAACAATATTAAATTTTGAAAATGCAAAAAGGCCAAACTATTTGAACTGGATTATTTCGAACTATTAATTAACTATAAGATATCCTAATTTAAACTTCTCTATTATCTTAAAAGTCCGCTAAAGTTATTTTATAGCGCTATTACTCAACTTAATAAATATCAAAATTTTGCTGGTCGCTTACGTAAATTCCCGTTCTCTCCAATTAAACAATTCACACACTTAAATCCGTTTTAGTTCTTTCAAATTATATTTTCACTGTATTAACTCTTTCAATTTTCTTATTCCTGTTTAATCTGGCCAAGTTTACTCACAAAACTGTATAATTTAGACGAACTCTTTCCAAATAAATAGAATTTTGACTGGTCCTGGCAGGTCCCTTCTTAAAGCGTCACCCACGCCATCTCCAACTCAACTCTCACTATGCGTCCTTTTTTTTCTAAAATTGTTTAAAATATGGCCGCCTTTCTTCTCCAAAAAACACATGTTGCCTGTAATCTAGTTTGTTTTCTTTTTCTTCACTAGAATCGATTGTCACACTGACCTACATCTGTTTTACAGCTGACATACCACAAGTTTGTTTAGAATGGCGTTTTAACTTGGTTAAACCTGATTGAAACTTACTGTTTCAATTTCCTATCGTCAACAAACCTTCCAGTGTTTATTTTATTAATATTATTAGTGTGTGAAGTGTCCTTGTGTTTTACTTTTGAAATAGTTCTGAATTGTGTGTGTTTTGCTTGGTCTTTCATAAACATAACCTTTCAATTTTCTTTTGTTTACAAACGTGTTCACTTTCTCCTTCAAGTAATTACTTAGCCCTATGTTCCTACAGTTTACAAATTTGTTTACACATAACTATTATTAGATTATCTTATTTTAATTTATGTGTTAGGTTATTTGATATAACAAATTTCCTAACACATTTCCAGTTCAAAAACCTTGTTTACAATTCCTAGGCTTTTACCAGAATTTAGTTTCAATTTTAACCTAACCAATCTTTTAATGAATTTCTTTCTAAAATTGAGTGAGTTATTTCTCATCTATTTTCCAATTCTTAAATAATATTATATAGCCCATTCTATAAATGTTATAATATATATATAATTAAAAAAAACTCATAAAACAAATTTAAGTATCGATTTCAGTTTTAAAATGTATTGTTAAAAAAAATTACTATCGGATTCAGATAGATTGTTAAAATAGATTGAATAGGAAATTCCCAGCACTCACGCAGCATATTTTGAAGTTATATTTTGATTTAAAGTAGAATAGGAATGGGTCTTTCGCAGGGTAGGGATGCGAAGTTGTCAGTTCGAACGTATTGACAGTCAACCCACCAATCCCAGCGACTGAAATTGCAGAACGGGGCAAGCTACACAACTAGTTAATCACTCCACCGCAGTTATGATGTCACTGAGCGACCAACGGAAGTTTAACGTCGAATTAGGAACAAGGCTCACCCACGCAGCAAGATGTGAATTTCCTATTAGCTCAGACGGCTGTAATCCCCACTCCCTCTGGTCGATTTCACCTACGTATAATCCTATTCTGCTTATAAATCAAACTATAATTCCTAACTTCCCATTCTGGTGGCATTTGATGCTGAGAGCTGTTCTCTGTAGCCAAAAGGTGCCGGAGCTGGACGTCTTTCCACGGTGCCTAGAACTCCATGGACACGAAAACAACAACAATAGGAAATGTTAAATAATTGTGTATAATATAGTAGTATACAAGTTAATTCTGTCATCTGAACATATTTTAAAAACCCGTTAGTTGCATGAAAGTAAATTCTATTTAGGTAATCTATACCAGACATGTAAGCTAATTTTATTATCCCCTTTGTACACCATAAAGATTAAATTAATTATTTACATTGTCAGTAAACCTAGTTGAACATAACCGGGTATTTGAGAATCAAATTGGGCTATCAAAACAATTAAAATTTATAAATATTTTATTCTTAACATCAAATATTATACTATATCTAGTTTGTTCAAATCAGTTTCTAGTACACAATTTTAATTAATATGAACTCCGTTAATCATTGTTGTACTAATACAAAGTAGTAAAATTGACACTTAGTAACAAATACTGAATTGCTTCTGAAAAAAATGTTTTCTCCATATTTATTCCACTAGGAAAAAAACAAATCACATAATACTAGTCTTTAATGGTTGAACTTAAAATGTGAAATTATAAACATAACCTCAAATACGAGCAGCTGTCGTAGACATCATACCTTATCACCTAATTCTAAATAATAGAAAGAAAATTGAATTGAAATGATTTAAACATAACCTATAAACGTAAGCTATATATGAAGACGTAAACAACTGTAACCAACAGGAACTGATTTTGACTCTCGTACTGAATGTTTTTTATCCATTCCAAAAGTTTCAAGATTAGCTTCAAGAAACAGTTACTAAAGAAAAATCACTTTATCCATTAAAACAATTCAAATATCCACAGACAGAAAATCTTTCGTACTATTTTCTGGTACTTTCAAGAGGTGTCTAAGTAAAGAAGATTTGTGACTGCAGCTTATTTATAGACCATTGTAATGATTTCGAAATGTGGATTAACTTTTTAAATTGAAATCAAGAGCTTGTTTGTTAAATAAAAATGGTTGTTTTTAATTAATCAACTGCATTATTTAAGTTAATTTAAAGTATTTTAAAAATTATTCGTAATAGTATACTGTTACATAATACAATTAACAGTTCTAATATTATAAATAGGCTACCATTGAACTGAAAGCGAGGAATATTTTTTAGTTTTATAAATTTGTTGGTAATTTTAGTGATTTATATTGTTATTGGTAAGTAGCTTCTTCGTACAATTAGAGAATATATGGAGATTGGTAAAGTTCTGTGATTATAGGGTAATTTTGTTGTTTAAAACATATGTCAATAAAAATTACAAATTGTATAAAATTAAACCATTGGTGTTTTATAGTTTTGGCAAATTAAGTAGCTGAGGGTAAACAAATATATGTAGTGGTCTTAAATTACATTTAAGAGTTTTAAAATTTCCCTTTACCATTTTAATAGTAAATCTGCTAATAATTAACTTCTGCTTACTATTTATCAAACGTATAGTAAAGGGAAACAATGCTATTGGTGAACGCTGAAGTAAAAATAAACAGAAAGTGTTTCTCTCAGAAGAAAGAGAGAGAGAGCATCGTGCTGCCATCTAGCTGCGACGAAAAATAAACTACCCTATTACGTTTCCAGGTGACGCAGGGGCACATCTCCAGGGCCGCAGCTTAGCCCCAAAGGAAGTACTAATTTGCATGCCTTTTCAGTTTTGAGTAGGCAGCAGAAGAAGAGGTGCATGCCATTCCTGCCATAGACTCACTAACAAGGTATTTGCAAGGCAATACCTCTCCTTATTCCTTAGCATAAGGTGATCCAAGCCCCCAGGGTTTCTGCATGATCTGTCGCGGGATTTTTCCTGGCAAGGTTTCTCTCTTGCTACGTTTTTTCATCCCGCTCTTAGCGCGACACTTACCGTACCGTTTCATTTCACTATCTCCTGATTCTCTATGGAAAGAGCTTATGAGCTTGGTACATGGGCAATCGATCCCGTTTCCTTCACTCGCGGTAGGGATACTAACCGCATGCGTATGTGAGACGGAGGTAGCTCGCTAGAGGTTGGCTGCCACGAGGTCTGGGAGGGTGTTAGGGGCTCAAACCCGGGTAAAAAAAAAAAAAAAAAAAAAAAAAAAAAAACGGGCAGGCTTGTAGATAATTGTAAGATAGCAATAATCAAATAGGTAACATAGAAACTATTTTATATAGTAAGTTACTGAATCAATAATTTTATTTATAACGGTAAGTATATACGATGTTATGGGTATGGATTTGTATGGGTATGGGTATGTAAAAATTTGTAACAAATTCATATTAATTAAAAAGTTAAATTAGGAAAAATGAATGATGTTTTTTAAAGATAGTTTTCAATGAAACGTACTGACAAGAAATTGAAAGGTGTTAAAAACTAAGCGAAAACAATGCCTGTGATATACGTTAACGTAACTTCGTAATAAGAGCAGCTTGGTTTCCACGAGAAAATTTAAGTGGCAGAAGAGGATATTTCCATCGAACTTTCAACGAAGTCTCGCTGATTTATTGGATAGTTGTAGTTTGTGAAAATAAAAATTTAAATTTTGCTAAAATGCAAAATTGTTAAAAATTTGTTGTTTTACAATCTTATTTACATTTATAGTTTGTTGTTTTATCATTCGTAGTAATTGTTTTTAAAAATTGGGATGAATTTAAATTAAGGAAAAAAATATTTGTCAACTATATGAATAGTTGTGACATTTATTTTTTTAAATTTTACCTTGACGATAGAAATTACCCCACTACCTTCCCAATGTCAAATTATTTCTGGCTGCATTAGTTGTGTCTCCTGCTTCGAACCGCAAATAATCTGGTTATGCTAAGGTGAGGCCCTTACTTAGGCCTTATATAATGCACTTCCCTTTCTATTCAATGGAGCTCTAATTTTTTTATTTTTTTTGCCTTAAACACACATTAATTTTGTATTTGCAAAATGAAGAGCTTGTTTTCTAAGACATCTAAGTACCTCTTATAACGATGTAATACTTATATACCTTTTCTTATCTGAGGTAAAACAAGTTTAAACTTTCTGTAATCATTTCAGTATTTTACCTATTACGGAAGACTTTGCTTTTCTATATTTTTTAATAGAGAATACTTGACCAATTGATAAACAAGACCGAACCATAGAAACCAAATAATATGTACAATTTAACGTTTCTCACATATTTGGTTTAAAACTGGTGGAGTATGGTTAGGTGACCAATACAATGCAGTTTAATGAGCGAGCTCGCAAAAGGAAATGTGTATCACCTCCCCTCCACTCCCACTGCTCAATCGAGGCCGTTTTAGAGTTTTCCGTATAAGACAACCGCGCCCAACTACAGATTCCCTTATTTGGGTGCTGTGATTTCTATTGTGCACCTTGAGATTATATAATCTGTGCTCGTTGTGTAAAATGGTGAAATAGCAGTCAACTTAGACTGTAAGTTTATGTTTTGTAGATGTGTTGTATTCTTATAAATCTTATTAAGCAGTGTTAGGATATGCTCCAAGTTCTTATATTCAACCAATGTATTGAGGTTTAATGTAACTAATATTCCTTTAAGAATTAAAAGCCTTTAAATATAAGAGTTTATACATTTAAAAATATTAAAGGTTCTATCTTACAATATGAGAATTATATCTTTATATTTTAAATCTAATCAATACTACAGATGGGACAAATTTCCAAACTTATCATATAGAGTATAATACTCCATTTATACGATGCCAGTGCAGCCAACTGACTCGAATTAGATTCCAGTTGACTGGCCGGAAGCCAGGTGACTGACATTGACACATTGTTGCGTAAAAACCATTGTGTGAGCCCATGGCTTAAGGATTTGTGAATCTTATGAACTGTTATAAGAACTAATCAATATAAGAGAGTGGACGAGAAAGTGGGTTTTGCAGAGAGCTTCGTCTGGACTCCAGCTCACCTGGTAATGCAACTGATACAGGACGATCATGCCGAATATAATACTCTTTTGAGAATGTTTCCTGACATTTTTGTTGCATTTTTGCATCGAGTGCGACACCTAATTACGAAACAAGACATTGTATATAGAGAAGCACTCTTTCTCAAGATAATTGTGGAAGTTACTTTGGTACATAGGCCTATAGCTACGGGAGCAAGCTACAGAAATCTACCATACCTTAATAAATTTGTTAAGTACTTCAGTACTTCTGAAGATGATTACCATGTGATCGAAATGTACATAAAGTAATTGTAATAAAGATTTTTGTATTGTGGTTAGTGGGGTTTATTTATCTATCAGACTTGTTCGAGTTTCAAATCCCTCAATTTCCAAATACATCCTAGACGTTAGTAAAGCATTCAAGTACTTCGAAATGATTTAGTTTTTGCTTTGTCTTCGACATTGCAGAAACCGTCCAAAAGAATTTCATTTGTAAGGCTGTTTCACGAGCGAATTTATTTTTATTCAATAATTCAAACTGGTTTCACTAACATCCTTCTTCCTTGGAAGATTTGATGAAGTTCCAATTTAATGCCAACCCTCCTGGCAGGTGCCACGCTTCGCGACTGTTTACAAATCCACATTTTACTGTCATCAAAAGTCCACTTCTGTAGAACTAGACTGGACTGTATCGTTCACACACTTCCCACTCAGTTTACTGGTTGTGGGGTTACTGGATTGGCCTGAAACTACTCCTCAAGTCAGAGCACTGGAAAGGCTTTCTTCATTGGACGCCAGTGTTGTTAACACGTAGCTGGTGCCAGTCAACTTTACTGCCTACTGGCCTCTTATAAATGCAGCATAACAAACAAGTAGCAGTAGTACATTAAACACATTTTGCTGCTTGTCCATCTACTTGGAAAAGTAAATAAAAACTTATTCCTTATTTGATAAAAATGGGAAATTATTATCATATATTTTATCTTTATATATATATATATATATATATATATATATATAAATATAAAATACGTTTTCTTGTTTAATAATTTAAAACAACACAGGTTATTCAAATATAAGATAATAAATACAAAATAATAAATATTCTTGTATTTGAATAACCTGTGTTGTTTTAATATATATATATATATATATATATATATATATATATATATATATATATATATATATATATATACATGATGAATAGTTATTATCTGGAGTACATCCGTTCATTCTGCAGTCCATAAATTCGCAGTTCCGACGTTTCGCTAGAATCTCATCCAGTATTGACGAGGTGAACCCAACAACAGTTCTTCTACTCTTCTACTGTTGTTGGGTTCATCTAGTCAATACTGGATGAGATTCTAGCGAAATGTCGGAACTACGAATTTATGACTGCAGAATGAACGGATGTACTCCAGATAATGACTATTCATCATATTTTTCCATCCTTGAAGGAATACGTATCAGCATATATATATATATATATATATATATATATATATATATATATATATATATATATATATATATGATTAATATTGCTTCAAGAAATTTTTAAAGAAGTGTTAAACTTACTCAATGCCAAAGTTTTAAATTCCAAAACACGTTCTTGTTCACTCCCAAAAAGTACAAGTATTGTAGAAATTTAAATTTAAAACTAAACCATTCAAACTTAAGACCTTATGTATTACTAATATTTGGTGATCATTTTGACATAAAATGTTTGTATAATATAAATAGGAAAACAATATATGTGCCTATCAAAACATATTTATATTCTTAAATCTTGGATGTATAAAAATACAAAACAGTCCTCTCGTTAGCGTAAGGTTAGATAAATGCTACTGCCCTTGTCTTATGCTATATTCTTTCCAAAAAACGCGATACCTAACTATCAACAACCAGTATCAAGTCAAATACTGCTTGTGGCTTGTAAATATCTGCTGAATGTTTAATTAGAACAAATATTCTTTCAACGTAATTCAACTCCCTACGTGGGTTTAGCAGAGCTTAAACAGTCGAGGAGCTCATAGTTTCATCTTGTTTTCAAAAACGTAGAATTACTGGAGGAATTCTGTTAAGAATATAAAGCATTATGTTTGTCTTAAATTAAGACCTTTTACTTTCTCGTTTAAGTAAAAGTCAACCGAGTTTATTCTTTAGAAATATGTCGCCATAATACACAGATTCATGTCTGATTGTTTGGACTAGGTAAACTAAAAATAACACTATTTGGACTAGGACGTGTAATCAGTAATACATGAACGTTTACCTTTGTAATAAAGTATATGTGCAATAGGGAAAGGGTTCTGGAGTCAACACTGCACTCGACGATACAAAAGTAATGGGGCCAACTACAAAGTGTACGTCAGGACTTTGAAATGTATGAACAATTTGTTGTAGCCTACTTCAGAATTTAGATTTTTCTCTCAATTCATCCTAGCATTTATATTATGTATCGTCTTTTTATGCCATTTGTTTTGATGTATTTTCACCTACATAATATTGCTGGAAGTGAAGTAGATTTTTTATTTTTGGCACTTTTAGGTATTTTAAAGTTTTGTTTAACATCTGACAAATTTCAATTTGACCAAAGATAAGAAATTAAACTAATTCTGTTTTTCGTTTCACAGACTGTGTTCACGTTTTCGTTTAATTGTTTTAATAATTATTCTAATTTGTATTCTTGATTACTTGTAGCAACTTGTAGAAGACCTGACAATTTCCGATAAGTTCAGAACCTTTCTTTAAAATTGCTACTAATTTATTTACAAAACAAAAAACCTAAGAGAAAATGTGAATCTTATAAGTATAATTTTAAAGGAATAATGAACGAAGAAATTCGTTTAATTAATTTCGTAATTTGTTTAATCAGCTGATCGTAATATCCCATGTTTCACAAAAAAAGGTGATTGGAATAATATTTATCCATTTATCATAGGATACACTGTATTCAAAATGGGATATATGAGCGAAGTCCTAATTAATAGGGCTTTGTTGCTAATTAAATTCAGTTCTAGGCGAGACGGTTAACAAACAGTTCTACTGTGCGGGTCGATATCTGAACTACTTGTTTCATTAACAATGGTGATTCAACGTGCTTGAGGTCAACTAACGATTATTGAATCCTGTCAGGTATCAAACAAAAGTGAGAATTGCGCTAGAAGGGTGCCTAGTGGAATTATTATAACTTTTATAATTAAAAAGTTGAATATATTATTATTATTTTTACTAATATAATTATATTACTAAGAATAATACTAGTATCTTATATAATAAGAAATATTTAATGGAGATATTTGAAAAAGAAATTAGTTACACACAATACTACTAATAATAGAAATTGTTTGTTACACTTTTAATTCGCATATAAACACTTTACAATCATGAATAGTAGTGAAAGTCTACAGATTTTCATCAGCTTGTTTTGCTTATCAACAACTATATAAAATAACTTCAGCATATCTTCTTGACAAATATATTTTAAGTTTCATTTAAATGTCAACTAAATTCATACAAAAAACGTGCGCCGGTCTAAACAAATAATTCTATTATGTAAAATAAATGCTTGTACATTTGATTTAATATACAGTTCTCTATTTCAGAATAGAGTCCATTTCCCCTTAAAGCATCTATCTTATGATTTGTTTTCTGTCTTGAACGGGCCTTCCGCTTACAGTTTCTTGTAGTAAATACATCACGAGGCATTTCCTTCCTATACACAGCGTGCCTACTTTTTTAAGGCCTTGATGATTTTCAATATTTTCTTTATCTCATTTAATATTACTAACTTAAAATTCAATTTCATTCCACCATTTTAGAAATCCATTCACACAATGTGTTTTCTCACTTCTCTTGGTTATCACGTTTAGAATACGTTTTCGAAACTCTTTATAGCTCCAATTATTTTTGGAAGGGTTCGCCGATGGTATTCCTTCTAAATGCTTTCACAGAAATTTATATTTTCTATTCCATTCTCTAAATCGCAGTTCGAATTATTAGTTGGTAAAATTCATTTCTTTCTTTAATGTAGGCCTATCCACAATTACATATATTTAAAATCAACTACAACGCAATTTTTGTGCGGCTGACTGTGGTTCCTCATCTTGAGATTAGAAGAGGATAGTTGGCGAAACACTTCCTACCCTGCACAAGTGGCTACTTGCTGGATTGGAACTTTAGGGGGGACAGAAGTTTTGGAGGATATTTTCAAGGCCTTCCCATTAACTATCGCCTTTCCTTTAGGATAACGTGGATTCAGACAATTACTTCTTCTGGCAACATTAGCAAAGAAAATGTTACAGCGTGCGGTTAGTACTTCAGTTGGGATGCGTCAACCATGATCCTTAATCAACTATTATTCTTGTGAAAGCTATTACATTGTATTTGGAGTGTTTTGTCTATTCTATTACACAGAGCATGTGTAAGCGGATTCTCGTGGGTTTGGCTTTTGATTTTCTGCTTGCAATTTGGTTACCAGCTTGGATGTTCTGCTAAGCACTTACGCAGACTGTCTTAGGACGCAGTCTCCCAGCATAAAAGCCTTTTTACCTTCCGACCCAGAAAACGTCCTGGCTCGCAAATACCCCTACTACATTTAGCCCTTCACAGAACCCCTGTTCTAATATTTCTACCCGCAGCCATTTTGGGTGATAGACACTGCATAACCTCGGGGGCTTCTCTGACGAAACCTTCTCTGACTGACTGATGCATTCCTGGAATTTTGAAATATCGTGGTAATGAAAGGAGATAATTAATTTTAAAATAAATTTATAACTATTTTTAGGAAAAAGTTTATATATGATAATTAACACAAAAGCTAATGAGAACCTAGAGAAATAAAACACTGCAAAACAGAGTAAAATAAAAACATCAGAAAATGGTTGGATAAAACTATTAAATAGCTGACGACGTAAAAACTTAATATAATTAAATAGTAAGAACTTATGAAACTCAAGTTCACTTACGTAAATTATTTAATTAGAGGTATTCTCAAAAACCTAATCTGGAGCCTAAATTACAACTCTATAATTTGGGCTTCCTTTTTGATTATTGACTAAGGACTCCTATCAAATTGGCCAGGTGAACCCCAGGGCAAATTAATTTTATTCAACTGGGTTCAACAAGCTTGCATATCTGTTTGCCGAAATCCCATTACACACAAACACAGTTCCATTGAATGGAATTGTGCAAACACTCCTCGCTGGATATTCTCTATTAAACCAATAGATTGTATCATTTAAGTTCACCTCTCCAAGATTTTAATCCAACAAAAAAATGTAGGGCATTTTATCGCTTTGAACAAATACATTTTAATATATTATTTTTTTTTTTACAAAAAAATGAAAAACGTTGTTAATAAATACCAGAAACAATTTAACTTTATAATATCAACAATAATTAATAACTTCTATCGGTTAGTTTTTACAGCCTCCTAATTGAGCGCGTTGGCAAAAACAACCAGTGAGTAAATTAGGTTTTTGAACTAAAAGTATGTAATGGGTGCTTCATTAAAATGTTTACAACAATAAAACTCACTAATGATGGTACATCGGCACAAACAATAGATTGCAGTGTAACTTTTTGAATTAATATATTTTGTATATATATATATATATATATATATATATATATATATATATATATATATATATATATATGATGAATAGTTACTATCTGGAGTACATCTCGCTCTTCTACTGTTGTTGGGTTCACCTCGTCAATGCTGGATGAGATTCTAGCGAAACGTCGGAACTGCGAAATTATGGACTGCAGAATGAACGGATGTACTCCAGATAGTAACTATTCGTCATATGTATATATATATATATATATAGCTTTTGAAATTTACAAGCATAATATTGATAACAAATTAATAGATGAACATATTCAAATACGTTCTAAATTCCATACTATGTTCAATGTATATAATGTTGTGACAGCAGTGGAATAGGTTTGGCAATATTGTAATAGATTTGGCAACTGTGTAATGCTTTATCTAGTAGCTTCATATTTGTTAGACAGTTCTTTTATCATTCTTAGTATTGTAATTCCTGAGGATGTTGGTAATATCAACCAACGAAAAGCTTTGAGTGTATTATTCAATAAATTAAATATTCCTGTAATAGTGTATATTCTTTAATCTTAAAAATATTCTAACAGGAAAACATATATGATATTATATATATATATCGCAATATGTATTTTTGTGTATTAATAAAGAACAAAAGTCAAAATACAAATACAAGAATTATATTTGAATTTACAATTCAAAGCTTTTCGTTGGCTAACAGTACCAACATCATCAGGAACATTAAACAATTAAAATTAACGTTTGTTCAAATTAGATCAAATAAATAGTTATGCCAAATCAATTACAATGTTGTTAATTTTTTTATTTTTATTTTGCTGCCCTAACATTACAAACACTGAATATATTATCAAATTAAATATTGAATATATTATCAAATACAAGTAAAATCTAAATTTGATAATATATTCAGTGTTTGTAATGTTAGGGCAGCAAAATAAAAAAAATTTTTAACAACATTGTAATTGATTTGGCATAACTATTTATTTGATCTAATTTGCACATATGTTAATTTTAATTGTTTAATATTCCTGATGATGTTGGTACTGTTAGCCAACGAAAAGCTTTGAATTGTAAATTCAAATATAATTCTTGTATTTGTATTTTGACTTTTGTTCTTTATATATATAAAGAACTAAGTCAAAATACAAATACAAGAATTATAATTGAATTTATAATTGTATAATATATAATAATATATTATATATAATATATAACATAATAATAATTGAATACATATTGCGATATATATATATATATATATATATATATATATATATATATATATATATATATATATATATATATATATAGCTTGTTCAAATTTTCAGTCGATATTTTTAATACTTTTTTATTCATCCATTCAAGTTCAAATACCTCTTTTTAATCATATGGTGGATGACAATGAATGTTAATACGGTTTTTGTAATATTAATTAGAGTTAATGAATTAATTTTAATTTTATATGGAAGACAATCTTTTCACAAAAAGAGCAAAGTAAGCAATACAGCTATTCCGTCCTTTTTGGCTTAAAATATGTGATAACATGTGATTATAATTTGATAGCTGATTTTATGTTAAAGGTTGTGTGGTAGAACAGCTGTTTTAATGCATAGGTTGTGTGGTAGAACAGCTGTTTTAATGCATAGGTTGTGTGGTAGAACAGCTGTTTTAATGCATAGGTTAGGTTACTTGATTTATATTATTATGTAAGTATCTAATTAAAGCTAACTGAAATAAAAAATATCTTTGTTGACCTAAGTATGAACTGACTTTAAACATTGTTGTTTTTATTACTTGTTTCAGTAGCATTTGTTG